>JACSYO010001757.1:0-392500 GCA_016806645.1 Ophiodon elongatus | reverse complement strand
AAGAACAACCCATCAGTATTTATAGACCAGAGTTAATCTAATGTTGATGACCTGTGTTTTTAAGTACGCAAGTAACAATAATCTCCATAGAAAGTGAGGACAAGGAGGATCTATATAAGAAACCGCCTGACCTCTTTTCACTCCTTTGGTGAACGGGAGATTTGCTTCCATAAAAAAGAACTGAAAGAACGCCTAAATCTCTTAATCACCAAAAACATATTTCCACTCTTCTATGAGATGCTGTTATACTTTGAAAAATGCTAGCAGCATATTGTCCCACATAACACGCACACACATTCTCGCTCGCTCATCCTCGCATACACACAGTTAACTCTAAAATCCTGTCTTGCAGACACACATTTATGCACAGGCACTTTTTCCCTCTTCTCTGACTGTGACCTAGTTTTAGTACATTCCTCCTCTCTCTGGCTCCAGTCATGTTCTCCTGGGACTCCACATCAAAATTTGCTACAGCCTAAGTTCACCCTGTGTAATTGTGTATGCGTGTGTGTCACAAAATTACTGTTTCTTTTTACTTGTGATTGTTTCTGTTTTGCTTTGCCTATGTGTTGAAGTCTCTCTGCACTTTGTGTGTTTTTTAGAAAGTGTATTTGTGTGTCGGCTTTGTAAACCTCTTTTACAAAAAGTCTTTCCAGCCTTTCTCCTGGTGCTCCATGTTCCAGCTGGCTTCTCCTCTCTTTCTTGCTTTTGTTCCATCAGTCCCTCTTCTTTTTTCCTTTCCCTCCCCCGGTCGTTCATTTAAAGGGCACTTAAAGACACAGCAAGCACGAGGTTCCACTTGGAATATTGTGTGTCTGTTTAAAAGTATGGCGAAGACATTTTGTGGTAGAAAGTAAGGTAGTCAAATTTCATGTTCAGCCTCCAGAGGCATGCGTGAATGGAACATAATAGTGCTTCAAAGATGAGTGTTTGTGTGTGTGTGTGTGTGTGTTTGTGCATTAGTGGGCTGGAGATTATTTACATACAGGTGGCATATTTGACTGCCCCTGTAGCACAGAGTCATTCAACACCCCCCTTATTTAATATCAACCACACACAAATCTGGCATACACACACCTGGTCTTTGTTCTGTATTTGTGTATAACCATCATTGTGGATGGCTGTTACGCAAAGGTTGTTTACAGCAGCTATACTTTTGCATGCTCACATCTTCCTTGTTCCCTTTTTTCTTTCATTTCCCCGTCCTTCAACTCGCATACACTCACTATCTCATGAATTCTCTGAATGTTCCCCTTTCTCACATTCTGTCCCTTTGTAGACACAATATACCGGTTGTTGTTGTTTAAACCATGGAAGGTCGGTGTGTGTTTGCACTTAGTGGCCTTGTCATTCCTATGCAAGTCACACAGACAGACGCTCATTCACTGCAGCTTCAGTTTGGACATGTGTTAAGCATGTGACGGTAGTTATTGTGAAGAATAGATCTCTTAGATTATTACTTATTTAACCTTTTTGATCATTAAATCATTAATTGCTTTTACTTGGCTTTATTTGGCTCTCATGAAACATGGAAGTTTAGACTGTCACCCCCAAAAGTCCACATTCACCATCCTATGCTTTAGGTGTAACCTCTGCTTTTAATTTGATCTGATAAATACTATCTACTACTAATAAAAGACCCATCCCTGGCTGTCATACACTCATATTTGGAAACATGCCAGACTACTTAGAAACTAACCTTTTCTCATTTCCACAGCTAGGTGTCAGTACTGTCTGTAAAAAAAAAAAAAGAATGTGTGAGGCTGTGTGCTTTTATGTACGTGGCAAAGATTACACACCCACAAAGATGCTGGTATGGGAACTGCCACTAGGAGTGCTCGTACTCTACACAAAGAGCAAGTGAGAGAGTGGTGTGGGGGAGGGAAGGAACGTAGTAGAGCAGCAGATGCTCTCTTGAGGATTAGACTGTGTTGTCTTATAGAAAAGGAGGTAAGGAGTAGAGGAGAAAAGCATATGGTGACAGAGCGGATGAGATGTGATAAGCCCGGGTAGCGTGCCTCACTACAGGCCACTGTGAAAGACAGCCACGATCATGGCACATTGGGAATATCCAAATTCTGTCTCCAACCCACTTGAACACTTATGTTTCTTCCCATACTCTTTTCCCTTTTCTCTCTTTTTCTTTCCATATGTTGTAACTCCTCTTCTTTCTAAATGTTTCCATTCATGTCCTCGTCTGTTATTGTGTGAATGTCCATTAGGGGTGCTACTGCTCCACACAAGGTGTGTGGGTGTGGGTGGGTGGGTGGGTGTGTGTGTGTCGTGCAATGTAGACCAGGTCCAAAGAGACATATTTAAGAGCTCATGATCTAATGCCATTACACTAATTAATCCGTCTTATGTTCTTACTTGGTTCAGGCAATACTTTTCTGTTTCTGTCATGCACTAGAGTTGTGTGTGTGTGTCTTTGTGCTGCTTCCAATCCGTGGCATTGTTGTACTGACTCTGACTTTGCCAACACAGTTTTTGAGGGCATTTTTATCGCAATTTTGTATTGATTCTCAAAATAACACCATTAACCTGATACCTGTTCCACAGAAAAATCATGTGAATACAAGAGCACATGATTATCAACAAGTGATTGAACCCACTTTTAGCCCCATTTATAATCGCTAACAAGCCAAACATTGTAAAGCTTCCCTGTGAAAATGAACACTTGTATATGGCTTTATGAAATAGTGTTGCCAAAGGCAACACTCAAACAAAAGCACTAAAGAGCTGAATGTATAATGCGATACAGTGCACTGGCCATAGGGCATTCTAGTTTTAGTCGGGAATTCACTCAGCCTGTTTTGTACACAGCCAGGTCATTGTTTGGTCCCTCTATCGCCTCCAGCACAGTCACAAATAGGTTTGTATGTCTGTGTGCTTCCACCACTAGTTTAATCCAACCAAAGGGGCCAGATGTGTTTCCCCAGAAGGAGAAAAACATGGCCTACATCATTCTGAACCATGTGTAGTTCCAGGACATGGACATTGAGGGGTGTATGTGAGCTGTGGAAGTCCTGTGGAGTGTGTGAGGGAGACTTTCTCTGATGTGACAGGCGAGACCACAGGCCATCTGCTTCATGGCTTACTGCAGGATTAGATATTGTGTGTATGTGTGTGTGTTTGTGTTTGGGGGTTGGGGAGGTGACGACATAAACCTTTAACCCCACCTCAGTGGCCCCTTTTTAGACCCCTCTATCTCTATTCAGGTTCAAATGGAAATAATTAAAACCATCTGCCTGAGCGCTGAGATGAGCCACTGAATCTTGCCCACAAAACAAGCTTGACACACTCACACACTTGTACACATGGCAACATTGCCATGGAGTTCCTCCCCCCCATATTTGGCCCCTTCCTCTGATCTCAGATTTAAGACCACCAGATAAAGAATGTGCATGTAAACAAACACACAAACAACAAAACCACCCGTACCTGTGCCTGTACACATACACAAGGTTCATTTCCAGTCAGCACCCTTTTAACTATAAGCCACAATTACACATTCATGT
Source organism: Ophiodon elongatus (assembly GCA_016806645.1). NCBI lineage: Eukaryota > Metazoa > Chordata > Actinopteri > Perciformes > Hexagrammidae > Ophiodon > Ophiodon elongatus. Next base: position 388,982 of record JACSYO010001757.1, on the reverse strand, counting down.
AGTATTGTAATGTTGATGAGAAAGCTTGGTCTCAGTGGGTGTGTCTTTCCAATAAGGCTGTGTTTATAGAGGTTACCTCCCAGAAAGTGCAGCATGTAGCAGAGACGGTAGCTGAACCAGGTCACTGCCTATCTGGGTTAATGTAGCTAATTTGCCAACCTGCCCACGTGTGTGTTGGCGTGTCTGAGAAACAGCGCTAGGTAGAGGGGTTAGAAAAACCACCAATCCCTCCCCTGTCGTTGGTAAAGAAGATTAGCGTATATGTCAGGGTTGTATGGATTTAAAATAACATGGTTGTGATAATGGAGTGGCGCGTGTGTGACATGAATACAAGTTTGAATGTGTCTCCACTTATTGATTTATTCCGGCGTTTGTTGATGCTTTGCTGATGTTGTTGACGCTGTGTTTACAGAGGGTGCTGAAACTGGTATCATGGATGGCCTGCTGGAGGCGCTGCAGTCCGGCGCGGCTTTCAGGAGAAAGAGAGGACCACGGCAAGCAGGTACTCGTACACAAGCAGAGCATTTAATCTTCACAAAACATGCATGTGTTCCAAAGTGTCATGTCTTACCTGATCTACAGATTTGTTTCCTTTCACACACATTTACGCATACTATAGCGAAACACATGGATCATATGAGACTCATTTGTTCCATCTCCCTCTTCCTCTCTGTCTCCATTTCTGTCAACACACAAGAACAGCTTGGTTTGTGTTCCCCGTGTCTCTGGTCCATCTGTTGCATGGCTCAGAGACTTTGGGTTGTGATAGTATTCTGTGGCATGGTTAAGGGGGGCAAATGCAATTCCACCGATGGCTGGCACAACAACAAAAGAGGGAGGGTGCCAAGGGGTGGATGTGGGCAGGAAGATACTTAAGGGGAACAACTGGCGAGGGTGTGGCTGTGGAATAAGATAGTAAGGGAGGCATATGAATGTAGAGCAAAGGAGGTTTAAGGAAGTGGAATCAGTGATTGGGCAATAGGCAAAACATGTTTGAACATCATGCTAAAGTATAAAGAAAATACAAATTGTTAATGCCCCCCTTCATTCAAAATGGGTTTTGCACATTGTTACTTTCTTCACGCAGAATGATGCATGTGCAGAGTTAAACAGTAGAAATGAATCTGCTGAAGAGGGAAAATGTCTGTGCTTCACATGAATCTGACGTGTACAAATTTGTGAAAAACATGACATGTTTCTATGTTAGGTTTGAAACCCCAGTAAATGCGTATGAAAATATATCATAAAACCTATAGTATCAAAATCATTCAACTCAACAGAATTTTTCCACTCTATCTTGGAACAAAAGAAATTAGAACTATGTTTTTGTCATTACTGGCCCAGCCAGAAGTCCATGTCCTGTATATGAGGACATACTTCTAAGCACACATCCAGACTGGATTGATTATCATTCAGGCCACGTGTTCAGTCTGTAAGAAACAGGCCAGTAATCTGGTTAGCTACTCATTCTGCTGGGTGTCCCACCGCCCAATCCGGTTCACATTGTATGGATAATGTGTCTTAGTATGACCATGCAAATGAACATGAAGCAGTGTGAGCTGTTAGGCTAGTAACTTGTAATATCATACCTTGTGTTCGGAAATTCATGTGTAACCATGTGAGTTGGAAAGTGTCCGGTGCCCATTAAGTGTGTGTGTGTGTGTGTGTGTGTGTGTGTGTGTGTGTGCGCGCTTGTTCACATGCATTCATGTGTGGGTTGAGTATTCACACATAACAGGCTGGGGAAGAGTGAGTGAAACCCAATACCTCCCTCCCTCAATAGAAGCCAGATGTGAAGCAGAGCTCCAGAGTGGAATAGCACAGAGCCGGAGGGTAGACTCCACTCTTTTTTTTCTTTTTCTGTCTCTGTCTTTCATCTTTATTTCTATCATTAACTGAATGCATTTATATAGCCTGTCGGCAGTAATGCCCATAACATTTAAACAGGGGTTGTAACCAGGGGTCCTCAGTGGTCCACTAAGGCACACTGAGTATATCGCTAAGTGCAGCAAACGTTCTTTCATCACAAACTGCTCGGGCTCGTCACCACTTAACAGACTGAGAAAACAGTTAAAAGTGGAGAGGAAAATGGTGGGAGAAGCGGGAGCTTGGGAAAGGAGCACAGTATGAGAGAAAATGGGGCCCACTTGGGGGCTCACTCAGTCACCCATAATACTGTTTGGCCACCTCACACTCCTAACAGGAAATACCTTCACGTGTGTTTGAGAGCGAGTAAGTGAGAGAACCTTCCTCCCGCTGTATGCTTATCTGTGGTAGAAAAGAGTAGGAAAATAGAAGTGGCTGTATGTATCACATCTCTGCTCAGTGCCTCCTCCCTGTCTCCCCTTTTTTTTTTTTTCTCGGTCTTGTCATTTTTGTTTTCTTTTGCCAAAGTTCAGGGTTTTCCATGCCTGATGTGGAGGGTGTGAAGCCCTGCTGTGGTTTTTTTTGGGCAAACTCAGCTTTGTAAGAAGTTTATATTTTCTTCACATATGTTTAAAGGCCACTCCTTTCCAGTTTACCCACTTTGCTTCTTTACACCCCGGAAGTCCTTCAGCCACACAATAAGAGTGTGTATGTGACCAGTTGGTTGAGTCAGATGTCTTAATTTAATGGAGCCGAAGGAGGAGGAGGCACATCCTGGCTCTGGCGCCAGAGGAAGCCTGTTTGAGCGGGCCAAAAACACTCCTCTATCCAGCTCATGTATGCATGGAAAGTATTTTAGTGTTTACTCCATAACGTGTAATACTTCTAGACAATTCTCTGCATACGGAGCGGAAAAGATATGTAGATATGACAGAAAATCTGACTTATTTTTTCCTGGGCCACACACAATATCAGAAGGAGCCACAGCTCTAGGAAGAAAATAATGAATTTTCTCAAAGTTTCTGTTTTGTTTGAATAGACATAGATACATTTGAAGCTGGACGATTTCATAAAGGTTCCATCATTTTGGTGAGCGGTTTCCTCATCTCTTCCTCCCTCACTGATTGTGAGATATAATATGTCACTAGTCCTGAGGGCCAGTTGAACCAGTTGCTCATCTAATCTCACTCTAATTACTTTTCCATGCAGTTAAAATACAATTGATTTTTACTCTTGTGTTTGTGGCATTACTGATCAGATGTCAAGTACTGAGTGTGCAAACACAAAGCAAAGGTTCATCCTCTTGAATGATCTATACTGTAAATAAGCAAAGCAGTGGAGGAGGGGTCATGGCTTCTCTTTGAAAGGAAATACATCACAATGAAGCCACACATTAAAACAATATCCCAACATAAACACCGTGGTACATTAAAAACAGGTGCTGAGGCTAATTAGGTCAGCATTTAACATAACTAGTATTAATGTTAGTGTCAAGATGTCTGTTTTCACAAAGACATGATAATACATCTCGGGTATTAATATTACATTTTATAAAGCGTTACATAAGAGTTCCACAAATGTGAGGAAGTATTTGCTTATTATCATATCAGCCAATACACCAGTGAAGTTTGTATTTCCCGAGGAGTTATCGCTCAGTCACCTGTCTAAAACAACTTGAGTGGCAACAAGCATATTCTTCTTATTTCCAGCAATGTAAAAAATATGCATGAACTAAACAGCCGGGCGTCCAGACTCTGTTTCATCAGAGGGCATCTCACATTAGCGTCTGTACCAACAATAATAGTGTCTTAAGAGTTATAATTCAGCGTGTTCAATTGATGTTTGCTCAGGAAATGATCAAACATGTTTGATGATCATCAAAAGAGGGCAATTAAATTACACAACAATCCTCTCACTGGACTGAGGGCCTTATTACAAAGTGTAATAGTTAATTTTGTCAAACGTTGTAATAATAGTTCAACAAAGGATAAGCCTACATTTACAGCCGACAAGAGGCAGGGAAAACTTAGGTGTGCACATTAGGTTCCATAAGAGATGGTCTTTTAATGGCTTTCAAAGGCTTTTGAGAACAACTTTGTAAGGTGCCCTAATGTGGCAACAATGTATATCTATACACAAAACAACACAAGTCAAAATAGACTTATGAACATTTACAACTTTGTCTCAGGAACGTAATAGTGTGGTTTTTATGCATTTAGCTGTTTTGTAGTTATTGGTATAAAGTCTGTTTCAAAGTTTAACATTGGTGTGTAACTTTAAAATATCATTCTAATGAAAGGATGTAAATGACACAGTATATTCTGTCTCCTCTCCATACATGTGATCTGTTGCCTACTGGTCACATTACAGTGATCTGTCAATAGTCTTGCATCAAATTTGGGCCTCAATACCACACACATACCTATTACCGGACTATTGTACATTCACATCTTGTTACAAATATATTTAAGTAATGTAATGTAATGTCCACCATCAACATAACCGGGTGTCACTAGTGAATACAACTTGTAAAGTCACACGTTTTTATGAGACCTAAACTCCGTGACATATTGTGAAACCACTTGCTTGAAGATTTTAAACAATGTATCAGTGGTCTGAGGCCGGCCTGTGTGACTGTGACCACTGTAACTGCTACCAACTTTATACGACCACCTTATTTACACTAGTAATGTAATGTTGCTCTCTCTCACACTCTACCCACCACAAATGGACTCTTAAAAAGTTACACTTAAATTAAATATATAATAAATGACCATGGTTTTAGGATGCTGCGAGTGTGTATCCTTAACATATAGGCAACATTTTTATATCTATGTGCTGATACAAAATGGGACATATTTATAACTTTATTGATTTTGTGTTCTGCGTGACCGCTATTGTGCACGTAATGGTCTTCATTACGTGACGTGTGTCCGTCCCTTCCCCTCCTGTTTCTTTCCTCTCTTCACAGCTGTGGCGACGTAAACGTCATCAGCTTTGTGTTAAAGGGCCTATTGAGTGTGTAGTCATGCTGGTTGTGTCACAACATTGTGACTGAATGGAAAGCCACGAGTCTGCGGAGGTTAAATACCTCCTCACCTTTGACCTGTACCTCAGCTCACTGTGTGTGTGTGTGTGTGTGTGTGTGTGTGTGTGTGTGTATCTCTGATTGTGTTGAATGAGAAGACTGCATGGGGTATCCTCAGCTGTCTTCCCTTTGTCTGTCTACCCCACCCCACCCGCCCCCCACCCCCCTTTTAAACACATACAGACAACACGCACACACCAGATGCCTGCATGCCAATACAAAGACACTTGGATGTTTGCGTACCAATACATGCACACACACAGACACGTTCCAGAGGACAGACCGCCTTGCATAGTTTTTCAAACGCTCTCACACTGTGGTCCTCTGCCTGAGATTGTAAATTATGGTCTGTCTATGTCCTTTTGTATGAATACAGACTGGCAATATAAGGGCACTCGTGTGTAGAGGAATGAGTGTCTAAACACTTACTATAGACCCATCTGCTGGGTCGCGACCCTTTTCAGAACAACCAATCGCAATAGCAACTAGTTGACAAAGCACCAATCACAACAGAGAGGTGGAGATAAAGGGGATAGCAACAAAAGAGGCACACGTTGGCACTGCAGACGGTCTGCTCCTACAAAAAAAAAGCCCCCTATAGAGATCTGTGCTGTCACAGATGTTCACACAAAAAGACACGCACACACAAGAGGAGATAATTTAGACTAATAAGAGAGAGCTCATCAATTAAGTCATGACTGAAGCAGTGGTGATGTCACATGTAAATACCCACTGAGACAATACACACATATGCACCAGTTGAGCCTATTGGGTGACATGAAAGGCATGCTTGCACATCAATACTAACACAAGACACAGCCCTTCTAGATGATGTCACTCTTTCCCACAGTCCTCTAGTGCAGAGCAGCTGTGTGTTACGCAGCATGGCCAGATGAGGGCGATATGAGTCCCTGCTTAGCTGGAGACACTGATGGAGGTCCAGTCTACATCTGCAAATACACAATCAAGCTAGTAGTGGCTCTGTTACCATGGTGTCATGTGTCCAGGGCTTTGCTACAGCTGCTGTTACTGACGATAAGCTAAGAGAATGAAGATGGTTGCTTCCTTCTCAACTTTTGGCATCACGCCATGCATAATTTATGTTCAATAAGTTGCAGTGTAGGCTTTGTCTTGGTTTAGAGACAAACTGTATACTTTGCATGCCTTAACAAGGCCTCTGAGCTAGTTCTTATGAGCTTCTCATCTCAAGCTGCCCTACACTTGCGTTGCTGCAAATGCTCTCCTCACTCTTCTCCCTGTTTCTGTGTGTTCCCCTCATAAGGTCAGCGCACTCGCATACTGTACAACAAAGAGCTCTTTCCCTCGTCAGGCAGTCATTATTTAGTCTCCCGCAGTGTAATGTGTTACAGATGATCTTTTCACTTCACTCTTTATGCCGCTGATCGCCCCTCAATGTGCAAACATCATTCATTCACCAGTAAACAGTCTTTGTTGTGAGTCCCGACGTCTCATTTCCTTCTGCTGCACACAACAGGCCTCATGCCAAGTGCATGGATCATTTAGTCAACATCACAGCTAGTTTCTGGATACACATGCTGAGTATTTCCTATGTTTGTAGTGCCACGTGTTAAAGGGGTACTCCAGCGATTTTTGTTCTGCACTTTCACGAGGTTGAGGGACTTGCAAGAAACCAAAAAAAGAGCGGTCAAACTCCAAGCAGTACGTTTCATCATGTTTGTTGTTTTCTCGGGCTTCAGACGGCTCCTTCCAGAGCCACATGAGTCTTTAACGTGACTGGTCACGACAAGAGGGGACTTCTGGGTTGTGTTAGTCTCATCTGAAAGCTGCAAGATCATTCTATTTAATTTCCAATGAATGGTAACTTGGCAATTTACAGGCTCTGATCTACTCCAAAGCAATTCCATAAAGGCTAAGTCTGGAGATATTTAATATTTTGTTTTTGGTCCCCAACAAAGCACCGTTAACACCTCTTTGAGTAACATTAACTAAAGTGCCCAGCTGTTTATGAAAACTAGTTTGCCTTTTTTATTTTTTTTAATGAAAGTATATATAGTATATACTTAATTTTTATATCTGTGATATTTAAAATGAACTTTTATAAGCTCAGTGAAACCTGTCGGTCAGGTGATGTATTTGCTTCTGAGGCTGTTTGAGTTCATGTGTTTAACTGTATTTAAATACAGAGAAGATTTGCACATCTTCGCTGAAAATGTTCCTGCCATTACTTTAATCTGCAGGTTTCTGTCTAAATTCATCTTTTCCCCACGCTGCATCCAACACAACAACCCTCTGATCCCGACTCTTATCCCCCTCTCGCTTCCTCCTCTGTCTTCTCTCTCAAGAGGGAGTGGAGGAGGATGAGAGAGGAGAGGAGCTGGGTTGACAGCCTTTGAAGAGCTTTTCTCTGCGGGTTGGATTTTTTTTTAGGACGAGCTTGGCACATTACACATAGCATAACACCCACACTGACGCACACTCGTTTTCTCAGTTTTGGGGTCATTTGCATAATTTCCAATTAGTACGTTGATGAGTAAGGGAGAAGAGGTTTGGAAAAGGACAAAAATAGATATGGAGGACATATTTAAGAGTTGACTGAGCGAGAGAGAATCTCCAAGGAAACTGTGTGTGTGAAATGTTAATTTGACATTCCAGCTGTCTGTGCTCATCAGTCCAGCTGAGACTCACATACAAAGAAGACCAGTAAACTGTGAACTTGACTCCAAATCCTCCTTCTCCTCTTTCTCCCCAGACTCAATTGTGTCTTTGTCACAGCTAGTTCTGGAGACCTGTCCGGTAACTTTTGTTTTTGTGTGTTGCTTTTTTTTCCCCTCCATCAGAAGCATGTGTCAAATATTAGTTTGTTGTTTGTGTTCCATGGTTCATTTGCATGTGTATTGCTATTGGTTTGCATCGTGACCTTGTTGGATTGATCTTTTTTTTTTCTCTTCAGTAGGAACAGGAACACATTGCATCAATGTGCGTGCTCATAACAAATGTGTCCTATACTGACGTCAACCCTTTATTCATAGCCTCTGTCTGAGTTCTGAACATACACCAGACCAGGCATAACATAACAAACACAATCTCCCACTGACCTATATAATTCAAAATGGCCGCTGCTGCACAGCACTCCTCCCACGCAGGAAAATTAAGCGTGGTAAAGGATAGAGAGAGGGAATGAGAGATGAGGGCAAGGTGTGTGTGTGTGTGTGTGTGTGTGTGGGAGGAGAAGGAAATAACAGCGTAAGCAGGTAGAAGAATAAAAACAGCAGCATCCTCGGGGCACAATCTGTCACACTCCCTGTTACTCAGTGCCTCGTGTGCATCTCTTGTCTTTCCTCACTGCATCCACGGTTTTTCTGTGATCTATTCTACTACTTCCTTCCTTCCGTCATTCCTTCCAGCTCACGCCTCCTTTTTCTCAGTCTCTCCATCCTTGTTCGTCTCATTTACATTCATCCCAACCTCCGTAATCTTCCCACAGGATGAATCATTCTGCTCCGCGTGGTGTCTCGCCCTTCGTCCTACCCCTTCCTTCTTTGTGTTTAAACATTCATTCATCCATCAGTCCCACTTCCTCTAAATCTAAAAGTCTCTCATGCCTCAATTGTCTTTCCTCCTCTTCTCATTTTCCACACTTTGTTCAGATCAAGTTGAGGCTAAGCTGACTTTAGCAGTGAATTTGCTCCAGATGTCACATTAATCCACACACATACACAGCCACAGCATTGAGCCGTTTGTGTGTCTCAGTAATGCATGTGTCTGTATGTTGGAAAGAAATGAACCATACGTGTTGTGTTTTATCAGTCAAAACACGTGTTTGGTGTTCTTGGAGGCACATCTTTGTGACTGTGTTCAGTCAGTGAAAATGTTGAGTACCCGTCTGCCGATGTGTTGTTTGACTAACTGATCTTTTTTGCACAAACATCAGATATGTCACTACATGGCATGCGCTGACATATCTGTATGGACTTGATATATTATCCACATGACATCTTAATGTAATTATTGCGTCTCTCACTCCGTATTTCTTTTTCCCAGCCAACCACCGACGAGCTGGTCATGCAGTGACCAACATCCTGGCCAAAGAGCTGATGCAGGAAGAGACGCCCTCATCCAGCAAACAGCCCGCTAAGAAGAAAACGTCAGAGGAGAAGGAAGAGCCTAAACCAGAAGGAGCGGAGTCATTAGAGGAGTTACTGGACGCTACTTCCTATCGGTCCAATTAGGCACACAGGGCAGAAAAGTTTTTTTACTCACCGTCTGAGATACCCGAACGCAGATGTATTTCGTAGCCATTCCAGGGGCCAATATCAATCTGAGATGAGTGTTTCTCAGAGTTCGACCCTTGTCTTAACGGGACCATCTTTAAGGGTTGCATTGACTGCATCTTCAGGGAGTGGCAGAGGATGAGGGCAGGGCTCACACCTCATCCTTTGGATCTTTGCCATTGTCATAAAGATTGAATTTCTTTCTTCAGCATGTTCGCATGTATTTTTTGTCTGTTTATTTTTCACTTTATTCACCTGTCGTTCAACAAAGGCCAACTTCAACGATTCCAAAGACTTACTCAGGAGGAATCCGCCCTTCTTTATGGTTATTTCCAAATCCCAAATTTAGTCTGGGGATGTCGGGAATTTGGCACATCCTACAGGTGCTTCATAAAGTTTTCTCTGGATGTACCAGGACAAGACCACGTTACGCTTTCTTTTTTTTGATTTTATTGCTTTGTATTTGTCTGATATACTGTATGTTACTGTTTTGTAAATGTTAATCACTTTTGCTGTGTTATTGAAAAAAGTGCCAACCAATACAAATCCAGTCTTGTCTTTTCGCTCCCCGGTTTTCTCCAGTCACAGTTCACACTGAGCTCCTGTGTGCAAGAGTCCAGCAGCAGTCATCACCTGGGTGTTTCATGTTTTGTTTAATTTTTTCCGAAGAAGTGATGTTGTCCACTGGCGTGCATGCGTAGGATAGAGTTAAAAAAAAAAATGGAGATGATTTACACAAACTTGTCTAAGCTACCACATGTGCCCACAACATATAACATGACATAACGTTACATGAAGAAAACGTGCTTGCATCCATTCACATAAACATTCCTATAAACCCCAGAGGGAAGTAGAGATAGATTGGAGAAGAAAGTTCTTTCAGTCGGTTAAACCAAAAATGTTTTGCTTTTTACAGCGTGTTTCCATTTAATATGCTAGGCTTTACATGCCTGTGTGCTTTTTTGCATGAGATTGAGTGTGTGAAGTATGCCACCTATATTTAGTTTTATGTGCACACTCGACTTCCTACATGTGTGTTTGTGCTTTTGGGTTTGAGTGCATGAGTGTGTGTTGCCACCTGTAATTACTGTACGGTACCAACCATGCTGTCATAAATCCTAGGTTTCATAAACAGCCTTGTGGTCTTTCTGCTGAAGATATAGCACACTGGAAAACTGCCCAAAAACTGCTGAGACAAGAATGTGTGTTTGTGTTGTTCACCCATTTTCCCTCCCACTGAAGTGCAACAGTAGTTGCTGAATGTCTGGCCTTGCTCTTATTTGTATTCAGTAGCCATCAGCATACATGTTGCCATGATGTTGTGGTGTAATATCTGACAAGAATCCGGAGAGGTGATGTCAGCTGCTCCATGCAATATTTATAACTATGCAAACACAATACTATACTATGCGCACTCCAGCCCTGATAACCAGCCAGCATCATGATATAGAAACTACTGGGTTTATCAACCTGCGGAGTCAAGATCAGTGCTTCATTTTGTCTGCGATTGAGGAAAATCTTCATAAAACAATTCACAACCAACATAATAAAATAAGGTTATTTAAGTACAGTACAGATCATTGACCTGATCAGGTACTGTTGCTACCTTTTTAATCCAGTAACACTGAGACTAATTAGCTCTCAACCACAACATATCTTGTAGCTGTAGTTAAACGGGAGACACGTCTGCTGTTTCATTATTCTGCCCGTCTCTTCAGGTGGACAATGCCTGGTGATTGTGTGTAACAGATACTGGAAGTTTGCTGTTTTCAACGTTAAGGAGAGAATTATTTTAAAGAATGAAAAAAAATATCAACATCACTGGAATATTTGTGTTTTCTAATTCGAGTCATTCCTTTTGTTCATTAATTTTTTAAAGAGATTTTCTATGTGAATTTTTACACTTGATTACTGTATTGTATTTGTATGGAGACTTTTCTTCTCTTTTTTTTTTGCTCTATGTATACAGAATAATGCACAGTCATTCTGTTTGCTCTACAGAACTATTAAACAATTCTTAAGTAATTTAAAGATATGACTGGCTCATTCTAAAAGTGTGTGCATCATTTGTTGATGTGTTAATGTGATCAAGTCAGTGTGTGTGAAATTTCTAGCCTAGTTGTATTCCTGTATTTTTGCCAAAGTGAATTACCCCCCCCCTCCCCACTCCTCCTCCTTCCCCCTCTCATGTAAACGCATTGTGCAGGAAAATACCAGATAGTTTCAGCACTTTGCAGTGAAAGTGTCATTTTATTGCCAAAATACTTCTTTTATTTTTACAGAAACAGTCCAGGATTTTCCATGGGTTTCCAGTGAAATTTCCAACATTGATTGCCAGTGTTATACATGGTCTCTCACATAAAACTGTGTGAGAGGGAGAGAGAAGGAGAACAATTGATGCCTTACGCTGTTTTCTCATATGTGTCCCCTCTCCATTTCTGTTCGGACCCTTCTGTCTCTGCCTCAAATACTGTTTAACCAACCATTCTTTGTTCCAATGTCTCTGTCTCTAGAGATACTGGAACAAAGTACTATGATAAGTCATGAGTTGCGCTATTCTCCTCCCTGTAGTGGTCAGCCTAGCCATTACAGTCTGTTCTGGGAATGTCCTGCTGTGTCATACCGGTTACTCGGATGCACAACCAAAATAGCTGGAGAAGTTTCCCTGGCCTCAACTTTGTTCTGTAAGATGAGTTGATTCTTTTCTTTGAACATATTTCCTTCCACATCTCCTCGAGCTTTCTGATATTCTCTCTGGTTGCCACTTGTTCAGACAGAAACCTTTTGCGTCTGCTTTTTATTTAAATTGCAACAAAAGTATGTCATGTCCTCTATTCTCTGGTGGTACTGTTCTGTTAAATCCACTTGAAAAGTGAAATCACCTGTACAGGGCAGTCTGTTAGTGAAGAGGATAAACTTCACCCACAGTCAGGTCAGAGTGACTTTCTTTTATCATTTATATGAAACACTATTATTTATATATATATATATATATATATATATATATATATATATATATATATATATTGTTTCATAAAAAGCCATTCGTAGTGTAGTATGTTAAAAATAGAAGTAAAAAGACTTGTTATAGTATGTCTTAAAAAGTTATAAAAAGGTCACTGTACAGTAATACAGGTTTAGTAATAGGTAATATTATAGTGTCATAAAAAGTCATACTGTAGTGTGTCATTCAAATTCATGAAGTCGTAAAAATTCAGTTAAAAGTCTTAGCATAAAAGTTATAAAACAAATCATAGTATTGTATGTCCTAAAAACTACAATATTGTTTTATATGAAAAAGACAAACAGTCATAGTATAGCATGTCATGAAAGTAACTTAAAAAGAAGGCTACTATGACAAAAAGTTTTTTTTAAAAGGCCGAAGTATGTTATGCCATAAAAGGTTATTAAAAGTCATAGCAAAGTATGCCAAACAAAGCCATAAAAAGTCAGTTATGTATGTTATAAAAGGTCATAATACAAATGTTTGGTTTATTGTATCATAAATATACATATAATAAAGTATGTCATTAAATATAAAAAAAAATCATGTTATGAAATAAATCCTAAAGAAAGTCAGTTTATTATGTCAGGAAAAGCAATAATCAGTCATGTATCACAAAAGCCACCTTAGCTGACTCCTTTCGATACAAAGAAGTAGCGCCTCAACTCCAAGTTCCCTCCTGATGTCCGGCTCAGCTCCCTCTTCACCAAGACGGTCCGGTGCAGCGCCTGTTTTACTGCTGCAGCCGCACCGATCCGTCGGTCGATCTCCCGCTCCATCTTACCCTCACTCATGAACAAGACCCCGAGATACTTGAACTCCTTTGCTTGCGGTAGGCACTGCGTTCCCACCCGGAGGGAGCAATCCACCGGTTTCCGGCAGAGCACCATGGCCTCAGATTTGGAGGTGCTTACTCTCATCCCCGCCGCTTCACACTCGGCTGCAAATCGCCCCAGTGAATGCTGGAGGTCATGGTCCGAAGAGGCCAACAGGACCACATCATCTGCGAATAGCAGAGAGGCGAGAGGCGATCCTGAGACCCCTGAACCCGACGTTCTCCTCCCCCCGGCTGCGCCTAGATATCCTGTCCGTGAAAGTCACGAACAGGACCGGTGATAAAGGGCAGCCCTGGCGGAAGCCAACACCCACCGGGAACGCGTCTGACTTATTGCCGAGAATACGAACACAGCTCCTACTGCAGTCGTACAGAGACCGGATGGCCCGTTGTAACGGGTCCGGCACCCCATACTCCCGCAGCACCCCCCACAAAAACCCCGAGGGACCCGGTTGAAGGCCTTCTCCAAGTCCACAAAACACATGTAGACTGGTTGGGCAAACTCCCAGAACCCCTCCAGTAGTCTTGCGAGGGTAAAGAGCTGGTCCACTGTTTCACGACCGGGACGGAATCCGCACTGCTCCTCTTGAATCCGAGGTTCGACAATCGGTCGGAGCCTCCTTTCCAGCACCCTGGCATACACTTTCCCCGGGAGGCTGAGTAGTGTGATACCCTGATAATTCGAGCACACTCTCCGGTCCCCCTTTTTGAAAATGGGAACCACCACCCCGGTCTGCCAGTCCATGGGCACTGTTCCCGACTCCCATGCGACATTGAAAAGGCGTGTCAGCCAAGACAGCCCAACAACGGCGCCTTGCCACCAAGGAGCTTTTTGACTACCTTAGTGGCCTCTGACAAGGATATGGATGCGATGGATGGATGTTGGCCGGGTTTAGGAGTTCCTCAAAGTGCTCTTTCCACTGCCCGATGATTGTCCCCCGTCCGGGTCAGCAGCCCCCCCCCCCTCCCCGTGCTGAGCACAGCCTGGGGTAAGCCCTGCTTTCCTTTCCTGAGCCGTCGAATGATTTGCCAGAACTTCCTTGAGGCCAACCGAAAGTCCTTCTCCATGGCCTCCCCGAACTTCTCCCATGCCCGAGTTTTAGCGTCCGTGACCACTGCAGCTGCAGCCCTTCTGGCCTGCCGGTACCTCTCAGCTGCTTCAGGAGACCCCTGAGCCAACCAGGCCCAAAAGGCCTCCTTCTTCAGTTTGACGGCTTCCCTCACCCCCGGTGTCCACCACCGGGTTCTCGGGTTACCGCCACGACAGGCACCGGTGACCTTCCGACCACAGCTCCTAGCGGCCGCGTCCACAATAGAGGCTTTGAACATGGTCCACTCGGATTCCATGTCCCCAGCCTCCCTTGGGATGTGTGAGAAGTTCTTCCGGAGGTGGGAGTTGAAGACATCCCGGACAGGATCCTCCGCCAGACGTTCCCAGTTCACCCTCACTACACGTTTGGGCTTGCCGGGTCTTTCCAGCCAATTCCCCTGCCATCTGATCCAACTCACCACCAGGTGGTGATCAGTTGACAGCTCTGCTCCTCTCTTCACCCGAGTGTCCAAGACATACGGCCGCAGATCAGATGAAACGATTACAAAGTTGATCATTGATCTACGGCCTAAGGTGTTCTGGTACCAGGTACACTTATGAGCCACCCTATGTTTGAACATGGTGTTCGTTATGGACAAACCGTGGCTAGCACAGAAGTCCAACAGCGAGACACCACTCGGGTTCAGATCGGGCAAGCCGTTCCTCCCAATCACCCCCCGCCAGGTTTCTCTGTCGTTGCCCACGTGAGCGTTGAAGTCTCCCAGGAGAACTATGGAGTCAGCAGGAGCCGCCCTTTCCAGGACCCCTCCCACCGACTCCAAGAAGGCGGATACTCCGAACTGCTGTTCGGTGCATAGGCACAAACAACAGTCAGAGCCTTACTCCCCGCAACCTGCAGGCACAGGGAGGCGACCCTCTCGTTCTCCGGGGAGAACTCCAGCACGGCGGCGCTCAGCCGGGGGCTCGTGAGTATCCCCACTCCCGCCCGGCGCCTCTCACCCTGGGCAACTCCAGAAAAGGACAAAGTCCAACCTTTCTCCAGGAGCTTGGTTCCAGAGCCAGTGCTGTGTGTGGAGGTGAGGCCAACTATATCTAGCTGGTACCGCTCCACCTCCCTGCACCAGCTCCGGCTCTTTCCCCGCTAGCGAGGTGACGTTCCACGTCCCTAGAGCTAGTCTATGCTGCCGGCGATCGGCTCGCCCAGGCCCCCTGCCCGGCCCACCGCCCGGTCTACATAGCACCCGACCCCGATGCTTATCCCTGCGGGTGGTGGGTCCACAGGGTGGCTGCTCCATGTTGTTTCTTCGGGCTGAGCCCGACCGGGCCCCATGGGCGAAGGTCCGGCCACCAGACGCTCGCCTACAAGCTCCCCTCCCGGGTCTGGCTCCGGGAGGGTGCCCCCGGTTTCCCTGGTCCGGGCGAGTTGGCTGTAGTCCGTGGGCCGCAATTCATCAGTTTTTTTTTTTAACCGCTCTTAGTCTGGGCTCTCCCCTGAGACCTGTTTGTCTTGGGAGACCCTACCAGGGGCTGATGCCCCGGACAACATAGCTCCCAGGATCACTGAGCCACTCAAACTCCTCCACCACGTTAAGGTGGCGATTCACGGAGAAGGTAAAAGATCATTAAAAGTAACTCTATTGTAAAAAACATATTAGTGTCATAAAAAGTGTAATTTATTAAAACCCTAAAACGTCAAAAACATGTCTTGAAAAGTCATTGTATATATTAAAAAAGTTATTATAGTATGTCCAAAAAAGTCATTGTTTAGTATGTTGTAAAAAAAGTCATAAAATCATACTGTCAAAAAAAGGTCACGGAAAAGTCATATAGTGTCGAAAATTTTTATTTGTATAGTACATGGAAAAAGTTATTCAAAGAGTCAAAGTATAGTCTGTTGAAAAAAAAGTCATAAATATACTATGTCTGAAAAAGTATTTAAAGTCATAGTATACTATCTCGAAAAAAAGTATTAATATATTAAGTCAAGAAATGTCATAAAAATTCATAGTTTAGTATGTCAAAGTCCTACAAAACTCATAGTATAGCATGTAAAAAAAAATCTTTAAACAGTTATAGTGTAGTATATCAACAAAGGCATAGTATTGTGTTGCATGAAAAATCTCTTAATATATTACACTTTTCCTGATCGACCCTAAGACATATTCTGGCTCCCTAAATTCGGACTCAGTCATCCACATTTTGAGAAAGCCTTTTGTAGTTGTAGGCCCACTTGTCTGTGAATGTGATGCAAACGCTTACGTTGTCCTTCTCTTCTAGTTTCCCCAGATGAGTGCAGAGTATCCAGACCAAAACCAGGACCACGCAGTTTCTTGTCATGTCATAAAAAGTCATAAAAAGTCATTTCCGGCCTCGGTAGTATTTTGGATTCAATGCTAATTGGCATATATTTGCATGCTAACATGCTAAACTAAGATGGTACACATGGTAGACCTTATACCTGCTAAACCTCAGCCCGTTAGCAATGCCATTGTGAGCATTTAATGACGTTAGCATTTAGTCTCTATAGCATTGGTATAGCGTCACAGAGTCTCTAGCATGGCTGTAGACTGCTAGTCTTGCTCTTCAAAGATTTAGATAGAATACATTTTCACATTAATTAGTTAATTATCACTTTGAAATCAACATCATCCCTATTGTTATCATCATCAGTGAATCATGGATTATTTTACAACATGAGACATTTATTTTGCAATATAAACCTAACATGTTCATTGCCTAATGTTGCATAACAATTGCTATGAACCTAATTTATGTAGGACGCAGGGTTACATTGATACAACCTGGACTACCAGTAGAAGAATTATGCCAAAGGTTAAGGTTTGCAAGAGAGTTAACATATTTAGGTTTTGGTTTTTGTATTTATTGAGGTTTATTCTGGTGAAGGTCAGTTCAAAGATGCAGGGTCAATTTATCTATAATCATGTCTCATAACTATAGTTTCAGGTCCTCCTGATTCCCAGACTCCCTCAGTCTCTTGCTGTGACATTTTAGGGAGTCGGGGGTGATTTGTATGCGTGTGTGTCTGCGTGTATTCCCTTATATGCTTGAAGGGGGTCTGCTGGAGAAAAGAGGTCTGAACAAAGAAAGAGGGCAGTATAATTGGCTTCAGCATTGCCAGACGACACAATGACACAGCCATTGATAGTGGAATGAGTTCCTGGGAGCAGCGGCCCAATGGCAAAGCAGGAGTCTGTTTTTCACAGCTTCTGATTGGCTGGCTGAGGGAGGCTGTCGGTCTCCAGGTAGCAAAGTGAACCTCGGTGCATATCTGCCACCCCTCTGCCTCCTGGAGGAGGGAGGGAGTGTTAGATGTGGAAGAGGAGGTGTGACCTCTGTAGAGAGAAGAAAACAATTGATTTCTAAGCACATAGCATATTATCGTTTATATTTTGTATGATTCACCTCCTATTTCCTTGTCCCTTCTACATCAAACTGTCTTTCTTTTCTTTTCCTCGGACCCAGACGTTTTCCTGTGTGCATTCCTCTGGCTGCCATTAGCACCCACATTGCCAGGGCTCCGAAATAAATGTGTTTCATTTGTGTCTAACTTGGCTGTACACTCCACAGCTTATCCCAGTCTCCATTTCAGAGAACTGTGGATTAAAGCCTCACTTCATTTGTTTAGATTGGCCATTTCTCAACTTCCCTGCTGCTTCAGGAGAGAAATACACACTACTGTGGCATTAGAACTCCAGAGAAACAGGGTTTGAGTGACTCCTGAATAATGCAAAAAAAAACAAAAATGACTGCATGTATTTGAATATGTCTGGGCATTTGTGTGCTTATTTGCATCATTTTGAATTTGCCTGCAAGGAAGGGCATGAATTCACACGTCTGCTTCTTAGTGTGTAAATGTGTCCCTCACTGCATCGGCCATCATATCTTAATAATATCCCTTTGATCAAATTACTCGCTCGCTTGTAGAACACTCTTCATGTGACACACAATTAGCATACAATTAGCATGGCCCAGTGAGTGTCAACCAATTGGCTTTGCCATCACACCGCTGAGTGACATCTCCATCATCACAGCGCTCCAAGAATCACCCTGAAGCACCAGGGTGCCGAGATAAAAACATTGTATGTCTGTCTCAGGCAGAAATCTGTGTCAGTCTGTCTGGTTCTCCATGTCCATAAGCATTCCTGTCTGTTGACTTGCTTCAATATATGATTCTGTTTCTCCTTATATGTCCATGCATCCCGTCTTGCTTCCTCTATATGCTCTCTTCTTCCTGGCTTCCTCCAACCCTTTGTTTCTAATTATTTCCCCATCCCAGCCTGTCATAAGATTTTTCTGACTATATGTCTTCAGTTTGTGTGTTTGTTCATCTGGAAGTGAAGCATGGCTTGCACTAAAACAATGTGATGTTTGTCTGCTGAGAAAACAGTCCTGTATACCAGCATGAACTTATGTGACTGGCATCATCTTATGAAAATGACTGATGTGTGTGTGTGTGTGTGTGCGCGTGCTTGTTGTTGTTGTTGTTGTTGTGTGTGCAAGATCTGAGAACGCCCGACATAGAGAGACAACCTAAGCATTAAATCCCATTAAAGAGCAGATGGGGCTATTGTCAAGATAACTGCATTATCTGACACAGGCCTCCGTGTGCACTTTATCGGAAATGTTTAAAACCTTTTCTGCCTCAACCTCCTCACCTTTTCTTGCCTCCCTTTGCTCCCTCCCTTTTCTCTTCTACTCATCATCCATTGCATTGCTAACTAGCTTTTTCTTCTGCAGTTAACTAGCTATGATGAAACCGTGAGAAACATCAGATCCGACATGTATTTATTCACCAAACTTGTTTATGTCGACACTTTTTGCGAATTCCCATACATTTTTAAGGCATGCTGATCTCACGTTTCCCAGATACTGTAAACCCCACAATCCCTAAACCACTTCTGCACACATGAATACACATGAATCCTACCACCACCAATTTACCATTGAAAATGTTCTTTCCCTGGTCCACAATGTTACGGCTCATCCCAGCAGATCATCGTCTCTCTTGGGGGAAGGGTTTCTCTCCTAAATATGAGCCATTTAGTGAGAGGAGGGTCTGTGTGCTCTGCAGGCTGTGCTGAAGGCTGATGCAAACAGAATATCAATAAGCACCAAGGGGTCACACAGCCACATTCATGACCATCGTGCTAACTCTCTCTCTCACTACCACCAAGCAGTCAGGAATACCGACACAGAGTCTTCCCTTGTATCATAAACAAATACCATGGTAAAGGAAGAAGTACCTTGTTTGTTGCTGAAATAGGCAAAGGATCCTGTGGAGGTGTTGAAATCAGTAGCAGTACATACTGTTTAGTGTCGTAATCTTACACTTGAGTGTAGTACTGTGTCAGCCATGGTTCCTAATGTTGTTGATGGTTGTGACAAAGTGTTAATGTGACCAGAGCTGACTGGCATGGGGTGTCTCTGTGATAAGTACATTGTATGTAAATATAAGTGTGCGAGATTAAAAGTCAGCATATACAATCGCATCTTTCTATCCCTATTAATATTTCTCATATCTTTTTTTATCTGGCTGTATTTAGCAACCAGTGACTGAAACAGAAATACAAAAGATTTCGAGACTACTAGATCAAGATAAGTGAACCTAGAGGGGTTTGTGCTGGATATTTGGGACAATGGAGATGTTCTGTGGCTCATACTGAATGTTTGTGGTGCATAAAAGAAGACAGTCATGATTTTTGACCCCTTGTCCCAGCTTGTCCTCAAGGTGCTTTGTTGTGTTGGCATAAACCACATGTTCACGCAGGGCCTTTCTTAGATGGAAATAAATAGTCGTTATTGATGAGACAAAAACTGCCACAAACTGTGGTGGTGCAGTAGACGGTGACGGACTGGTAACACTGATGTGAAGACATTGAAGTGACGCTGGTATCCACGTGGAACCCTTGAGGCTGTTGTGTCTGTTCTGACTCAGGCTCTAATCACAAGGGTCTGAGCCCCTGACCCAATATAAGAGATCATCCTGTTTGTTTACTGTATGTTAATGCACACACACACACACACACACACACACACACACACACACACACACTCTGTGTGGTTACACGTGCTTACATTTTCATGATATTGTGGAAGGAGGGCACAAGAGTCTCTTTCTTCTTGTGTGTGTCTTCCCTCCTGCCCCCTATCTATCCATACACATTGATGGAGGTAGTCAATTGACCTACATTAGCTGAGCCTGCAGCAGTCTGATTTCCTCTGGGGGCAGTAAATATCTGGATGTGGTCTACATGTGTGTGTGTGTGTGTGTCCTAAATAAAGTATAACCCCATCTGAAGAGGGTGAATGTGGGGTGAAGATAACCTGCCTACATCTGCAGTGACATTTTGAGGTTAAATGGAGCAGATTCTAACAGATACAGACATTTAAATCTCACACAATGATTTTTGTGTTGACCTTGACACACATACTGTATACTCCTCTATAGTTTAGTAGTTGATTAATCCACAGAAAACAATTACAACAATTTTAATAACAGTTAACTTAAATATTTATTGAAAAATTGATAAGTTGGTCGTAAAAAATAAACTATTTAAAGACTCACTTTCTCAGTTCTGGGAAATTGTGAAATAAATCAAGCGATTGATAATGACAATAATTCATAGTTGCATGCCCGACTAATATCAGAGCAGATTTTGCAGCTTTTTTCTAAATGTGAGGGACAAGAAACATGCTTAGAGGAAAGGACTCAGAAAAATTATTTTCGGAGAGAAATCTGTAAAAGCCTGGATGAAACAATAAATGTCCATTTACAGGATAATGGCCATTTTTCTCGTGACTTGGATAATAAACTGCTGAGGGTGAAGAACAGATTTACACTGCCGACCCTACAAAATACCCCCCCTACGCCAAGCTCTTCTTTGAGGCAATGACATCACTCTTTTGCCTGGTTACCATGGTTACACTTACCTCCTGCTGGCAAAAATCAGCACCCATACCCGACATTCCTTGATTTTTTTTTTTTATTCCCTGCCGGTCTCGTCTGCTTTCCTCACCCCGTCTGTCTGCGTTATCTCACTTTGTTTCCTTTCTCATGTCTCTTTCCCTTCTTTCATCTTTCCTCCTTCATATTTCTTTTCTTTTTCATTGACACTCTTCTATACATTTCCTTCTCCCTTTCATGTCCTCCCTGTGTATTCCCTACTGCTTGCTTGTTCTTTCTCACAACATGTTGGGCTTAATGTATTTTGTCTTCACGCTTTGATGGTTTTCTCCTCCACTGTTTTACCTTAAAATGGAGGCTGAGGTGGCATAACCAGAGATAAGATTGGGAATTAAAACAAAGACAATGCAGAGGTACAAATAACCTAAATAGACAAAGAACACACTGATGTGAACTCACTATAGCTGCAGATGAAAAGGCAGTATATCTTCAACAGAGGACAACACAATGGATGTTACTCAATCAGGCATAAAATAGGAATTGCAGCAGAGGCGATGAGAAGAAAAGATCAGGCCTGTAAAACACAACGAACTGAGACTGGTGGACAGTTACAGCTGAACCACGCAGGATGTATGATTCATCGCTCTATTGATAATGTAAAGGACAGACGGGTCAAGTGCTGCATTAAAATCTATTTTAGAGCCATAGTTCTGCAGAAAGGAAGGGTAGCGGGCTGCGACCTCCCGTTCAGAAAAGCTACATCCCAGAAGCACCCAGTGTACAGACGTACATGGGGATAGGGGGCAGTGTACTGCATTACAATCCATTTTGCAGACAGACAGACTGAGTGGGTGGGGGGTAAAAGAGGAGTATTAAGAGGCATTGTGAAGCTGTATTACAGTAAGCAGCTTACAGTCCCTGTGCCGGGCTGCTTCTTTATGTGTGTGGGGGGGCAGAGAAAGGACAAAGAGGCAGGGGAGGAGACTGGGAGGTATCCTCCCCTGTTTAGAGATGTTTTTTTTATTTTTTTATCTTTCTTTCATTGTAAAATCCCCAAACCTTTCTGTTTTGCCTTTTGTCGTCTGTTTCTCTCTAACCAACATTAATTATTTGTAGTTTTCCTTGTCATTCTCTCTCACCTCCTAGTGATCTACTTGCTGTGATGCTAACATGTCTCCCCCTGTTGCTACATGTTACCAGAGAGGTAATCTCTACCACCACCATCCCTCCCTATCACCCAACCGAGTCAGAGAGAGGAGGGGAGGTGGGGTGGGGGAGGTTGCCATGGAAACTGGGAGTCTGTTGCCTCCGACATCATCTGTTGTTACTCGGTGCGGAGCGGGCACATGAATATTTGAGCTTTATAGACACGGACAGACAAATGACACAAACTGCTTTATGGACATCCACCACCACCTCAGATGGAAAATACAGGGAGGTCACTAAAGGGGGAGAGGAGAGAAGGCAGGGAAGGGATGGATGGATGGAGGAAAGGCGGGGTCACAAATGGAGACTGACAGACCTCCATTTTATCTAGGGCAGAGAGTGTCTGGCTATCTGTGGTAAACATGAGAGGTGAGAAAGATGGATTTAGGGACAATGATAGACATCAAATGAAGAAATTAAAGGATTTTGACCACTAAATATAAATGTGCCGAAAGAAATGGAGAGTAGATAATGGGAGGAAAAGAACAAAGAGAAAGATGGGAGGGGGTGGGTGACGTGCGATGAGAGCAGTAAATTAGGGCACTGGAGCTTTTTTTTCCTCTTTCCCCCCTCCTTTTCTCTCCTCATTTCTCAGAACATCCTGCAGTATTTTCTAGGGTTGTTTCCCACCTGCTGTTGATACACACACACGCTCATGCAGACAAGCTAGTAATGATTCATGCAGATTACCAAATGAGAGTGTGAATTGATTTGGCAAGTTCAATTTTGCACAATCTGACTGCACTGCGTCAAAAAGCACAGAAACTAGAACAAATATGTGTTTGTATCCTCGCCAGCTTACAGCTCTGTGTCATGATGCTTCACATAGATTTTCTTGCATTCTTAAAATAAATGCAGTTTATATAATAAATGCTTGAATGGGTCTCATGCAGTAGGAATGTGTCTATCCTTCCTTGTGCATATTTATTTGTTATAATGATCAGTTTAAACCTCTGGTATGTCTCGTATTTGAGTATTTCCCATGGTCCAAAAATAAATTCCCAGCTTTGTGAGTGTCCTCCATTGCTGATTGGTTTAACAGAGGTCCTGGCTTGCAGTGGAGTCCCTTATATTATACCAACACTGCTGACATTCAGACCACTGTGAGCATGTGAGACATGGCTCTTAAAAGATTCCCATGGTACCCCTCTCTGATTTCAGATTTGTTTAGGTCCAGTTTGTTATTCCCGGGTGTCTACAAATATTCTTATGTAATCTCCGCTTGTTCCGCCTCGATCCATTTTTTTTTTCCATCATGGATTTTTATATCATTCATTTTTTGGAGCAGGTTATTGTAACCTAGCATCTTTTTTAGGAATTTATGGATATATGGCTCTGTTGGAAAATATTTGAAGGAATAATTCAAGAGGAGCTTTCAAAAGGTTCTAGGCACGTGATTGGATTAAACATCTGTCAATCAAACTTTCGCCAAAGCCAGTCGGGAGAGAGAGAGAGCGAAAACATCTTTTCCATTGAGAAAAGCCTTCAGTGTTGTTCTCTGCTCTTCTCTCATTGAAGAAATACTCTCCATTTCTGACATAACTGATAATATTGCAGTATCTACGCATATCCTCTTTAGAAACCGCCATTGTTGTTCATAACAAAGTCACCTCTCCCTGTCATCTCACACACACCACCCCCATAGCTGCCTGGCTCGCGGGACACAAATGCATTACTCGAAGCCTGACCAGATGGATTTTCATGTGGTATGTGATCCTATGATTGTCATGTAATCTTGTGACATCGTGAGAATCTAGCTGCTGTGCAAGGTTAGCTTGGCATAAAGCCTGGAAGCAGGGGGAAACCGCTGGCCTGCTCTTTCCAGAGTTAAGAAATCTGCCTACCAGCACCTCTAAAACTCAAGTAATCTATTGTATCTCATTTATTTAATATGTATACAAAGAGAAATGTAAAAAAAAAAACAGGTTGTTATTTTTCAGAGTGTTTTCAATAGTTCATTCCGTAACAATTTGTTTGCCGAGCAGTGACTTCCTCTTGGCACTATGAGGTTGCAACAGCACAGTTACAGCGCCTAACTCCCTGTACAAACCACAACTTGTGGTTTGTACATTTCTGTTTATGTACAGATTAAATAAACAAGGTATAACATGTTAATTAGTGAGCTGAAATTGGACAGAACCTGGACAGCTGTTTCCCCCAGCCTGCTTATTCGTGCTAGCGACCAAGCTAGGCTAACATTTTTGAATAATAGGACTTAGGTTTGGTGTTTATTGTTTAAGTTAAGTTTTAAGTAAAGTTTTCTTTTTATGACAACAGTTTCTTTGTCAGAGTTGCTCAAGATTTTTTGTAATCTTTTTTGGGGGGAAATCTTCACTATCTCCACCTCTGCATCTGGTTCCTTTTATCAAACAGACAGCTGAATATGTAATAACACCAGTAACAGGCTGTGCATTTCACACCTAGGCCTTCAGTGATGTCCTACACAGTCCTCCCTGAATGAATCCACCTCTTAATACCATCATTATGACGCCATGGCTCTAGAAACTATACATTTAGACAGAAACGCATTATAACTAGGCGTTGCATCACCTTAACATAGCGTAGTCCGTCTTGAAAATGGCGTTGTTTGTATTTCTGCGACCAAATCTATCTCTTCTCCTCCATCAGCCATTGTGGGTTAAAAAAATAACACAAAAACAACGCTTCTATATCTATCTACACGAATTAACGCTAGCTCGTTCAGGTAGCCACAGGTTGCTAGCTCTGCCTCTCACCAGTGCGCATCCAATCAAAAGACGTGCCCGTGCTGACGTCATTGTACGCCTGCATGCTGGCCCCGGTGTCGCCAACTCGAAATCTGATTGGTTAACACCACAGTTTAGATTCCGTTAGCTTTAAGCTACAGACGCCAGTACTGTTGATTCTGAAGGCCTAAGGGCAGATTTCTTGTTCCCTAGCAACACATGCCGGCTGAAATCTGATTGGATAAAAGCTCTAACGTAAAGGCCAGACCTCCGCTCTCGACCTGAGGCTGGAAGCAGAGCAACCAAGAGAAAAGCTATGAAATGAAGAGAATAGACTATGGGGAATAATTTAATACAAATTTGTGGAAAAAATATATAAAAATTTAATTAATATTCTGATGAAGTTTAGGCCAGCAAAGAAGGCCTTGCTGGCCCTGACGGCCCGCTACTGAATAACAGATAAACGCAGTTGTATGCTCAAGATGGACTCCCTTCAGAGTTTGCATTCCAGCCTCCTGTATCAGGCAGGGGTGTGTTGGTTCAGGGAACAGAGAGAGAGAGAGAGAGAGAGAGAGAGAGAGGGAGGGAGAGGGAGGGAGGGAGAGAGAGCGAGCTGAGGAGCTTGATGGTCCACGCTTATTAGCCTGAAATATCCATGCAGCAGCTGCACCATTTCCGCGGCAACACCTGTCGCCATGGCGCTGAGTTGTCGACATGCCTCTGTGTCAGAGTCTGCATGTCTGAGGCGCTGCACATTCATAGCGTGTCGGACCTCTGAGAACGCTTGCACGCACGCATGCGCGCACATACACACACACACACACACCCACGCACACAACTATTGCCTTGGCGTGTGCAAAATCTCATACTTGCAGCACATCATCCTCATATGCATTGGTGCCAACATGTAGCCACAAACACACACACACACACACACACACACACACACACACCTCTATAACGGCAGTATTGAAGAAACAGTTGTAAAGTAAGGACATTTTAGCTTAGCGGCTTCTTTGTTACATCCTTACTATCCAATTCTCTGCTTTCCTCCCCGCCGCTCCCTCCTCTCTTTATTCCTTCTCTAGTCACTCAGATGGGGAATTTTGCGTTTCCATGACAACCACAGTGGTGGAGGAAATGGATTAGATACTCTGCACCGTCTGTGCTGGGGGTGTGGTTGCTGCCTGTGTGTATGTGAGTGCTGAATAGGGGGGAAGGGGTACTTATGGGGCTTGTAAAGAGGGATTGGGGTTATGGTTGAGTGTAGTTTGTGTATATATATATATATATATATATATATATATGTGTGTGGGTGTGTGTGAGAGAGACAGAGAGAGAGAGAGAGAGAGAGAGACAGACAGACAGTGTAGAGGCTGGGTGGGGGCAGGAGATGTCCTCAAACCACATTGTACCAGATGGAAGCTTACAATCCCCTCAAAACACACACATTGTTCTATCTTGGCGAGTGAATGGAAAACAAATTTAAGTCCATTGGATTGCACTTCATTTTGTTTGTCTGCCCATTACCTGTGAGTAGATCACATGCTTTATTTAACACACGTTACTCTTGACTTGTAACCTTTACATGACACCTGGCGCAATCATGAGAGGACACGTCTCCTGCTCATCTTCTCCCCCCATTCTGCTGCATCAAAAATATAACGAGGCAATTAACCCTGCTTCTCCATCCCCCTAAATTCAACTCTCACTACCCCTTAGTGTGTCTTTCCCCCTTCATTCCTGTCTCCCTGTCTCCCCACTGTCTGATTTCCATCCTCGCAGCTGAGAAAACAGGCGCGAGAGCTTTTGGCAGTGATGAAGGGAGAGAGAGAGAGAGGAAAAGAGAGTAGAGAGGGGGCTTTTCAGATGAAGAGAGAAAAAGGGTTTGCTGCTTTGAAAGGGAGCATTGTGTTGTTCTTCCACTTTGCTACAGCTCCATCTCAGTGATTTAGTCGAGCCAGCAGCCAGCACATTACTGTGTCTCTTTAAATCAGGGTGCTGTTAGCCTTAGCAACGTTTAGGCTCCAGTGCTCCAATGCTGCTGCTCAATGGCCTCTTCCTCTTCTTTCAGCCAAAGACCACTGAACTCCCTGTTAAGTCTGCCTGAGGGGCACATCACTCTTAGCTGAAATAAATAAAAACTGGCCTTTTGGAAATTATGTAAGAAATGTTATTTACAGTGTGCATATGAGAGGATGATTACAAATGTAAGACAATGTATGTATATAATGTGTTTTCATACTTTATAACAATAAGTGGACATTACTTGATAATTGTTGTCGTATGGGACATATATGTATTTTTGGAACTGGCTGAGTGTGCCAACAGAGAGAAAGATCCCATTCCTGTTTCTCCCTGTACATTTTTTTATCAGGAACATCAATCCAGTCTCTTTCTGTGCACTGCATGAGAATAAATCACATTAACCCACTGCTGTCTGTTTCTGAAACTTTCAGCTGTAATCTCCACTAAGTGTGTCATTTGGATTTAGGCCCTGCTTAACTTCACTGTGGTAGTGTAAATGTATACATTTCATCACAGTTATTCCCTGGCAAAGTCCAGATTAAGCTGGTCTTTATCCCTGCTGTGTTTTGTGCATGTCCACAGAGCAGTGCTCTGTCCTTCAACATGTGGTGACCCAACACACTGCAGAGACAGCTGCAGGATGGAAGAAAAGGGGGGAAGGGAAGGAAGAAGAGAGGAAGTCAGAGGGGGAAGTTGAGGGGGTGGTCTCCCTTTTGCTGAACTACTGAGGGAGGGGGAAAAAAGAGCAAAAAAGGCGCGGAAACTCCCTCCTTTTCCCGCCACAAGCAGCCGCTACGTCACATCCTGCTCTTTCCTGACATGAATCAGATGTGATCCTTCTTGTCCTGAAATGAGATCCTGGCTTCCTCTCGCTCGTCCTGCCTGGCAGCTCACAGGAAGGTGTGAGGGAGGAAATGCAGCTCTGCTCTACTTTCTGCTCCAATATTCTAATGAGAATGTAGATAAAATATAGCACTCAGATCATGAGACAATTCAAGAAATTAGCTTTTTAGCACTTTTGTTTCTTCTTCACTGACACTTAACACAGTGTATAAGTGTACGTGTTCATGTGTGACATTCAGGATGTGATGATGCCTGTTATTCTCTCTTATGTCCAGGTTGTCTGGCTAATGTTGTTATCGCTCACAGGCAGTCCATTGTCAAGTTCCAGTCTGCTACTGCTTCCCCTTTTTGGTCAACCCTGCTATACATCGCTGGTTTGAATTTTTTTTTCCTGTTTGTGTGTGTCACTGCATTGTCTATATATCTGTGTGTGTGTGTGTGTGTATAATCAGTAGGAATGTGCTTAATTAAGCAAGATAGGGTGGGCGGCGTAAAGGGGGCAATAAAAGAACAATCTTTTCATTCTGCTGGGTCTCCCCTCCAGGAAATGGATGACACATGGGGACAGTGAGGACAGCAGGAGTCTGTATGAGTCATGGGATGACAAACATCAGCTGACAAATTGTAAAGCCTAATAGTATATTTATATAGTACCCTTGTGAACAATTTCCTTGATTATTACCATCTCAAATGAAAGCTCATACTGATCTCCAGTGAATCACACTAGGACAAACCTCCAGTACGTTATTACCTCTGACTCATCAACTTGTGTCTGTGTGTGGGATATTCTCCGCCTGGCTCTGCCATGCTTCCTGCATATGTCTCTCTCAGAGTTGCCAGGTTTGACTAATGGCTGAATATGTTTGTCTTCCTGCAGGTCATTCAGCTCAGCCAGGCCCCGAGTGAAGCCAATAATGGCCAAAGCATAGATATGTAATGAAGATGCGGAGAACAGAGGAAATCATCCAGTGGCTGGGGCTGACAGTTGCTGTGGCAACCACATAACACAATGAGAGAAGGGTGAGTGGAGTCGGCCATTTTGGGTATGTGAGTCTGCAGTGTTTGATGTTGGAATGCTGCTGTGTGAATTAACTGGATTGTCACGTTGAAATTATTTTCTTTAATTTAAAATATTTTTGTGTGTTTTAAAACTAGCAGATGTTTTTTTTTTTTTAATGAAAAAAAAATCTTTTTTTCAGGTATTGTCTCTTAGCTTTTGGTCTTGGCAATGACTTTAATTTTGAGAAAATTCATTAGCTGGACTTTGAATGGATGCCACGTCAGATTCACAAACACTCACATCATCTCCATCCCTCCAGCTCCTGAGTCCCTCCTTCCATCCCCCAACATCTGCAGCGGTGCAGTTAAAGCCTTCTCCTTTTGTTTTGCTTAGTGACGTCCCATGGGCTATTTATAGGGACTATGTTATTGTGTAAGACCTTATGAAAGGCACAAAGCAGGCTGCCATGTTCCCTTTAGTGGCCCCAGGATCTGTGAGAGGAAAGCTAAAGAACATGTGGCTCTAGTAGGGTGAGCGAGAGGAGGAGACAGTGAATTCAGAGGAAATGAGTCGTATGAATGTTTTTAATTTGATACTTTCCTCAATGTCTTGGTACCATCAATCTATTCTCAATATTTGGACAATAGCTGACATCATACAATATAAGTTCAGATGTTATGCTATTTTATCTTGTGACAATTGTATTAATCATGACTCTAAAGAGAACAGTATTTATTAACGTATTAACGTATTTCAGGTCTTATCTGTACTACTAGGTTTTTATCATCTAAATAGAAAATTATATATAAAACATTTTGCAGCTAAATTAAAAGTCTCTTTTTTTCCTGCTGTGGGTTATGTTTTACTAAAATAATTTTCTTCTTGCAGTGAGTAAAATGGCAATTCCAGTCAATTCAACAACGATGGAGAACTCTATTAGACTCGCAATTGATTTGTCGAATATATTTGTGAATCATTTTCAATCAACAGAAGTGGCATGGCAATAAAGTGTCCCAATTAATTACTCCCATTTATTATGTGACAAGGGAACAGTCGGTAAAAAAACCTGACATGTCTGTGTTAATTTAATGGTAAATAAGTGTGTGTGTGTGGCCTCATTTGGTCTCTTTTTTACTGTTTTTATCTGCCACAGTCACAAAGAACACCTGAAAAGAACCAGGGATAGAACAAAGCTGTGGTTTGTTTGGGTTAGCGTCAAAGCTAGACTTTACTACTAAACCACTCTACTCCATCTTGAAAGGGTTGTCTCGGTCAAGTGAACTCTTGAGAAGTTAATTTCTAGTGTGAACACCATTCGAACCAATCACAGGTACTGTACCATTTATGTGTCATTTTATTGGTTAAAAAAACTTTTGCTTTCCCGTTTTGGTGACTGGCCAACTAGTAGCCTATTTGCGTGTTTGTTAACACTGAATTTGATGAATTTGCTATACAGAACACAAATGAGACATTAATTAGCTAACTCACACTGCGGCAAACGTCTCCCATGTGCGGTCCCTCCGCCTCACCAGTTGGATCATGTTCGCATTGGTTAAATTCAAGAAATAGAGCTTTAAGTGTGAACCGTATAGCATTTAATGCATTTCACAGGCAAGCTTCATGATATATTAAGACTAGACGGTAGTATATCTGCATGCCCGTTCAGAGTGGGCCTATTGCTTGACTTGTAGTATTGCTGTTTACAGCGCTGTACAGGGTCGTGCCCGTTTCTTGGGCCGTTTGGAATGTGTCCCCCAAAAGAGCGGCCTGATTGCTCGCTCACGGACATGCTGCAGGGAAGTGAAGACGAGTTTAGTTGTAATGTTAGTATACATACATGCACGTTTGGAATGGGCCTATTGCTTGGTACCCGGTATTGCTGCTTACAGCTTTTGTCGGGGGGGCGTGGCCGTTGGTTGTGCGTGGCCATTCGGAATACATGCCGATTGCTTGGCTTCCACGAACGTTAGTTTACTTATCATTCAGCAGCAAAATTGAACTGCTGTCAATGATCCGCATCTGTAGAGCCTTTAACCTCAGTCCCTGTTGCTAAACAGAGCGCTGTTTGTTTTTCTATTCAAGGCATTTTAATGTTGAACACAATATCCAAATTAAACCAAATTGGACAAAGCACTCAATCGGGTCTCCAGCAACACACCCACAACATGTGAAGTAGATCGGATGAACAGTTCTCAAGATATGCTAAAGACAGACAGACACACAGACAGAGATTACTTGCTTTTATAGTTATATTAGAAGTGTAAATGATGCACACAATTAACTCACTCAATCAGTAGCCTGTATGATAATTACATATATAAGCATAAAACAAACAACCCACACATGATTTTTTAAATGATTTCAGAATCTTTTTATTTGAAATGTCAGTGTTCAAGAGAAAATAAAACAGCAATATAAATATTAGCATAAAAATAAGAGAGTAACACAGGGGTATAGCGTGGGGGCTAAGCATTTGATAAGAAAGATAATACAGCAGGATAGAGTAGTATTAATTCAGCAGCGGACGGACTTACACATATATAATATTTATAATCATTTGTTCATATGGACAGAAAGAGAATGAGAGGCATTCTTTCACAAATGCACAAGATAAAATCACCGCAAAAGAACATTAAGAGGTTACAGAAGGATAGAAACATTTCCATATTTTTTTGTTTTGTTTTGTTTCTTTAAAGGGTGACAAAAGATAGTAGAGAGAAACTGAACACAAAAATATGCGCAACACATATCACAAGTTAACTAGTCTACGTGTGTCACTTTGTTTACTTATCTAAAGTTGTCTTTAATTCATTTATTTACACTGAAGAGTTAGTTGGCTTCCATGGTGCTTAGTTACTACATTGCAACACAAACTGTTGAAGAACATCTCCGATTTTTATTCTTTTTTTTTTTTTTTAACTGTGGTTTTCTTATTTTTCTTGAAAAACAAAATGCAACACATTCCAGTAGTAAGCCACGCCTTGTGGGAGGGACTTTTGTTTTGAAACTGTTGGACTTGGTCCCTACTATACAAACAACTGGCTCATACCATCGACAGGACTGTGTGTTTATTTACAGTGGGGAAGAGCCTCAAAGGACCAGGGAGTGGAGCGGAGAGGTGAGTGGTAGAGAGGCTAAGGTTTCTCATGATGTCAATAGAGGAGGGAAATTTCAAAGAGCTCTCGAGTGGTATCTCCTCACCAACAGGGACAGCTGTGCTTGGCTCTGTTGACCGCTACCGGGGTCAGTGCATTAGAGAAAGTTTAAGGGGTGGGCAGATCAACAGTGGTTCCTCTGTACATTCAGTGGGCAGAGCCAATGTTGTTTATCACCCCTCTGGTTGATGTTATGATGCCACCTCAGTCTGTGAACCCCTCACCACACCCCTTCCACTCCCCCTGACCCAGCCTGCCAGCTGCTTTTTCTCATGCAGTTGTATCTGGCCAGAGGCCTGAAGGACAGATGGACGGCAAAGTAAAGACTTCATATCTTATACAAACAATTCTTCTATGCTATTGAATCATTATCTCCCAAAGAACAAAACATGATACTGTGTCACATCAAGAAGTTCTTCAACACTTCAGGATAGTGAGGGGTAATACTCAGTCGAGGCCTGCAAAGTGTGTAGATACTCCGAAGCACTCAAGTTTATATGCGTTTCCCTAAAGTCCAAAGTGATTACTACCCCTTCATTATCTGATCTTTAAAATACGAACAGTGCATTTCTCTTTGTTTGGCTCTCAACATGGGGTAGTGAGTGAGGAGAGGACACAAGCTGGGTGTGAGGAGGAGGTGAAGGTAGAGGGTGCAGGGCAGCAGGAAATGTCTGTGCCCATCTGGTGTTACACAAGTAGCCAGTCTCTGCTGCTATACCACCTGCATGGACAGCATGGCTCGTGACTCACCCCACCCTCTGCCAGCACCTTCCTCTGGATGCATGCTCAGATCATAAAAATATCAGGAGATCAAAATCTTTTTTTTTTTTAACTATGCTTAAAAAAGTAATTTTAATTTTGTGTCAAGTAAATGCTACATGTGCATTATATTGACCTGCGTTTGGAGGGAGGATAACGGATTCAGAATGTCCTCCTCTTTGCTTTTGCAATGCATAGTTTGCAACTATAAACTAGTATATGTGGTTTGAACCTTAAAGAGCATGCAGAAGAGTTTGTAATACCTGTCAAACAACAGCCTTATATCCACAGGACTTATGGTTTAAGACCCTGCAAGGCCGACCCTATATAGGAATCTAATGGATGGCAACTAGCGTACTTTACAATAGCTGACTTTCCATCTCAGGGAAAGAGCACAATAAATCCAACGTGAAAGACATTAACATTTCATCTCTGAATACATCACTGCGTATAGCCTTGTCATCCCAGCAAGGTTCCTTACACTGAATCTCTTTGTCCAAGTTCATTTGATTTTGCCAAAAGAAAAAAAAAATCACAATAACCCCCCATACCCTGCCAAAATTATCTACCAACAAAGGTTATGTGAGCAATACTAAAAATTTAGCACAGCACGGGTTATCAACACCAACAACCGCCTTCAACACATTCAAGACACTTTCAAAGAACCATCAACATCTATCCAACGTCCATGTAGTCAAAAGTGATTTGCTGTCATTATTTAGACCGTGGCTAACATGAGCAACAGCAGAGCAGTAAGATACCTTATGGGAGGGGTATGGGGGGTTGCATTTCTCATCAGATCAGGCCGGGTTGATCATTCCTTCACCTCTCTTCATCCAACTCTACTTCTTCTCCTTCTTGGTTGACTTCTTCTTGGAGGCAGGGGTCTGGGCGGCCTTGGGAGGCTCAGGCTGGACCAAGACCTGGGGCGGGGGCAGCGCCTGCTGGGCCGCCTGCTGGGCCGTGGCCTGCTGCTGCTGGGGGTTGGAGGTTAGGGTGGCCGTGCTACCGGGGATGTAGACGTTCTGGCGATAGTCGGGCACGTGCTGCAGGGTGAACTGGGGGCTGTAGCGGGTGCTCAGGCCCATGGTGCCGGGTCCCAGTGTGGCCGTAGCCTCGCTTACTTCTGGGGGGAAGAGTGACAGAGTGGGGGAATGGACAGGAGGGAGAGGAGAGAGGGATGAAATTTGTTAGAAAACAAAAAAAAATTGTGACAGTGAAATGAAAATAGGTCATAAAAGGAGATTAAACCAAGAAATACAGTTCTTAATTGAAGGTAGATTCTGTGTGAATATTACATTTGTTATATACATATCCCACTGCTGAGGCAAACCATGAGGATGCAGTGAACTAACAAGGGGCATGAGTAGAAAAATATGAACAAAAAAGGCAAAAGAGGAGTTACACAGTGGTTGATTGTGCAAAGATGTTTTTTTCTGACCAGAGATGAGGATACTGTCTCCCCAACATACACCTCAGTGTTTCTGGTTTTCTATCATGCATTCCCTGAGTGTGTGCGTGCGCATGACGTAGCTGCTCAGCTCATAATTCTCCCACAGCCCCTGCATTGCAGAACCAAAGACACAAACGCTCCCTCCCCCATCCTGTAGCTCCTCTCAGCCTATATAAACACAAATGCACACGAAAACTGTAATGCTGCTAACTGGCTTCCAAAACGTCAAAGCCGTATCTGAAAACATATTTTATAATAAATATTTCTGCACTTACACAGTGCTTTGTTAACTGATTGCAGGATTGCTCCTGTGTTGTGCTTATCAACACAGTGGCAGTAAGTATATAGATCAGAGATGTTCAATCTTTAACACAGGAACAATTTTGTCTTTCCTTCCTGTTGGCACTACCTCTTCATTCTGTCTAACTTTGTGCTGACATGCAGGTTACCGCTATGCCCAAGACAGAGTCTTTTCTCTCTCTGTTCACTCCGATGGAAAAATTCCACACAACGTCCGGTGCAGTGTCCAAGAGGGGGGAGGGTGTGATTGTGCGTGTAGAGGGAGGGAGATCTGATTTGTCACTGGTTTAAAAAACAGTGGAAACAATGACTAGAGTCTAATTGGAAATAAATGATGTCAAGTTTGTCCCTGCATCGTTTCTGCATATTTAGTTTGTGTATTTTTTCACGTTCTTATTAAGACTTCCACAGTAAAAGCCCACAGAATAACTGCGTGTCCCTCTGCAGTGCCTGGTTCGGCAGTCACTGCAGAAATAGGGCAGTAGAAGGAGGACATGTTGTGCAATATGAGAATCTTTAGTTATGTATGAGCCCAAAGGTTGCATATTACATAACTTTTCATGTAGCTCCATAGCTTCTGCTTATGGTAAAACACTGTGCATGTGATGAGTGTTTACAGTGGAAACATGCATCTCTGCCATGTAGTTGAATTCAACAAATCAACTGTACTGTTTATCTGAGGGACTGCAGGTAGTTGCGTCAACTGTCTGAATATCCGCCGGATAATTATTAACACACCAGCACGAAATGGAAACATCAATGTGGACAGAGAGAGCTCTATCAATGAGCGAGTCTCGCTAGTTGCCCTCTAACCAAACAGGAACCTAAATAAACAACCTCTGCACCAGCACCTAGCAGGTTATGAAGAGAAAAATTAGTTTGGAATAGAGAAGATGAATCGATAGAAGGGAGGAACAAGATGACGAGGTATAGGACTCACCGTTAGCTGCAGCCATCAGGGCCTGAAGCTGCTCAGCCTCAGTTGGGGGCTGGGGCCAGGGGCCAGTTCCCATGGCAACCTCAGGTCCTCCAGTTGCCCTGTGGCGAAAACAAGGAAAGAACAACTGTAAATAACTGGTTGTACATTCTCCAATGCGTGTGTGTTTAGCTCACTGGTTTGACAGTTGGTGGTTTATGATGTAAAGGCAAAAGCAGCTGATGGCCAAATACACAGCCTGAGGGGAACTCAGCAAGGAAAACAAGGATGTATAGTTTACAAACAGGGTGTGTCTCAAACAAATACGCACTCTTAAACACACTCTTGTCTTTCTGCACACTTACACACAGAAGCAAGCGTGTTCGCGCATTCACACGGTCAACATTTTACGCATTCACACTCTCTCCGCTATGACCGTGAGCACTGCGCCGTCTAGCAAATCTTAATAAATATTTAATGATCCCCCTTTAAAGGAAATAGCTGTCTGCATAGTCACACATGCAGCGCTCAGTAGGCACTGAGCATTTCCATCTGGGCAAAATTCACCTTCAAAGGCGTGTTTATTTAAAGTCTGCAATTTGCATGTGGGGGCAACAAAGGAGAACGCAGACCTGTGATCTATTATGCTCACCTACTTATTTCCACTGCAACTTGTGACAAACCAGCACAAACTTTACAACTAGATCTAGGTCACAATACTTTAATCTTGGCTCTGCTCCTTTTCCCAATGTGCCTCCATATGTGGATTTTTAGATGGTATTTTTGAATGACCATGAAACTGCAATATGTTTTCTTCATACTACTGGTACACTGTCAGAAAAATAATAAATAAATGCCCCTTCACTTCAGTAGAAGACCAGCAGAAGTCACAACAAATCCTATAAAACCATTATGGATGCTGCTTCTAGAGTTGTTCCAGTGCAAAAACAGTATACATGTTTTTAACTAATTTATCAACCTCCTGAATTGTGTGTCTGTATGTTCAATACATTGGTTGTTTGACCATGAGGGCATTTAGTGGATGATCATTAACCCACAGAGTGTACAGCTTTAAAGAAGACAGTCTGAGATCTCACTATCTGACAAATACAGGCAGTAACAATAAATGAGATATGCATATAGATAGTGTGTTAAATAGATGGGAGATGAAGAGGGACACGCTCTTTTCTATTTAAAACCAAGTAAAAAAAGTCTTGGACAAATTGGTCTACATCAGGGTATTAAGGGAAAGTAAAGGACACAAAAAGGAATTCTAACATAAAAACAGAGATTTGTTCAAGAGCAGGTTGCCAGATTTTGCTGCCAAAACTCTGAAGTGGTTCTCAGTTTGGCGCCAGACAGAGACAGAGGGAGAGAAACATGTTTGGTCTGTGCCAGACAGCCAATGAGAAACAGGCTGGGTAAGAGCACGGTTAGTAAAGCCAGGGCAGCCATTTTGTGCCTCTTCACATCACTTTAGATAAAAGGGCATGCTTAATTTGAGCTAAATTAGCATCTCCCTGTACTATCATTTCCTATAATTTCCTGTGGTTGTGTTAAGCACTTCCTGCGGTCAGGTTTATCACTTCCTGTGGGCAAGATTGTCAACTGTGGTGCAGGAGGATGTCCTTGGTTGGCCAGACAAGGATATTGTTTTCCTCTGCAACCATACATGAAATGTTTTATCTCTAAGAATGACTCTCTTTGTTGTTTTGCAGAGAACCTTCTCGACATTAACTTCACATTTAATTTAGGGCCATTCAACAAGTCACATGGTGTACATGCTGGCATCTGACCTCAGGAGTCGTAAATGGAGTGCTGTTTACTTCAGTGAGGAACTTCGTAATCCCTCACTGGTGTTTTAAAGAAATCAATCATGAAACAGCTTTCTGTATTGCCTATTTCTTGTTAGTTGTCAAGTTGATAAATCACATGAAAAAGCCACATGTGGTGATGTTGAGCTACAACCATCACAGACACACATCAAAGGCAACACTGTATGGTAAGCCAGTCTTCTAGAAGTAGAGAAAACAAGAGCTCTCAGGGTATAATGACTATATGTATAGCACACATACAAGGCATAACAAATCTACAAAACACTGCACGCAAACTCAAAAGTCTCACAATCCTTTCTACACCACAGCAAGCATTGTGGCCTAAGCACATCGATCAACAAACCCCATCAAACTTTTAGGGAGACTAACAGAAGCTATGGGTTAGGTACATCTACACACAGTACAGCACTCAACTGCAGTGCACTACCTAAAATATTTTAGACTCTCTGCCCTTATCAGCTGATTTGTGATCAGGTCCCTCTTCCACTGGACAGTGACTTGACAAAACTGAACACTGATCAGCTTCTAAGGACAGAAAGTGACCATTTAGTGTCTACGTCTAAATTAGTACCTTGTCCCATCCTTCGGTGTCCATCGTATGTGTGTACCGTATGGCATGTGGGGACTAAAAACACAACATGTTATACAGTCTGCAAGAACCATTGTCATATGACTGAAGGCTGGAGTTAGTGTTAGTTGTCCCAGTGGTATTGTATAACGACAGTGGTGTTTGTGTCAGTGTGTGTCTAACATTTTCCTGACTTGGCTCAAAAAAGCATTTTTCCCCAGCTGGTATGTTTCAGGGAGAAGACTTGACTCAAAATGTGTTGTGCAATCATTGTTGTGAAAACTGTTACTGCACGCACTCCGTTGTAGCCCACACAATATGGGCAAAGTAGCAATCTTTAACCATTGTCATACACACTCACTAAAACACACAACTGAAATACATAAACACAATTAATCTATCATTTAACCAAGTCAGTAGGACCTCGCAGGTGTGACAGAAACGGAAAAGAGTGCAAGAAGGATAAATACACGATCCAAACCCCCCACTAGCTCTGGTCGCCGTCCCTCATCAGTAGTACTGAGTGATGGCGCACAGGCTCAGAGAGCGCAGAGAGGAACAGGAGGAGAGGGGGAGGGGAGTGGAAGCTGCGGCAGCCATTTTATAAAGCAGCCAGGAACCAGGCAGAGATGCTCATTCAGAAGTGTAAATCAAGAATCGGAATTCACTGAGCAGAATCATGCAATAAAATCATCACCACAGTGTAATTCAAAGTCTGATTCAGATGGTTGCATTGTGACTTTGATGTCATCAGCTCTTTACAATCAGCGAGTTATTATGGTTACAGCACTCACTACCATCCCCCTCTTTTTTTATCTCTCATCCTTCATCACTCCCTCTGTCTTAACGATAAAATGCTTAGTAATGTCAAGGACATTACTAAGCATTTCATCCTATATATATATATATATATATGTATATATATGTATATATATATATATATATATATATGTGTGTATGTGTGTGTCTCACTTTACTCACCCACTAGGTCCAGGTCTCGGTCCCTGTGTGAAACGCCAGTCATTGTTGGGGGGCTTTTGCTGTAAAGAGAAGAGAAGTTGCAACATGAATTGTATGTTTCATTGCAACAACAGTGAGACGTTTCTGAGATGTAACTTTTGGTTCAAGAGATGTTGCTTTGTGGCTGACACATCTGTGTGTGATGGTGTATGTCCGTGTATCTGTCTGTGATTTAGAAAACCTGTTCAGTTTTTCCACTGAGGCTCAACAAAGGGTTACAGATGGAAACAAATATATATATATATATATATATGTTCAGGCATCCATGTTGTTCCAAAAGCTGTGGAGCATAAAATGCAGCAAGAAAACTCACACGCACAAACAAAGACACAAACTGGGGTCCCACTTACAAAACGGGACTCACAACAAAAAACAAAAGGCAGATCATATCAAAAAGAGAACTACAGGATCACATGACTGCGAAATCAGCTATGGAAGCCCTGAAAATACACATACACCGCAAGATGAATCAGGGTCAAGAATCATTGGTGAAGAAATGCAGGCAAAACATAACAACCAAACAAGACTTTTTGGGGGACAGATTGGTGAGCTTCCCTGCCAGTTGAGTAACTACAGGGCTCTCATAGGAATCTATTTAATAGACGCAGAGGACAGAGAGAGTCCTTGGAAGGTAACGCTGTGTTATTTTGATACCAAAACGTCATGGAGATAAGGCAACGATGGTGGCTCAGCAGTGATAAAAGCCTCTCTCTTCTTTATGTGTCCCTGCTTCTCTCTATAAATGTCTTCAAGCCCATTGCACTCTTGTCCATTTCCACCTCGCTGGCCATGCCACCATGTCTTTTCCATCTCTCTAGCTCTTCCCCTCTCTCTCAGGCTCTCTTGTTGTGCAGCGATGCGGTGAATAGACCTTGGCTTGGCTCCAGATTCTGCAGCCTAATCGACACAAGAGCTCCCAGGAGAGAGAGGCCAGCAGGATGATGTGCTGCATTATTAAAAGAGATGTTCTACCCGAGGGAATGATGGAAAGAAGCAAGAGAGCAGGAGAGAAAACCGAAAGAGTAAATACCTACACAAAAGGAACAGTTGAGACTGGAGCATCTATTAGCATACAGGTAAACAAGGAACAAATGCACCTGTGAATGGTGACTTATTGAATGCACAAAAAGAACAGGCAAGGGAACACAGGTTCTTAAAAAAAAGTGAAATAGGGAATAGTGTTCAGTATCCATAACAAGTGACTGCTCAACAGCTACCTAAATAGCGGAGAGAAAGAAGCAACGTTGGTATATTGTCTGGTCTACTAAGACCTACGAAGGACACTACAAATAGTGAGGGGGAGTGTGAATGATAACGTGGAAAGAGAGTTGTATAGCAATCAGTGTTTGTTCAATAATCCAACTATTGAACAACCCTGACTATGATTAATGTATTGTTGAGTGAAAATAGCTGATCATGTATTTCATTTCAATGTCTTCTACAAAAGGGTCTGTTTCACCTTGGTGGCTACTCAACACAATCAGTTGAGTCTTAAACCCTCAAGTGTGCTTAGATATATCCTTATAACAAGCTGTAATGCAATAATTCACAAGCTGTCAGAGGAGGGCATATTTAAACTATTGCCCTCCCTTCAGAGCAGAACCTGGTCGATGTTTCGAGTTTAAAAGTGGACTCAAAGATGTGTCTATGTGCGTAGGCATGCAAGTCTGTCTGAGCTTTGGTATAGAGAGAAAAATCAGCACTGAGTGGAGGCAAACAGCCACAGAGAGGCCCAGCATTCCAGCTGTGTTACTCGCTCTCATCACACAAACACTCACAGACACACACTTGTCATTTCCAAGGTCTAATCCAATACAAGCATGTGGAATAAAGGGTAACAGTGGAATATGTGGCACCACTGCTTACTAAATGTAAACAGTACTGTACTCTGCATGCTTCAATATGGTCAACTTGGCTGCACATACATATCACAAGCAGACAGGTAATATCCATAATAATGCATATCTGCTCAAGAAGAAAGTTAAACTTCATCTTTTCACTCAGCCGGACCACAAACTATAAAGAGTTGCTGTGTTCTTAGGTTGTTTAGACAACAACAGTTGCCAGGGAAAACAAATCTCAAGCCACGTTTCAAAGATAATTGACTTTAGTTCCAGTTATCTGAGCATCTTAAGATGTGCTGGTTTTTGTTGTTTCATAGTCTCTGAAGTGAGTTGATTACTTAAAATTAGATGAAGACATAAAAAATGCACAAGACCTTTTTTTCCAGAGTGCAGATTCAATTTAAAAGGGAGGAGATAGAGAGAGGATGTAAAATACTAGTCAGGGAGACTAGGTCAATGGAGAGAGATGAAGGGATTACAGCTCTGTGGGCCCTGATTCTCATACAATTGAAAGACTTTCATACCAGCCTGGAAGCTTTATACTCTGTCAGTATGCTTCCCTTACATCTTTAAATTGAACCAAAGAGCTTTGAGGGCTCTCCAGGTGCTTTACAATCTGACAGAGTCCCTTAGCTACCACAACACAATATACAACAGTTGAAGAACTATCATATGAAGAGATAATATGGATATTCAATATGTGTGATTATGTGAGCACAGGATTTAACAGGGGGTATAAACTGGACTGATCAGCTCATGGGCACATCTGGACTTCATCCAGCATGTTTGAATAAATGTGAGCTAAAACATCTGGTTTACAGCTTAACCACTTCTCTATTATGATACACAAAAGGTTTATCAGGTGTGCAAAACAAATAAATGCATTCTCATGCCTTTCTCTCCCTGTGACAGGGGTGAAACGATACAATATATGCAGAAACTCCCTTCACACATACAGGTCCATCTGGTGCTCTTTGTGGAAGATTAATTTTCCTATCACATGCACACATTATGTTGATGGTAAAATAACTGTGGCTAAACTACACTTGGTGCTCCATCTGAACAGAGGATAGCATGTCTGTTCTGTGGCTCTGATAACTTTCAACATGCTTTGACATACACACCGCACCAGCCACTATATCATAACCTTCAGCACAAAGGCAATTATTATGCCAGTAGAAATCTAAAGATATGTAGAAAAATAGAATGTGTTACCACTAAAATGCTGGATTCATTTCATTGTTAATTCATTACAAGGGGAAGATTGAGCACTGTGACAAGAGAAAAGCACGTGTGCTGTTTGATTTGCATATTCCTCTCCTTTAAACAAACATCATGACTCAACTCACAAAACCCTTGAGGACAGTTTTTCTGAACCGCATGAGCCAGTTTGTCGCATGTGGAGCTACGTCATCCATATAAAAGTATATTTACAAAACACCCGGCCGAACTCAGTGCACGTGCCAACTCTTGTAACCTCCCACAGGCTCAAAGACTGAACTAACACATGGTCATGGGACTATTCAGATCCTGCTTTAAGTTGATACATTTGCTCGTATAGAGAGGGGAATAACTGCAAAGATTGAAATGAAGAGGCAACTTAGTTGGTCAGTTAAACTCATGACATCAGGATTACATGGCATGTTCCTACATCCACTGAGGCAGTTAATCATGGGAATCTTTCTCTTTCAATACAAAGAGGAATATGCTGCAGGCCAACAGGGAGCAAATACACATTTTAATTGATTTACTAATGTTTCTAAGATCATTATAATTATCCCTCAAACTTTCTGTGTTAACATGTGGTTAAATAGAGTATACAAAAACAGCACAATGCTGATGAATAGAGCATACAGAGAAGGGCAGTAGGAAGTGACTGACAATTGGGTACTTAGGCCCCAGGGTCCTGCTAAAATTACACACTACTGGAGGCTCCTCGTGCCTGACTTTTTCTACACACAATCTCA
This sequence comes from Ophiodon elongatus, assembly GCA_016806645.1. Lineage (NCBI taxonomy): Eukaryota > Metazoa > Chordata > Actinopteri > Perciformes > Hexagrammidae > Ophiodon > Ophiodon elongatus. The sequence goes on along the minus strand of JACSYO010001757.1, from coordinate 346,361 downwards.
CACGCAAGCACATAAACACCCACAGTGATGGCTGCAGCTCTAAAGCCATTATAGCCTGCGCCGTCTGTCGCCATGGCACACGTGCGTAAAGAGCCATCTTTCCTTTTTTTTTTTTTCTAGCCCTCTCTTTCTTTTCCTCTGTTGTCCGCATCGACACGTGTCACTAGAGCAAGGAGACAGATGGTATCCTGCTGACCTCAGGAACAACCTAATTCAGCACAGAGAGAGTGTCTATGTAATAAAGACTCATGAGAAACAGGAGAATCTCATGGATATTAAACAGACGCAAGGATAAAGATCCTGTTGTCGTGTTGAGAAGAAATGGTTATCACCGAAATACCAAAGCAACAATAATAATCTTCAATCGAACTTACAATACATATGACATGTTTATGGATGAGAAAACCTCGTACTTTTTTTTCCATTGAATCTTGTAAAGTGACTCATCCTGGTGACAACACCCTCAGCAATCTTCTATTTCTGACAGTGCTTCCTTTACGTCAACACACTAAATGGGTTGTCTGTTTCTTATGCATGTGATTATTATCTGGTTAGCTTTGCTCCACACCCCACTCTGAACACATGGAAAAAAGTCATTTCTGATCAAGGATGTAAGAATGAAAATAGAAATGTCTGTGCAGAACTGACAGTGGAAACATCCTCACTAATGTGATGCAGAGTCCTGGAACCAATCACCCAAAGTTCAGAGGACAACAGGAAGTCAGGGGTCAAGCCACTGACCCCATGAATTCCTGTTTTTCAGCTACTGCTTTATTCTTTGACTCCCCCACCCCAACCCTCTGACCATTTTCTTTCCTTGGCCCTTTTCCTCTCCTTCACCCCCGTCTCTCCCCCTGTCATCCTGTTCCCTTCTGTCTCCCAGCCATTACACTCAGCCAACTCTGCAGGATATTTTCATCTGTCTGTCTGTTTCCTCCTCTCCATCTGTTCGGAGCACTTGTGTTTCCACCTCCTTTGACATTTGCTCTCCAACTACTGTCTTTCTGCCTGACTTTATCTGTAACTTTCTATCCATAAAGAACAATTCCTCTCTGTCGTTTAGTTACTGGAAGTCAGAGATAGTAACACCACATTTCCTAGCCTCAGGTTAGATTAAATATTATGATGTTCTTCACTCTTCCCAAACCTTTGTAGTAGGACAACGAAGAGCTGTTTCACCAGAGAGAGAGAGAGAGAGAGAGAGAGAGAGAGAGAGAGAGAGAGAGAGAGAGAGAGAAAGAAAGAAAGAAAGAAAGAGAGAGAGAGATCCTCCTGATGACACAGGTGAGGTTTCAAAATACTGCAGAGCTACGTGACATAGGGCATCTAGGTTAAATGGTATAAATATATACAAATTACAAAAACAAAACTGCATGTGAACAACATTTTTTGAAATACTTAAGGCATTTATTAAACCCATCTATAGATACTGAAAGCCCTGTAATGGTCTTATCCGACAATGGCACATCCCACCAATGCCATGCTTGCTCTAATCCCTCACCTCACTGGCTGAGTTCATAAGGTGCTTCCTGCTGAGTGTCATGTTGAGCGTGTTGTTGTGACTCATCATGGGTGTCTTCATAAATACAAAGTCACTCCGGCTTGATATGGTGGAGTAACAGGGCCTGTAGGTGCGTGTGTTCGGGTCCTGGTTGCCACCCACAACCTCCATATATCGTATGGGCCCATCGGTATTGAGCTGCAGGTGCAGGTCCTTGCTTGGCCTCTGATGGTAGCGGCTGGACCTGTGTCGACCGTAGCAGCAGCAGTCAGGGTCTCCGAGCCCCGGGTCACGGTGCCTTAGGCAACGTACCATGAGGATGACAAAAGTGATAAAGGACACAGCTGATACACAGGCTAGAGAGATGATGAGGTACAAAGTGATGTCCGACATCCCAGTTCGGTGGTAGAAAGGTGTGTGGCGAGGGCTTGCTGGAGCATCATTAATCGTGCCTTTCTCATCGACAGTTACTGTAATGTTCACAGAACTGGACTTTGGCGGGTCGCCATTGTCCTGAATGATGACCACAATGTCATAAGTCGAGCCCCCTTCCTCCTCTGCCCACTTGCGGGCTGTGCGGAGCTCACCGTTGTGGGCCCCAATACGGAACATGCCAGCATTTGGTCCAGGGACGATGGAGTAGAACAACCATGCATTGTGCCCACTGTCTGCATCCACCCCTACAAGTTTATTTACGAGGTGCCCTGGGCCCACAGATGGGGGCACAGCTAACTGTAGTCCTTTGTCTTTTGGGTAGGAGGGGTGAACAATCACTGGCACATTATCATTCACATCCACCACAAATACATGCACTGTGACGTTGGCTGTCCTTTGGGGCACTCCAGCATCCCGGGCCTGCACCTCAATACGGAAAGCTTTAAGTTGTTCATGATCCAGAGAGCGCATGCTGTAGATGTGGCCACTCTCTGGGTTAATGTAGACATAAGAAGAGATGGGTGAACCCTGGACCATGCTGGGAAAGATAGAGTAGGAGATGCGAGCATTGTCACCAAGGTCTGGATCAGTGGCTGAAACAGCAGCAATGGGGGCACTGGGAGCATTGTTCTCTGGGATGTCCACAGAGTATGAAGGCTGGGAGAAGATGGGAGCATTGTCATTTACATCAGAGAGCTTCACCACAAAGGTGGTTTGTGATGAAAGGGGAGGGGAACCGGCATCAGTGGCCTTGATGACCACTGTGTACTCTGGGACAGTCTCACGGTCCAGGTTTCCAGCAGTGGTGAGGCTGTAATGCATGCCAAAAGCTGAATTAAGTTTAAATGGTAAACCTGGTTGGATAGTTAATGTAACCTCCCCATTTACAGCAGAGTCCAGGTCCCGTGCACTTATGACCGCTATCACAGTCTCTGGTGCCGAGTCCTCTCTGATAGGACTGGTTAGTTTTGTCAGTGTTACCTCTGGTGCGTTGTCATTCACATCAATGATGTCCACTATGACGTTACAAGATCCCTCCATAGCGGGGGAACCACCATCTCTGGCCTGCACTGTGATGTGGTATGCAGTGGCTTTCTCGTAATCCACATCACCCTTCACACGGATCTCCCCGCTTTTAGAATCCACACTGAAAAGGTTGAAAACGCGTTCTGGTGTGTACTTACTAAAAAGGAAAGATATTTCTCCGTTGTTACCCGAATCCGCGTCAGTCGCGTTCAATTTTGTAACTAAAGTGCCCCGTGCAACATTTTCTAAAAGCCTAACTTTCTTTACCGGCTCGTCAAAGACGGGCGCATTGTCATTTACATCCAGAATTTTAATGAGCATAAGTGTTGAGCCAGATTTCACCGGCTGGCCCCCATCTATAGCAGTGAGCAAAAGGCGAAACGAGGCCTGCGTCTCCCTGTCCAAAGGTTTATCCACAAGTAGCTCTGGAAACTTACTGCCGTCACTTTTAGTTTCCACATTCAAAATAAAAAAGTCATTAGCTGCGAGATTGTACGTGCGTAACGAGTTGGTACCCACGTCCGGGTCGTGTGCGCTCTCCAAACGGAACTTTGTGCCCGGAGCGGCCGCCTCTGATATCTCCAGAGAAATGTTGCTGGTTGAAAACTGCGGTGCATTGTCATTCACATCCAGGATGTCCACCACGACGCGATGAATTTCTAAAGGTTCCTCCAGAAGTATTTGAAGATGTAGTGAACATGCTGAACTGAGTTCGCACATTTGCTCCCTGTCAATTTTTAGCTTGATGACCAAATCGCCGGTCGCCTGCTTTACCTCAAAATACTGCGTTGTGGATTCCGAGACCACCCGCAATCTCCTCTGAACAATCCCCTGAGCAGTAAGACTCAAATCTTTAGCGATATTCCCAACGACAGAGCCCGGGCTTAGTTCCTCCGATACGGAATAGCTGAGCTGAGCCGAGGCACAGGAGAGGCAAGCTAGATAAAAGCAAAGCCTCCACAGCCTCCCTCCTCCGGAGCGCTTCCTCTGTTTGGAGTCCATTGTGCTGCGCTCCGAGGATCGGAGAATGGGAAAGTTTTTAACTTCTTCTTTCACCGTAACGTATCCATAGTAATGTTAAAACGAGGCGGCCAGGCTTGAAGATAAACATTTCCTTTTTAAAAATAGAGCTATGGGAAGTTTTGATGTGATCATTTCGGCCTTCTTTTAAGAAAAAACGAGGACGAAAATCAAAGTATTTTCTGCCTTCGCTGAAACTCCCTGCTCCGTCTCTGCCTCACTCCACGCATGGGCGGGGAGAGGCCACAGAGGCCTTCCCCCCATTGGAGGGCTGGGCTGGACCAGCTCTGTCACACAGCTCACACACACAGTGAAAACTTTCCAGTGACTCCACTTCCACTGGCAGGGAAGTATCAACTTCATTCTCATTGTAAAAGTTTGAGATAACAAGGCCAACTGAACAACAGAGGAATATGTCATGACTGTGGAAAATGCAATTTTTCTTAATCCAAGAAAAATATATGGAGAATAGATGTTATCTCATTGTTATATCGTTTAAAAGTTCAGAGAGAGCTCCTCATTATCAAAACACAGCAATGTGTCAAGCAGCTGTTATTTATAGCAATGCTATTTGTATCCGCAGGGTGGCATGGTTTCCAAAAAGGCTTTCCCCTAACACGTAAGTCTATCGATGGGAAGTTAAAAAAGGGTTTCATTATGAAGTACAAATGAAAAAAAAAAAGCTATGACATGCCACGAAGACGACAATTTTAAGATACAGGCCATGTAGCCTAAATCAAAGAGCAATGATTTGTTTGGTAGAAACATCAATAATAAAGTATCATTGTTTTAAATTATACAACAGAATGTAGTTTATAAAAAATAGACCGCAGAAAGTAAGAGCGAAAGATATAGATGGCAAACAAACTAATTTATGCTGAACATTTAAATTGAATAATAAAACGTTGTTTTCACATAACGCAATGTAATATTAAGTTGATATCTTGTTTCAGGTTTGTAATTATTCATCGAAATAAAAGATCAAATTATCTTACTAAAACGTGTTTTTCTATAAAACTTTTGCTTCACTTTACTTTTGCTAAAACATATAATGTATACGCAATACTATATTACATAACTATAGCCTTAATATTAAAATGTAATCTTAATCGATAGCTTAATTTGCCATAGTGATTCATAAATAAAATGTGGTCGTCAGGTAGCTTATGAGCTGGAATCGAAACCATGGTTCTGACCAAAAGCTACATGAACAATTGTATCAACTTTATACCGAATTTGTGGGATTTGGTTTCCATTACAGAGAAACACAACCCACGTTTAATGTACACATTAAAAATTAGCGTTTTGCGACTGAATAGTTAGAAAAAGCTGAAAAAGCAAATCAGGAGAATTCTGTTCAGCCACATTTGTAGATAAACTTATCACACATTGAGTTTTGGCTTTCTGCTCACCTGCTGGCTCTCAAAGGTCCAGGTGCTGTCGGGTAAAGACGCATCCAGAACACTGATCACCTCCTTAAAGTCAGTGGTGCTGCTGGGTTTAATCATAGTGAAATCGCTGTACTCTGACATTGGAGACATACAGGACCTGAAGGACTGGCTCTGAGACAACATGTCTCCTCCCAGGACCTCCACGTACTTTATAGGTCCATCAGTGTTGAGCTGAATCTGCAGGTTTCTGTTGGGGTTCTTGTAATCATCACAGTCGCTCCGTGTCATGCAGCAACTATCGCTGCTTCTGCTGCTCCTCATGCATTTAACCGCTAAGATGAGAAAAGTCACCAGAGACAGCACGGACACCGAGGCCAGAGAGAGGATCAAATAAAGAGTGATTCTCCCAGTTTTCTTGCTGGGCTCGGCCACTCTCTGTCGGAGGTCTAAGATGGGCTCATGGAGGCCGTCCTCCAGCAGGATGGACACCGTGACGGTGGCGGACTGGACCGGTTCCCCGTCGTCCTTGATCTCTATAAGCAGCCTCTGAGAGGAGTCGTCCTGCTCGGACACAGCGCGCTTAGTCCTCACCTCCCCTGTGTACAGATTGACCGTGAACAGAGAGGCGTCTGTGGCCTCCGCCAGTTTGTAGGAGATCCAGGCGTTATGGCCCGAGTCAGCGTCCACGGCCGTCAACTTAGTGACCAGGTGACCCGCTTTAGCGGAGCGGGGCAGCCTCTGATGAGAGAGGGAGCCCAGGGCAGCGGAGGAGGGGTAAATAACAGCGGGGGCGTTGTCGTTCTGGTCCAGGATAAAAACATGGACAGTGGCGTTGCTGCTGAGAGACGGAGAGCCCTGATCCTTTGCCTGAACCTGAATCTGAAACACCTTCAGTTTCTCATAGTCAAACGAGTGCATGCTGTAGATGCTGCCGTTATCTGAGTTAATGTAAACATACGATGAGACAGAAACGTCCTGCACTTTAGAGTCCAGTATAGAGTAAGAGATTTTCGCGTTTTCACCAAAATCCAGATCGGATGCTGATACTGAGTACAGTATAGAGCCTGGTACCCCATTCTCCTTTAAATACACATTATAGGAGGGCTGAGTGAATACAGGTGGGTTGTCATTCACATCGGTGATGCTGACAGGTATCGTTTTCTTACTCGACAGAGAAGGAGAGCCTGAATCAGTGGCTGTTATCTCAATATTATACTCTGAGCAGCTTTCTCGGTCCAAAGCATTACTCGTAACCAGTGCATAATTATTAGAAAAAGATGGTTTCAGATTAAAAGGAGAGCCTTTCGTGAGTTGCAACGTCACTTTGCCGTTATGATCGGAATCAAGATCTCGCGCACTGATCAAAGCAACCACAGTACCACTTGGTTCGTCTTCGCGTACTGGCTTTGGCTCAGAAGTAAAAACTATTTCTGGAACATTATCATTGAAATCTGTTATATCAATCTGCACACGACAGTGGCCTTCCATTTCAGGGCTCCCTTTATCTTTTGCAGTTACATCGATGTCATATGATTTGGTGGTTTCATAGTCTAACTTCCCTTTAAGAGTAATTTCACCTGTTAAATGGTTAATATCGAAGATGGACAATAAAACATCTGGTGTCCGAGAGCCAAATGAGAATTCAATATCACCATTTAAACCTTCATCTGCATCTGTTGCTTTGGGCTTTATAACAATAGCCCCCTTTACACTTGTTTCACTCAGGGTTACTTTGTACACGTTTTTTTCAAACACCGGGAAGTTATCATTTATGTCTAGCACACTTATGGTTATTTGTGAGGTTCCGGATCTTGGTGGATTCCCACCGTCTAATGCTGTCAGTAATATTTTGTGAACAGCTTTTCTCTCTCGATCTAGAGGCTTTTCTAAAACAAGTTCCGGAACGGTCTTACCACCCTCAATTTCTTTTATTTTGAGGGAACAACACTCATTTTTACTTAGAGTATATGATTTCAAGGAATTGCTTCCAACGTCGGGGTCCGTTGCGCTCTCCAAAGGAAAGCGCGTGCCAACTGCTGCGGATTCGGCTACTTTTAAAGAAAATTCATTTGAAAGAAAACTCGGAGAATTGTCATTAATATCTCGTATTTCAACTTCAATTCTGTGTAATTGTAGCGGGTCCTCTATAACCACTTGCAGAGGTAGAACACAGCTTGCGCTTTGTCCACATAACGCCTCTCTGTCTATTCTGTCATTCACCACCAGCTCGCCCTTCCCCGCATCCACAGTGAAATACTGCTTATCAGCCTCAGAAGCGACACGTAGTTTACGGTCGAAAACGTCTGATAGTCCCAAACCCAGATCTTTGGCTAGATTTCCTACCACAGAGCCCTGTTTGAGTTCCTCTGGGATGCTGTAACGAGTCTGTCCGTTTATTGTACTCCACAAGAGAAAGAAATGATGCCACCAAAGAGCCTGCCATCTCCAGTCTCGGTATCCCATTGTCTTTGTCATCCCCGGTTCAGTGTACTGCATCATTTCCAATCCACAAGAACGGCGAACATAACGTCAAAATCCATATTCCGAGAGCGTGACATATTCCCTTAAAAATATGCCTGTTCATGTTCAAATGTTAAATTAAGATACATAAACTCCGAGGAGGCAATATGAACGATTTGCCTACTCTCCTCCATCCCCGAGCATTGTGATTTGGTGCTGAAGCTGCATGGGGGAGGGAGTAGATCTCTTTGTACAGTTCAGAATGCTATTGGTGCACAGTATCCATCTCTAACATCCAATGAGAGAGAGGGAAACTGAGCAGCCTCGTTAAAGACACAACAACCCCTTTGCACTGTCATGAAAAAGAAAGTGACACACAACCAGGAGATGCTATTAAAATGTCCATGACTTATATAAATGTTAAACAAAAACATATATTAAAATAATTTGTATATAAAAAAAAAACATCAACGTTTGACATTTGATTTGATGAGACTTAATATAAGTATTTGACTTTTACTTCTAAATGCAACCATCAGTGTTGTTGTTAGTAAATAGGTCCAGGACATGTACTCAGTGAAAAAAGAGTTATAGGTTTGCAAGTTAAACGGTCAAGCATTTTCATCGTTACGCGGAAGCCATCAAAAACAGTCTATTTCTGTGCCCTCCGTACGCCTCCTGTGTTAGAGTCGCTGTCCATCAATGTGGTGCTGAAACGCTCAGCTCAAAAAGCTATTCAACATCCAACTCACTCTTCAGGTCAAATGAAAACAGCCGCTGTGTCACAAATGCTGTCGAAGTTAACTACACAAATTAGTTGCACAAGTTTTAGTTTGAATTTAAATGTGTTATGTGCATTTCAAATACATCGACTAACAATGTAGCAACTCTCCCAACTTTTAAGGATCTATACCTTGTTTTCATGACTTTTTACAGCAAAAGTAAACGTTGTACTTTCTTTGCAGTTACATGCAGCGTAAGTAATAGTCTTACATACTGTATAATGTCATTGTGTTTTTTATTCTCTTCTCACCTGCTGGCTCTCAAAGGTCCAGGTACTGTCGGGTAGAGACGCATCCAGAACACTGATCACCTCCTTAAAGTCAGTGGTGCTGCTGGGTTTAATCATAGTGAAATCGCTGTACTCTGACATTGGAGACATACAGGACCTGAAGGACTGACTCTGAGACAACATGTCTCCTCCCAGGACCTCCACGTACTTTATAGGTCCATCAGTGTTGAGCTGAATCTGCAGGTTTCTGTTGGGGTTCTTGTAATCATCACAGTCGCTCCGTGTCATGCAGCAACTATCGCTGCTTCTGCTGCTCCTCATGCATTTAACCGCTAAGATGAGAAAAGTCACCAGAGACAGCACGGACACCGAGGCCAGAGAGAGAATCAAATAAAGAGTGATTCTCCCAGTTTTCTTGCTGGGCTCGGCCACTCTCTGTCGGAGGTCTAAGATGGGCTCATGGAGGCCGTCCTCCAGCAGGATGGACACCGTGACGGTGGCGGACTGGACCGGTTCCCCGTCGTCCTTGATCTCTATAAGCAGCCTCTGAGAGGAGTCGTCCTGCTCGGACACAGCGCGCTTAGTCCTCACCTCCCCTGTGTACAGATTGACCGTGAACAGAGAGGCGTCTGTGGCCTCCGCCAGTTTGTAGGAGATCCAGGCGTTATGGCCCGAGTCAGCGTCCACGGCCGTCAACTTAGTGACCAGGTGACCCGCTTTAGCGGAGCGGGGCATCCTCTGATGAGACAGGGAGGCCAGGGCAGCGGAGGAGGGGTAAATAACAGCGGGGGCGTTGTCGTTCTGGTCCAGGATAAAAACATGGACAGTGGCGTTGCTGCTGAGAGACGGAGAGCCCTGATCCTTTGCCTGAACCTGAATCTGAAACACCTTCAGTTTCTCATAGTCAAACGAGTGCATGCTGTAGATGCTGCCGTTATCTGAGTTAATGTAAACATACGATGAGACGGAAACGTCCTGCACTTTAGAGTCCAGTATAGAGTAAGAGATTTTCGCGTTTTCACCAAAATCCAGATCGGATGCTGAAACTGAGTACAATATAGACCCTGGTACCCCATTCTCTTTTAAATACACATTATAGGAGGGCTGAGTAAATATAGGTGGGTTGTCATTCACATCGGTGATACTGACAGGTATCGTTTTCTTACTAGACAGAGGAGGAGAGCCTGAATCAGTGGCTGTTATCTCAATATTATACTCTGAGAAACTCTCTCGGTCTAATAAACCACTGGTTACCAGTGCATAATTATTAGAAAATGATGGTTTCAAACTGAAGGGAGAACTTTTGGGGAGTTTTAACGCCACTTTGGCGTTATCGCCGGAGTCAAGGTCTCGTGCTCTGATTAAAGCTACAACTGTGCCTCTTGGTGCGTCCTCGCGTATTGTGTTCGGTTTTGAAGTGAGAACTATTTCTGGAGCATTATCATTAATGTCTATTACTATTACTTGTACACGACAGTGGCCCTCCATCTCAGGGACTCCTTTGTCTTTTGCAGTTATGTCTATTTCATGCATTGCACTGTTCTCATAATCTAACTGACCTACCAAGGAAATTTCACCTGTACCTGAATCCAACTGAAATATAGAAAACAGCGATTGAGGTGTATGCTCAGCAAATACGTATTCAATCTCACCATTAACACCCTCGTCTGCATCAGTTGCTTCAACTTTTACAAGTACATAACCAGCGACATTATTTTCATGTACAGTCACATTATACAACGGCCTTTTGAAAACAGGGACATTGTCGTTGTTGTCGAGGACAGTCACTATGATTTTTGTGGTTCCAGTTTTGACAGGATTACCTCCGTCTAAAGCTGTCAGTAATAACTGATGGACACTTTGTTTCTCTCTATCAAGGGATTTCTCGAGTACTAGTTCTGGAACCTTTCGATTACCAGACAACTCTTTAATCCTTAAACCAAAACACTCATCTTTACTAAGAGTGTAAGATTTTACCGAATTACTACCAACGTCCAGATCCTGTGCTGTTTCTAAAGGGAAGCGTATGCCCGTGGCAGTCGATTCTGCTATTTTTAAAAATCGCTCCTCTGTTAAAAAAATCGGAGAATTGTCATTTATGTCTCTTATTTCCACTTCTATGCGGTGTAGCTGCAGCGGATTCTCGGTTACAACCTGTAAAGGCAACACACAGCTTGCGCTTTGTGCGCATAAATGCTCTCTGTCTATTCTGTCATTCACCACCAGCTCGCCCTTCCCCGCGTCCACGCTGAAATACTGCTTACCAGCCTCAGAGTCGACACGGAGCTTACGGTCAAAAATGTCTGATAGTCCAAAACCAAGGTCTTTGGCTAGATTTCCTACCACAGAGCCCTGTTTAAGTTCCTCCGGTATGCTGTAACGAGTCTGTCCGTTTATTGTACTCCACAAAAGAAAGAAATGATGCCACCAAAGCACAAGCCATCTCCAGTCTCGGTATCCAATTCTCTTTGTCATCCCCGGTCCGTTAGAATACGTTATTTCCCATCGAGATATTCATCAACACAACCATACATTCAAATCCATCGCCAGAATTGAGAGTCCAAGACAAATAAATCTTAAATAATTGGTATTAAAAGATATATTCTGGACGCCTTCGATGAGCGCATCTCCTCTCCAGCTCACTGTGAGGGTTACCGTGGTGTGACTGAATGGGGGATGGAGTAGATCTCTTTGTACAGTCCTGTATGCTATTGGTTCACGGGATTCATCCCTGCTATCCAATCACGAAGACCTGACTCTGCCTATAAAGCTACTGCACCCCCTCAAGGTTGGAGAGCATTTTGACAAATGTAACATTATAGTGTAAGATTCGACAAGTAATTGTCTTTATAGAAAATAAAAATAAAAACTCAGAGGATAAAAAATGCAATGATTTAATTCCAAACCCCCTAATCAACTGTACACTACATTTGCAAACGATTGAGAACTAATGATTAAACTGATTAAAATATCAATCAGTAAAAAACATTAACACTTATATATCTCACAAAATTAAATTCACAAGTGACTAAAACATATTTTAAAGGTGGAAATAAGGTCTGATTAATAATGAGACTATATTTGCAGTGCTTTTAAAAATAATACATTTTGATGATTAGAAACGTTCAAAATATCGGACTTAAATGAAATACGATCATAAAAAAATCATTATTGAAATAATTGATTCACTTCAATACTATGTCACTTAAAAAAAAGAATTTCAATTTTATTACAAAGAACGATCAGAGCTCATTCAGGCTAATAATGACTGACAACATAAACTGGTCTACTGTTTTCTGCTCACCTGCTGGCTCTCAAAGGTCCAGGTGCTGTCGGGTAGAGACGCATCAAGAACACTGATCACCTCCTTAAAGTCAGTGGTGCTGCTGGGTTTAATCATAGTAAAATCGCTGTACTCTGACATTGGAGACATACAGGACCTGAAGGACTGACTCTGAGACAACATGTCTCCTCCCAGGACCTCCACGTACTTTATAGGTCCATCAGTGTTGAGCTGAATCTGCAGGTTTCTGTTGGGGTTCTTGTAATCATCACAGTCGCTCCGTGTCATGCAGCAACTATCGCTGCTTCTGCTGCTCCTCATGCATTTAACCGCTAAGATGAGAAAAGTCACCAGAGACAGCACGGACACCGAGGCCAGAGAGAGGATCAAATAAAGAGTGATTCTCCCAGTTTTCTTGCTGGGCTCGGCCACTCTCTGTCGGAGGTCTAAGATGGGCTCATGGAGGCCGTCCTCCAGCAGGATGGACACCGTGACGGTGGCGGACTGGACCGGTTCCCCGTCGTCCTTGATCTCTATAAGCAGCCTCTGAGAGGAGTCGTCCTGCTCGGACACAGCGCGCTTAGTCCTCACCTCCCCTGTGTACAGATTGACCGTGAACAGAGAGGCGTCTGTGGCCTCCGCCAGTTTGTAGGAGATCCAGGCGTTATGGCCCGAGTCAGCGTCCACGGCCGTCAACTTAGTAACCAGGTGACCCGCTTTAGCGGAGCGGGGCAGCCTCTGATGAGAGAGGGAGCCCAGGGCAGCGGAGGAGGGGTAAATAACAGCGGGGGCGTTGTCGTTCTGGTCCAGGATAAAAACATGGACAGTGGCGTTGCTGCTGAGAGACGGAGAGCCCTGATCCTTTGCCTGAACCTGGATCTGAAACACCTTCAGTTTCTCATAGTCAAACGAGTGCATGCTGTAGATGCTGCCGTTATCTGAGTTAATGTAAACATACGATGAGACGGAAACGTCCTGCACTTTAGAGTCCAGTATAGAGTAAGAGATTTTGGCGTTTTCACCAAAATCCAAATCAGATGCTGAAACTGAGTACAGTATAGAGCCTGGTACCCCATTCTCTTTTAAATATACATTATAGGAGGCCTGAGTGAATATAGGTGGGTTGTCATTCACATCAGTAACATTGACATTTATAGTCGTCTTTGTCGAAAGAGGAGGAGAGCCTGAATCAGTGGCTGTTATCTCAATGTTATACTCTGAGAAACTCTCTCGGTCTAAAGCAGTGCCGGTAACCAGCGCGTAATTATCAGAAAAGGAGGGTTTCAGATTAAATGGAGAACTCTTGGGCAGCTGTAATGTAACTTTACCATTGTCACCGGAGTCAAGGTCTCGGGCACTGATTAAAGCTACTACAGTACCACTTGGTGCGTCCTCAGGCACAGAGTTTGGTTGGGAGGTCAGAAATATATGTGGAACATTATCGTTAACATCTAACACTTCAATATGAGCAGTGCAATGTCCCTCCATTCTTGGAGTCCCTCTATCTCGTGCGCTAATGTCTATTTCATAATTTGGATTTGTTTCAAAATCTAGTTTCCCTTTAAGACGTATTTCCCCAGTTAATGAGTCAATATCAAACTCAGATAGTACAGTATCTGGTGTGTGAGTTCCAAATGAGTACTCTATTTCCCCATTAAGACCTTCGTCAATATCTTTTGCTGTCAGTTTAAGTATGGATGCACCTTTTACACTATTTTCGCTTATAGAGACTTTGTAAACATTTTTCTCAAATACAGGGAAATTATCGTTATTATCAAGCACATTTATGGTTATCAGCGAGGTCCCAGATTTCACTGGGTTCCCCCCGTCTATAGCTGTTAGTTGAAGTAGATGAACAGGCTTCTTTTCTCTGTCTAGTGATTTAGACAAGACTAGCTCTGGGACTTTCCTCCCACCAGACACATCTTTAATCTTTAAACTAAAAAACTCGTCTTTACTCAAAGTATAGGACCTCACTGAATTCACTCCGACATCAAGATCTTGCGCTGTCTCCAAAGGAAAACGTGCCCCTGCCGCTGTCGACTCTGCTATTTGTATTGTTATGTCTTGCGAGGGGAATCTTGGAGAATTATCATTGATATCTTGTATTTCCACCTCAACTCGGTGCAATTGTAACGGTTTATCGATGACGACCTGCAGAGTCAACACACAGCTGGCGCTTTGTCCACATAACGCCTCTCTGTCTATCCTGTCATTCACCACCAGCTCGCCCTTCCCCGCATCGACACTGAAATACTGCTTACCAGCCTCAGAGGCGACACGCAGTTTACGATCAAAAATGTCTGATAGTCCCAAAGCCAGATCTTTGGCTAGATTTCCTACCACAGAGCCTTGTTTTAGTTCCTCCGGGATGCTGTAACGAGTCTGTCCGTTTATTGTACTCCACAAGAGAAAGAAATGATGCCACCAAAGCACAAGCCATCTCCAGTCTCGGTATCCTATTGTCTTTGTCATCCCCGGTCCGTTAGAATTATTTCCCATTGAGGTTATTGTAAAGTCGATAGTTACCATCCATTGCCATAAAGCATTAATCCAAAACAAAAATCCAAAATATATTCATACCGAAAACAAGACAAATCTTTGTCTTTTTTAATTCTGAAAAGAGCATCGTTCCCTCTCGTTCAGCTGGGTGCAGTGTAACTGTGTACGGTGCTGAGGCTAGGTGGGGGAGGGAGTCGATCTCTTTGTACAGTTCTGAATCCTATTGGAGCACCATATTCATCTCTGCCATCCAATAAGAAGGGGGGTGAGCAGTGCATTTAAAGACACAGCCGGCCTTGAAATAATCTGTCGTCGCCAGTAATGTTAATGCACATACAATGTAATCTGATAATGTCAACACAAATACTCTCTGTGTTGTGGATATTTCAACTTTTGATGAAACCATCTATTTGTGACTTGAATGAGAAAAAAGTGCTAGTATTGTGCAGCGTGGTTACTGAAAGCAGTTTAGCCCTGCTATAAAGAAGCCTGTTGAGTGTGTCGCTCTCCAACTGTGTGGTGCTGAAACAAAATGTCATTCATACAACTACTAAGGGAGCATTCCAACAACCTTAAGATGCAGTACCATGCATGCAAACAGTGCTAACTGCAGAATATGAGCGTTGGCACAAGGTAGGCATTTGAAGCAATATCAAATAAAAAGTATGTGAGCAATAGAAGTCTAGCATGTAATGTTTTTGATGCGTTGACGAAGATGCCACAGTTTGAATGGGGAGTAGTGATGACCCTCTCAATATCTTGTTTGCATTAGCAAACTGACAATACCTCAACGAAACGATCATATAATATAAACAGGGTGTAACATAAGTGTAAACTACGAACGCCGAACACAACGTTTAGCTTAGGAACGCAGAATAAATAAATTAACAACTGCTTATGACGGATTACTTCAACCCAGAACCACAAAATAACATATCATTAAAGGACAGTAAAACAAAATGTATACAACAAAATAAAATTACACAGTGGGTCTACTATTTCTGCTCACCTGCTGGCTCTCAAAGGTCCAGGTACTGTCGGGTAGAGACGCATCCAGAACACTGATCACCTCCTTAAAGTCAGTGGTGCTGCTGGGTTTAATCATAGTGAAATCGCTGTACTCTGACATTGGAGACATACAGGACCTGAAGGACTGACTCTGAGACAACATGTCTCCTCCCAGGACCTCCACGTACTTTATAGGTCCATCAGTGTTGAGCTGAATCTGCAGGTTTCTGTTGGGGTTCTTGTAATCATCACAGTCGCTCCGTGTCATGCAGCAACTATCGCTGCTTCTGCTGCTCCTCATGCATTTAACCGCTAAGATGAGAAAAGTCACCAGAGACAGCACGGACACCGAGGCCAGAGAGAGGATCAAATAAAGAGTGATTCTCCCAGTTTTCTTGCTGGGCTCGGCCACTCTCTGTCGGAGGTCTAAGATGGGCTCATGGAGGCCGTCCTCCAGCAGGATGGACACCGTGACGGTGGCGGACTGGACCGGTTCCCCGTCGTCCTTGATCTCTATAAGCAGCCTCTGAGAGGAGTCGTCCTGCTCGGACACAGCGCGCTTAGTCCTCACCTCCCCTGTGTACAGATTGACCGTGAACAGAGAGGCGTCTGTGGCCTCCGCCAGTTTGTAGGAGATCCAGGCGTTATGGCCCGAGTCAGCGTCCACGGCCGTCAACTTAGTGACCAGGTGACCCGCTTTAGCGGAGCGGGGCAGTCTCTGATGAGAGAGGGAGCCCAGGGCAGCGGAGGAGGGGTAAATAACAGCGGGGGCGTTGTCGTTCTGGTCCAGGATAAAAACATGGACAGTGGCGTTGCTGCTGAGAGACGGAGAGCCCTGATCCTTTGCCTGAACCTGAATCTGAAACACCTTCAGTTTCTCATAGTCAAACGAGTGCATGCTGTAGATGCTGCCGTTATCTGAGTTAATGTAAACATACGATGAGACAGAAACGTCCTGCACTTTAGAGTCCAGTATAGAGTAAGAGATTTTAGCGTTTTCACCAAAATCCAGATCGGATGCTGATACTGAGTACAGTATAGAGCCTGGTACCCCATTCTCTTTTAAATACACATTATAGGAGGGCTGAGTGAATATAGGGGGGTTGTCATTCACATCGGTGATGCTGACAGGTATGATTTTCTTACTGGACAGAGGAGGAGAGCCTGAATCAGTGGCTGTTATCTCAATATTATACTCTGAGAACTTCTCTCGGTCTAAAGCACCACTTGTAACCAGTGCATAGTTATTAGAGAAGGATGGTTTTAAAGTGAAAGGAGAACCTCTGGGTAGTCGCAATGTCACTTTACTATTATTCCCGGAATCAGCGTCACGTGCGTTGATCAAAGCCACCACTGTACCAGTTGGTGAGTCTTCACGCACCGGCTGCGGTTCAGAGGTGAGAACAATTTCTGGAGTGTTATCATTAACATCTACCACATCTATCTGTAGACGACAGTGACTCTCCATCCGAGGAACCCCCTTGTCTTTTGCAGTTATTTCAATTTTGTAGGACGTGGATTTTTCATAATCCAAGTGTCCTTTCAAATGTATTTCCCCTGTTAATGAATTTATTTCAAATACTGATAAGACTGAATCCAGTGTCCGCGAGGCAAAGGAGAATTCAACTTCTGCGTTAGGACCCTCGTCAGCATCAGTTGCTGCAATTTTGATAACAAATGTATCTTTTGCAGTATTTTCCCCTAGGATAATTCGATACATATTTTTATCGAAAACTGGGAAATTGTCATTTACGTCAAGCACTGATATAGTAATCTGTGATGTTCCAGACATGACTGGGTTTCCCCCGTCTAATGCAGTCAGTAGCAGCTGATGAATTGCTTTCTTCTCTCGGTCAAGGGGCTTCTCTAAGACTAACTCCGGAACTGTTTTGCCATCTTCAACTTCCTTCATTTTTAATGTAAAACAGTCGTTTTTAGTCAAAATGTAGGATTTAACTGAATTACTGCCAACGTCAGAATCTTCTGCACCCTCGAGGGGAAAACGAGTTCCCACTGCTGCCGTTTCAGAGATTTGTAAAGACAGTTCTTTTGTATGAAAACTAGGCGAATTGTCATTTATATCTTTTATTTCTACCTCAATCCGATGTAAACTAAGCGGGTTTTCAAGAACAATCTGGAGAGGCAACACACAGCTTGCGCTTTGTCCGCATAAAGCCTCTCTGTCTATTCTGTCATTCACCACCAGCTCGCCCTTCCCCGCATCAACGCTGAAATACTGCTCATCGGCTTCAGAGGAGACACGCAGTTTACGATCAAAAATGTCTGATAGTCTCAAACCCAGATCTTTGGCTAGATTTCCTACCACAGAGCCCTGTTTCAGTTCCTCCGGGATGCTGTAACGAGTCTGTCCGTTTATTGTAGTCCACAGGAGAAAGAAATGATGCCACCAAAGCGCAAGCCATCTCCAGTCTCGGTATCCCATTCTCTTTGTCATCCCCGATCCGTTAGAATACGTTATTTCCCATCGAGAAAATCGAAGTTAATCTCCAGTTCCAACGAGCATTCGCTATCCCCATAAAAATATTTGAAGCATTTTTGTTCATGTTCGAAGCTTAAATTAGCGATTTCTTTTCAGCTCTGGGATGTGAGCGCATCACCCAACATCATCCAGCTCTTTGCATTGTTAACGTCTACAGTGCTGAGGCTGCAAGGGGGAGGGGATAGATCTCTTTGTACAATCATGAATGTGATTGGTGCACAGCATCCATCCCTAGCATCCAATAGGAACGGGACTGAACAGTGCTTTTGCTGCGTTTATTAAAAATCGGCCTAGATGTAGTGCTGTGTGTGAAAGGAGTCAGATGCATATCATTCCTGTGGCTTAACAACTGCGTTTTTCAAATATTACGCCAAGAAAAGAATATTAGCTGAAGTAAGCCAAGTCCTAAACCCATCCTCTATAACAAAGCATACAATATATTAAAGTCGTTCTTGAACTCAGACATTCAGGTTATATTAAAAATGAAGCCACCATAATAATACCCAAACCATATTTGATGTAATATTTTCGCACATATTGTTATAGTTATTTAGCTTAGTTTATTTTTTTTGTGTCAATGACAAGTTGTTGACGCATTTACATTGTGAGGTGATGCTGAAAATATGCAATTCTTGATTGCGCAAAGTTGAAAACAATAAGTGTACACTTATACACAGCATATGAGACCGATAAAACAAGGCTGGCCTGCGTTCAGTTTTAACCTGCAAACAAGATTATCAGACGACAACCAAACGGCACGATGTGATTCAAATATTAAAATCTAACAAACTATGAAGGGGCCATCAAAATAAACTGTCATCTGCTCACCTGCTGGCTCTCAAAGGTCCAGGTACTGTCGGGTAGAGACGCATCCAGAACACTGATCACCTCCTTAAAGTCAGTGGTGCTGCTGGGTTTAATCATAGTGAAATCGCTGTACTCTGACATTGGAGACATACAGGACCTGAAGGACTGACTCTGAGACAACATGTCTCCTCCCAGGACCTCCACGTACTTTATAGGTCCATCAGTGTTGAGCTGAATCTGCAGGTTTCTGTTGGGGTTCTTGTAATCATCACAGTCGCTCCGTGTCATGCAGCAACTATCGCTGCTTCTGCTGCTCCTCATGCATTTAACCGCTAAGATGAGAAAAGTCACCAGAGACAGCACGGACACCGAGGCCAGAGAGAGGATCAAATAAAGAGTGATTCTCCCAGTTTTCTTGCTGGGCTCGGCCACTCTCTGTCGGAGGTCTAAGATGGGCTCATGGAGGCCGTCCTCCAGCAGGATGGACACCGTGACGGTGGCGGACTGGACCGGTTCCCCGTCGTCCTTGATCTCTATAAGCAGCCTCTGAGAGGAGTCGTCCTGCTCGGACACAGCGCGCTTAGTCCTCACCTCCCCTGTGTACAGATTGACCGTGAACAGAGAGGCGTCTGTGGCCTCCGCCAGTTTGTAGGAGATCCAGGCGTTATGGCCCGAGTCAGCGTCCACGGCCGTCAACTTAGTGACCAGGTGACCCGCTTTAGCGGAGCGGGGCAGCCTCTGATGAGAGAGGGAGCCCAGGGCAGCGGAGGAGGGGTAAATAACAGCGGGGGCGTTGTCGTTCTGGTCCAGGATAAAAACATGGACAGTGGCGTTGCTGCTGAGAGACGGAGAGCCCTGATCCTTTGCCTGAACCTGAATCTGAAACACCTTCAGTTTCTCATAGTCAAACGAGTGCATGCTGTAGATGCTGCCGTTATCTGAGTTAATGTAAACATACGATGAGACAGAAACGTCCTGCACTTTAGAGTCCAGTATAGAGTAAGAGATTTTAGCGTTTTCACCAAAATCCAGATCAGATGCTGAGACTGAGTAAAGTATAGAGCCTGGTACCCCATTCTCCTTTAAATATACATTATAGGAGGGCTGAGTAAATATAGGGGGGTTGTCATTCACATCGGTGATACTGACAGGTATGATTTTCTTACTAGACAGAGGAGGAGAGCCTGAATCAGTGGCTGTTATCTCAATATTATACTCTGAGAACTTCTCTCGGTCTAAAGGACCACTGGTAACCAGTGCATAATTATTAGAAAAAGAGGGCTTAAGAGTAAAGGGAGATTTCTTTGGAAGTGTTAACGTAACTTTACCGTTATCACCGGAATCAAGATCACGAACGCTGAGTAAAGCCACTACCGTCCCACTGCGAGAGTCTTCGGGCACAGAAGTAGGTTTTGAAGTCAGAACAATTTCTGGAGGGTTATCATTTACATCTAAGACATCCACCTGCACAGTGCAGTGACCCTCCATTTTAGGTGAGCCTTTGTCTTTTGCACTAATATCTATTCGATACGAGGGTTGAGTTTCGTGGTCCAGCTGGTTTTTCAAAAATATATCTCCCGTCACAGCATCAATATGAAATAATGACAACACCGCTGGTGGTGTGTGTATACCAAGTGAGTATTCAATCTCTCCGTTTGGACCCTCATCTACGTCTGTTGCTTTTGTTGTAATTACAAATGAGCCATTTGCACTGTTTTCTTGAACAGCAACTTTATATACGTTATCTTCGAATAACGGCACATTGTCATTATTATCAAGCACATTTACAGTTATTTTTGAAGTTCCAGTCTTGACCGGATTTCCTCCGTCCATAGCAGTAAGAAATAAAATGTGAATGGCTTTTTTCTCGCGATCCAATGATTTATTCAATACTAATTCTGGTATTTTACGCCCATTTTCAATTTCCTTCACTTTTAAAGTGAAGCAATCATCTTTGCTTATTGTGTACGTCTTTAATCCGTTACTCCCAACATCGGGATCCTCTGCACTCTCTAAAGGAAAACGCACACCTACTACGGTGGATTCAGCAATTTCTATTATGTGATCGCTTTTGAGAAAACTAGGAGCATTGTCATTTACGTCTCTTATTTCCACTTCTATTCGGTGTAACTGTAGCGGGTTCTCTATTACAACCTGCAGAGGTACTACACAGCTTGTGCTTTGTCCACATAAATCCTCTCTGTCTATTCTGTCATTCACCACCAGCTCGCCCTTCCCCGCATCCACACTGAAATACTGCTTACCAGCCTCAGAGGCAACACGCAGCTTACGGTCAAAAATGTCCGATAGTCCTAAACCCAGATCTTTGGCTAGATTTCCTACCACAGAGCCCTGTTCCAGCTCTTCTGGGATACTGTAACGAGTCTGTGCGTCTATTGTACTCCACAAGAGAAAGAAATGATGCCACCAAAGCGCCCACCATCGCCAGTCTCGGTATCCCATTCTCTTTGTCATCCCCGGTCCGTTACAATACCACGTTATTTTCCATCGAAATATTGTTCAGAATATAGAGGTCAATGTGAAAATCCACCAACGATAAACTTGCTGTAATCCAGAAATATCCATATATGCACCATGAAAAGCAGATCAAATGTATATTATTTAGTCTGAATATTTAAACGCATCCTCCTCTCATCTCGGGCTCGGAGCAATGTAGTGGCTACACTGGTGAGGATGGATGGGGGAGGGAGTAGATCTCTTTGTACAACTACCAATGCTATTGGTGCAGAGCATCTACCCAACATCCAATAAGATCGAAGCAGCAATGTGTGCCAGGCGCAGCACTGCAATTCAAAACTGTATGAAATTGCACAATTAGGTGTTTGTGCCAATGAGCAATTTAAATTTAGACAATATTTGTCTCTTTATTTTGATTGTTATGATTTTAACATTTCCTGTAAATTCATTAATATTGCAATGTCTATTATAAAATTCACCTCAGTCTTGCCACGTGTCTAAAATTAAATCCACACTCAAATAATTGCGATTAAATGGAACACTAGACTTCCAGCACATGCTAATACTTTAATATGGTTAACAATGTGCTCATTGGAATACCCTCAACGTGATCGTATACTTGCTTATTTTCCGTGGCTGTTTTAGTCAGATAATCATCCAGCCAAAAATCAGACACTCTTATGGAGACCCACAGTAACTGTCAGTCTTTGTAAATCTGAAAACCTGGAAAGTGCTGAAGCAGCATTAATATTATTTCATTTTATGTATTCAACGAGCTGTTTCCGAAGATGCGCAGGTATTGGAATATGAAGTCACAAAGCCAAGAAGCACGTTTGTAGGAATATCATTGCTATGAGGGAAAACATGTAAGCTTCGCTAACAATTTTGAAAGTACAAACATGAGTGTGATAATGCTTTAAAAGTTTGGAATAGCAAATAAAACCTGCCGTCATGGGCAAGCCAAAAAAAAGAACGGAACAAAATTAGATGATTTTTGTGAGAGTATATATACATATAGAAGAATATTTTACTCTCTGCTCACCTGCTGGCTCTCAAAGGTTCAGGTACTGTCGGGTAGAGATGCATCCAGAACACTGATCACCTCCTTAAAGTCAGTGGTGCTGCTGGGTTTAATCATAGTGAAATCGCTGTACTCTGACATTGGAGACATACAGGACCTGAAGGACTGACTCTGAGACAACATGTCTCCTCCCAGGACCTCCACGTACTTTATAGGTCCATCAGTGTTGAGCTGAATCTGCAGGTTTCTGTTGGGGTTCTTGTAATCATCACAGTCGCTCCGTGTCATGCAGCAACTATCGCTGCTTCTGCTGCTCCTCATGCATTTAACCGCTAAGATGAGAAAAGTCACCAGAGACAGCACGGACACCGAGGCCAGAGAGAGGATCAAATAAAGAGTGATTCTCCCAGTTTTCTTGCTGGGCTCGGCCACTCTCTGTCGGAGGTCTAAGATGGGCTCATGAAGGCCGTCCTCCAGCAGGATGGACACCGTGACGGTGGCGGACTGGACCGGTTCCCCGTCGTCCTTGATCTCTATAAGCAGCCTCTGAGAGGAGTCGTCCTGCTCGGACACAGCGCGCTTAGTCCTCACCTCCCCTGTGTACAGATTGACCGTGAACAGAGAGGCGTCTGTGGCCTCCGCCAGTTTGTAGGAGATCCAGGCGTTATGGCCCGAGTCAGCGTCCACGGCCGTCAACTTAGTGACCAGGTGACCCGCTTTAGCGGAGCGGGGCAGCCTCTGATGAGAGAGGGAGCCCAGGGCAGCGGAGGAGGGGTAAATAACAGCGGGGGCGTTGTCGTTCTGGTCCAGGATAAAAACATGGACAGTGGCGTTGCTGCTGAGAGACGGAGAGCCCTGATCCTTTGCCTGAACCTGGATCTGAAACACCTTCAGTTTCTCATAGTCAAACGAGTGCATGCTGTAGATGCTGCCGTTATCTGAGTTAATGTAAACATACGATGAGACGGAAACGTCCTGCACTTTAGAGTCCAGTATAGAGTAAGAGATTTTAGCGTTTTCACCAAAATCCAGGTCAGATGCTGAGACTGAGTAAAGTATAGAGCCTGGTACCCCATTCTCCTTTAAATACACATTATAGGAGGGCTGAGTGAATATAGGGGGGTTGTCATTCACATCGGTGATACTGACCGGTATCGTTTTCTTACTAGACAGAGGAGGAGAGCCTGAATCAGTGGCTGTTATCTCAATATTATACTCTGAGAAACTCTCTCGGTCTAAAGGACCACTGGTAACCAGTTCGTAATTATTAGAGAACGATGGTTTCAGAGTAAAAAGAGACCTTTTGGGAAGCTGTAACGTCACTTTACCGTTATCACCGGAGTCAAGGTCTCGTGCACTGATCAACGCCACTACTGTGCCACTTGGTGCGTCCTCGCGTACAGGACTGGGTTTTGAAGTTAGCACAATCTCAGGAGCATTATCATTGATATCCTCTACGTCTAACTGTACACGACAGTCACCCTCCATCTCCGGAATGCCTTTGTCTTTCGCAGTTATGTCAATGAGGTATGATTTCGAACTCTCAAAATCTAATGCTCCCTTTAATACGATTTGTCCTGTTATATCATTTATTTCAAATGTTGATAACACAGAGTCTGGAGTGCGGGACCCAAACGAATATTTAACTTCACCATTCAGACCATCATCGGCATCTATAGCTGAAAGTTTGATGACAAACGTTCCTTTGGTGCTGTTCTCCTTTAAAGACACTTTGTACTCATTTTCGTTGAATACTGGAAAATTGTCGTTAGTGTCAAGTACGTTAATGGTAATCTTACAGGTTCCCGATGTGACCGGGTTTCCTCCATCTAATGCTGTCAACAGCAATTGATGGAGAGCATTCTTTTCTCTGTCTAATGCCTTTTCTAACACCAATTCTGGGACAGCTTTACCATTCTTTTTGTCTTTAAATTTTAAAGAAAAATATTCATTTTTGCTCAGTGAGTACGTTTTCAAAGAATTGCTTCCAACGTCCGGGTCCTCTGCGCTCTCCAAAGGAAAACGTTTGCCTAGTGCAACTGATTCTGGTATTTTAAGGTTAATCTCCTGTGTAAGGAAACTAGGAGAATTATCATTTATGTCTCTTATTTCCACTTCAATTCGATGAGACCGCAAAGGATTTTCAACAACTACTTGCAGAGGTAGGACACAGCTGGCGCTTTGTCCACAAAGAGTCTCTCTGTCTATTCTGTCATTCACCACCAGCTCGCCCTTCCCTGCATCCACAGTGAAATACTGCTTACCAGCCTCAGAGGCAACACGCATTTTACGTTCAAAAATGTCCGATAGTCCCAAACCAAGATCTTTGGCTAGATTTCCTACCACAGAGCCCTGTTCCAGTTCCTCCGGGATGCTGTAACGAGTCTGTCCGTTTATTGTACTCCACAGGAGAAAGAAATGATGCCACCAAAGCGCAAGCCATCTCCAGTCTCGGTATCCTATTGTCTTTGTCATCCTTGTTCCGCTATAACACATTATTTCCAATCGAGATCTTGTTTATAACAATGTAGGAATCCATGATAAAATGAAACACCCCAAAATAAAAAATGCCACAGTGTTGGAGCATGGCTGTAAGCTAAAATCTATCATTATATCTTAGAAAACACGATCTCTATGCCGTCTCTCCTCGAGCTCTTTGCATTCTAACCGTTAAAGCCCTGATGCTGCATGGGGGCAGGGACTAGATTGCTTTGTACAGTTCTGAATCCTATTGGTGCACATCATCCTCTTCCACCATCCAATGAGAGAGAAACTGATCGACACTCTTAAAGTGGCAGCATCTATTCTCTTCGTGAGCTTTCACCTGAAGTGATTATGACAAATATCACTGAATATTAGATACTTTGAGACAACCTTGTCAGACATTAAAGATAAATGAAAACCTCCTCGCAGTCAGTATCTCACACAAATTGAAAAAAATAAAATTATATTTTGCGTCACACAGAAACCGTAAAAGTGCAACAAATATTTAATAGTTATCTCTTGTCAATATAATTGTAGAGGAAATAAATTAACTCGGTTCCGAAGTTGAAGGATCGAGGTTATATTTCACATTCGCTGTCCGCCCTCGTGGTGCTGAAATGTTCAAACGTATGTGTAACACTAACGTGATGCATCCCTTAATAAAACTATTTTAACCGTCTCTAAATTAATTTATTGCACATTACTTTGATTTACCCACATTGGAGGACAATTGCACATTGGACACCTATAATGAAAACACCATATCGTGAAATTAAAAGACAGGAAGAGGGCAGACAAGCAGACCAACCGACAAAAGAGCCTGTTCTGGAAAGACCAGCCAGCCAGAAAAATGGATGGATGATTTATGTTTCCACAGTTGACTTGCATAACAGACAATGCGATGATTGAATATTTTCTGTACTAAATTATAAACGAAAATGTGATTTTTTTTCTTCATTGATTAAGATCAATGGTTGTTTTTTTCTCACCTGCTGGCTCTCAAAGGTCCAGGTGCTGTCGGGTAAAGACGCATCCAGAACACTGATCACCTCCTTAAAGTCAGTGGTGCTGCTGGGTTTAATCATAGTGAAATCGCTGTACTCTGACATTGGAGACATACAGGACCTGAAGGACTGACTCTGAGACAACATGTCTCCTCCCAGGACCTCCACGTACTTTATAGGTCCATCAGTGTTGAGCTGAATCTGCAGGTTTCTGTTGGGGTTCTTGTAATCATCACAGTCGCTCCGTGTCATGCAGCAACTATCGCTGCTTCTGCTGCTCCTCATGCATTTAACCGCTAAGATGAGAAAAGTCACCAGAGACAGCACGGACACCGAGGCCAGAGAGAGGATCAAATAAAGAGTGATTCTCCCAGTTTTCTTGCTGGGCTCGGCCACTCTCTGTCGGAGGTCTAAGATGGGCTCATGGAGGCCGTCCTCCAGCAGGATGGACACCGTGACGGTGGCGGACTGGACCGGTTCCCCGTCGTCCTTGATCTCTATAAGCAGCCTCTGAGAGGAGTCGTCCTGCTCGGACACAGCGCGCTTAGTCCTCACCTCCCCTGTGTACAGATTGACCGTGAACAGAGAGGCGTCTGTGGCCTCCGCCAGTTTGTAGGAGATCCAGGCGTTATGGCCCGAGTCAGCGTCCACGGCCGTCAACTTAGTGACCAGGTGACCCGCTTTAGCGGAGCGGGGCAGCCTCTGATGAGACAGGGAGCCCAGGGCAGCGGAGGAGGGGTAAATAACAGCGGGGGCGTTGTCGTTCTGGTCCAGGATAAAAACATGGACAGTGGCGTTGCTGCTGAGAGACGGAGAGCCCTGATCCTTTGCCTGAACCTGAATCTGAAACACCTTCAGTTTCTCATAGTCAAACGAGTGCATGCTGTAGATGCTGCCGTTATCTGAGTTAATGTAAACATACGATGAGACAGAAACGTCCTGCACTTTAGAGTCCAGTATAGAGTAAGAGATTTTAGCGTTTTCACCAAAATCCAGATCGGATGCTGAAACTGAGTACAGTATAGAGCCTGGTACCCCATTCTCTTTTAAATATACATTATAGGAGGGCTGAGTAAATATAGGGGGGTTGTCATTCACATCAGTGATGCTGACCGGTATCGTTTTCTTACTGGACAGAGGAGGAGAGCCTGAATCAGTTGCTGTTATCTCAATATTATATTCCGAGACATTTTCTCTATCTAAAACACCACTGGTAACCAGTGCATAATTTTGAGAAAAAGATGGCTTTAGTGTAAATGGGCATTTCTTGGGGAGCTGTAATGTTACTTTACCATTAACACCGGAATCAATATCTCTGGCACTGAGCAGGGCTACTACGGTGCCATTAGGCGAGTCTTCACGCACTGGCTTTGGATGAGAGGTGAGTATTATTTCTGGGGCATTGTCGTTTACATCTAAAACTTCAACATGAACAGTACAATGCCCCTCCATTCTCGGACTGCCTTTATCTTTTGCACTGATGTCTAATTCATAATTTGGAGTTGTTTCAAAATCTAGTTTTCCTTTAAGAAATATTGTCCCCGTTATATGATCAATAGTAAAAACAGAGAGAACAGTATCTAATGTGTGCGCTCCAAATGAATATTCTATCTCTCCGTTTTGACCATCGTCCATGTCTGTCGCTTTTGTTTGTACTATTAATGCCCCTTCTACAGCATTTTCATTAATGGATACTTTATATAACGTTTTCTCAAACGTTGGAACGTTGTCGTTGATGTCGAGGACTCGTATCGATAGCTGCGCGGTCCCTGATCTCACTGGGTTGCCTCCATCTACAGCTGTCAACAAAAGCTTATGAACAGCCTTTTTTTCTCTATCTAAAATATTTGCTAAAATCAATTCAGGGACTTTCCTTCCACCAGAAAGTTCTTTAACTCTAATTTGAAAGCATTCATCTTTACTGAGAGTGTACGACTTCAATGAATTACTTCCAACATCTGGATCTATGGCGCTTTCTAAAGGAAAACGAATCCCTAAGCCCGTAGATTCCGCAACCTCCAACGTGATATCATTTGATGGAAATCTCGGCGCATTATCATTACTGTCTTGTATTTCTACCTCAACGCGAAACAGTTGTAACGGGTCTTCAATTACAACCTGCAGAGGTAGAACACAACTGGGGCTTTGTCCACAAAGAGTCTCTCTGTCTATTCTGTCATTCACCACGAGCTCGCCCTTCCCCGCATCAACACTGAAATACTGCTTCCCAGCCTCAGAGGAGACACGCAGTTTACGATCAAAAATCTCAGATAGTCCCAAACCCAGATCTTTGGCGAGATTTCCTACCACAGAGCCTTGTTTTAGTTCCTCGGGGATGCTGTATCGAGTCTGTCCGTTTATTGTACTCCACAAAAGAAAGAAATGATGCCACCAAAGAGCCTGCCATCTCCAGTCTCGGTATCCTATTGTCTTTGTCATCCTTAGTCCGCTATAACGCATTCATTCCGATCGTCATGTTGTATAAAATAACGCTGAAATCCTTCATCGCAGGTTTTGTTCCAATACACGATATCCCACAATTAATGAGCATGGCTGTAAGCTGAATTATAAAAATGTTATAGAATAAAATACGGGCTCATTGCTGTCTCTGTCCTCTAGCTCGTTGCATTGAAAGCGTTAAAGCCCTGATGCTGCATGGGGGCAGGGACTAGATTGCTTTGTACAGTTCTGAATCCTATTGGTGCACATCATCCACTTCCACCATCCAATGAGAGAGAAACTGATCGACACTCTTAAAGTGGCAGCATCTAGTCTATTTGTGCCCCTTCACTTTAACCAAAATTATTACTTTTTAGGCTGGGACGTCAATAAAGGTATCATGTGGCTATAATATCATTATTAAAGTACGATTTTTGACAAGAAGGAAAAAAAACAACAACAGGAAATTAGTCTAATACAACTTCAGTTGTAAACAATGATATTCTTCACAGGTCCAGAGTTCTTACTTTAACCAATCACAATAAACAAGTTTAGGAAAATTTGAAAGATGGTCAGCAACAGCAACGAGACACACGTTCACACATAATACTTTGTGCCTCTAAGCATCCCTTCATTCAATAAGAGTAATACGAGTCGCTGTCCACCTTCGTGGTGCTGAACTATTCAGAAAGGGCTTTGGAAATATGTGTGAGATTAAATCATGTCTTGAACACAATTAAAAAACAGTTTCCGAAGACACTCTTACCGACTATGATTTTTCAAATATTTTAACCAAACGTATGTATATGTATGTATGAATGAATTAATGAATGAATGTATGTATGTATGTATGTATGTATATGGATAGATGGCTGGATGGATATATATGAACATATTATTGATTTTTATTGAGAGACTGTCCATTTTGAATTAATTAATTTGTGTTGCTCACCTGCTGGCTCTCAAAGGTCCAGGTGCTGTCGGGTAGAGACGCATCCAGAACACTGATCACCTCCTTAAAGTCAGTGGTGCTGCTGGGTTTAATCATAGTGAAATCGCTGTACTCTGACATTGGAGACATACAGGACCTGAAGGACTGACTCTGAGACAACATGTCTCCTCCCAGGACCTCCACGTACTTTATAGGTCCATCAGTGTTGAGCTGAATCTGCAGGTTTCTGTTGGGGTTCTTGTAATCATCACAGTCGCTCCGTGTCATGCAGCAACTATCGCTGCTTCTGCTGCTCCTCATGCATTTAACCGCTAAGATGAGAAAAGTCACCAGAGACAGCACGGACACCGAGGCCAGAGAGAGAATCAAATAAAGAGTGATTCTCCCAGTTTTCTTGCTGGGCTCGGCCACTCTCTGTCGGAGGTCTAAGATGGGCTCATGAAGGCCGTCCTCCAGCAGGATGGACACCGTGACGGTGGCGGACTGGACCGGTTCCCCGTCGTCCTTGATCTCTATAAGCAGCCTCTGAGAGGAGTCGTCCTGCTCGGACACAGCGCGCTTAGTCCTCACCTCCCCTGTGTACAGATTGACCGTGAACAGAGAGGCGTCTGTGGCCTCCGCCAGTTTGTAGGAGATCCAGGCGTTATGGCCCGAGTCAGCGTCCACGGCCGTCAACTTAGTGACCAGGTGACCCGCTTTAGCGGAGCGGGGCAGTCTCTGATGAGACAGGGAGCCCAGGGCAGCGGAGGAGGGGTAAATAACAGCGGGGGCGTTGTCGTTCTGGTCCAGGATAAAAACATGGACAGTGGCGTTGCTGCTGAGAGACGGAGAGCCCTGATCCTTTGCCTGAACCTGAATCTGAAACACCTTCAGTTTCTCATAGTCAAACGAGTGCATGCTGTAGATGCTGCCGTTATCTGAGTTAATGTAAACATACGATGAGACAGAAACGTCCTGCACTTTAGAGTCCAAGATGGAATAGGAGATCTTCGCGTTATCACCCGAATCAGGATCAGTTGCTGACACTGAGCACAAGATTTTTCCAGGAGCTTGATTCTCTTTTACATAAACTACATAAGAACGCTGGGAGAAAACTGGTGGGTTGTCATTTACATCTAACAATTCAACAAGTATTATTTTTTCACTCGATAATGGGGGCCTCCCAGAATCAGTAGCACTTATCTTGACACTATACTGGTAATTTATTTCACGGTCAAGTGGCCCATTCGTTACTAGTGAGTAATGGTTAGAGACCGAAGGATTTAACTTGAAGGGGGATTTGGAAGTCACGCTTAACGTAATCTTACCATTGTCACCCGAATCTGGGTCTTTTGCACTTATCAGTGCAATAACTGTTCCGATTGCAGAGTCTTCTGGAACAGGTGTTGTTAAAGACGTCACAATTATTTCAGGAATATTGTCGTTAATGTCAACTATTTTAATTTCGACGCCACAATGCCCATCCATTTTAGGGTTTCCTTTGTCTTTAGCAGTTATGTCAAATCTATGTAAAGGGTTCGTTTCATGGTCTAAACGTCCTTTGACAACAATAGCTCCAGTAGAAGGGTCAATGTCAAATAATGATAAAATCAAATCTGTAGTTTGCTCTGCGAAGTAGTATTCAATTTCTCCATTTAGTCCTTCGTCTATATCTGCAGCTTTAACTTGCAATATTTCAGTTCCAGGTCTTGCATTTTCGCTGATATTAGCCTCATATACATGCTTTTCAAATTGTGGCGCATTATCGTTGTTGTCAAGAACTATAAC
Source organism: Ophiodon elongatus (assembly GCA_016806645.1). Classification (NCBI taxonomy): domain Eukaryota; kingdom Metazoa; phylum Chordata; class Actinopteri; order Perciformes; family Hexagrammidae; genus Ophiodon; species Ophiodon elongatus. Next base: position 315,271 of record JACSYO010001757.1, on the reverse strand, counting down.
TGTAATTTCAGATGTACCTGAGCGCACTGGATCTCCACCATCTACAGCTGTTATGATAAGATTGTGTACAGGCAGCTTTTCTCGATCAAGAGGTTTTTCAAGCACCAGTTCAGGGATTTTTCTCCCGTCCTTGTGGGTTTTAACAGTCAATTTGAAATTATCATTTTTGCTTATAAGATAAGAGCGTACAGAATTGGAGCCCACATCGGGATCCTGTGCACTTTCTAAAGGAAACCGCGCACCTGGATTGACTAATTCTGCAATTTGCAATACTTTCTCTTTCGTAAGAAAACTAGGAGAATTGTCGTTTGTATCCTGAATTTCAATTTCGACTCTATGCAGTTGTAGGGGGTTATCTATGACTAGTTCCAAAGGCAACAAACATGACGGTCTTTGTCCACACAGATCTTCCCTGTCTATCCTATCAATCACAACCAGTTCTCCCTTCCCCAAGTCAACACTAAAATACTGCTTACCAGCTTCCGAGGTTATCCGCAATTTACGTCGGTACAGTTCAGATACAACCAAACCCAAATCTCTGGCTAGATTTCCTACCACAGAGCCCTGTTTCAGTTCCTCCGGGATACTGTAGCGAGTCTGTCCGTCTATTGTAGTCCACAAGAGAAAGAAATGATGACACCACAAAAACACCTGCCATGCAGGCAATTTGTTCCACATTATTCTTCGTTCCAAAAATCCCATATCTTCTCACTCCGTTCCCAACTTCTTAACTGATTACGTGTAAAAGGTCTATGATCCAATGTAGATGCGTCCACAGAGACAGTCATGCTTTGTGTCTGCATATGCATCCCTCCTCTCCTGTGCAGAACATTGTAATGGCTACGACGCTGAAGCTACTCGGTGAGAGGGAGTAGATCTCTTTGTACAGCTCTGAATTTCATTGGTGGACGGAGTATAGCTATTTCCACCAATGGTGGGATCAGTAAGCGTACACAGAACAGTGACGTAAAAATATGAGTCAGAGGAAGATAATCGTGGTTATTACGACTCTATCATATAAAACATAATTTGACTATACCCATTAAACAGTCTTCCAATCAACTCCAATGTGTTTATGTGTACTTGAAGACTACAAATATGAAAACTATATGATACATGTATTATGAATAAACGCTGTGGATAATAAATTATTAGATATAATGTTCTATAAATAACTGAATGCCCGAGCCTTTAATGCTCACTCATATAATGCTCTGTATTAAACCAGCATATATCCTCTTGCCTGTAAGGTAACTGCATGCATGCACATGCCTTTGTGGCTGACAAGGCTCTTCGTTGCCTTCCTGTGGCCAGAGAAAGCCAATGCAGCTTGCATACGTCAGTACGTCTTCACAGCTCTCCACAAGCCTCGGCGAAATAATTTTGTCAGCAGCCAACGTAAAATACCCGTATGGAGGTCTGTAGAGCAAATGAAAAGGGAGGGGGAGTGCAGATGGTGCCTCTCTTTCTCCCTCCCTCTCCCTCTTCCTCCCTCTATCTCTCTCTCTCCGTTTTATGGGCGTATTAGCCAGTGTTACACTTACGTCCTTCATAAATGTTTGGTCACCACTGACAATCAAATAATTCTGAAAAGCATGAACCATAATCATGGAATATCCCTCCACTGATATGTAGAATACCAATAACGCTCAAAACGCGTAAATGCAATGGTTCTAAGGGAAACATAATCTGTGACACCATAAGCAAGTTAATATGAAAAATACACCCCCATAAATACGTATTTGCGATACTCATCTGCTCTAAATGGAGGTGGGCGACAGAGGGAGATGTAGAGAGGCAGTGTGAGAGACAGCCAGAGGGAGGGGGAGAGCGCCTGAGCTGACTTCAGCACCACACGTGTGGACAGCGCCACACAGGCGGCCAACTGCTGCTGCTGCATGCTGCTGGAGAGGCAGACAGCCTCACCAGCCCTCATTGAAGACAGCAGGCAGCCAAGAAACAAATTATTAACTTCCTTACTATTTCTCTTACAGCATATGAATAAATACAGGAGGTGATCTGCCAGAAGACTAAAACACCTAATTAGATTGTACTGCTGCAAATACAGGACATGAAAAGAGCAATGAATACAAAAGGAAAATAACAAGCTCAAGAATGTATTGTCACATTTAAAAAATTGAAGTTTGAATAGTTTAAATTTATACTACTGGCATTTTATCAGCGAGCAAAAGCAGCATTTGGAGATACTGCTCTATTATAAATAAATATTTTATGAATCATTTTAGGTTAATGAAATCAGACCTTCTCTAATAAAAACTTGGTTAGCACACACGCAAAGTGTAATTCTGATGTGAACATTTGGAAGCACACATGCATTTCATTCACACTTTAAATGTCACGTTAAGCCTCAAATTGCATGAGTTCACTGTCAGGTGTTGATCTACGATACAAAATGCAAAGGTTTCATGGACTAAAACAATTTCATTCATCTATCCATTCATTTATTTCCCATACCCACTTATCCTGTTCAGCCTGGAGCTTATCCCAGCATACACAGGACAGGAGGCAGGTTACACATTGAACAGGTCGTCAGGCTATCACTTTGCCAACACACAGCAACGAACAAGCACATTAACACCCACACAGAAAGAGGCAGATATGCACACTCCACAAAAAAGGACCAAGCAAGCCAGGTGATTTGAACTTGTTGTGAGGTGACAGTGCTAAGTGTTCAAAATGAACAGTTCATGCATAATTCTATCACCTTAACCTGTATCAGACTAACTGACACTGAATGATTAGAAAAACAGCAACCCATGTAGGGTGTAAGGTAATGTAATAAAAGAGACCATCTACTGTCCACCTTAAGGAATGTCAAGGTTTGGTTAAGTCTACTAAGTTAAACGTTTGTGTGTTGAATCAGTTGTTTGGTATGTTTTTAAAGCTGTAGTGTCTAGTGTTGGTCTACATTATAGAAAACATTTACATAGTAGTTTTCTATCTTAATTACATATACACTCATTTCCAGTTGATTAGGTAACCTAGTTAAAATGAATACCATCTAATACAACAGTCTTAAATATTAGGAAGATTCTAATGTTCAGTTGTATGTTGAAATTGTTTCAGAGAGGTGTTGATTGAACTGTAAGATCATTTTGGAGGCTGCAGCCTGTGATGCTGTTGAATTGTATTGTGTTAAACTGGCATGTTTTTTTCTATTATTTAGTCCACCCTATATATATGAATGGGGACAGGATAAATAACAGAAACACCTCATCCTCCATAATGATAAAAAAAAGTTGAACAAAAACTTCTTCAAAACAGTTTCAACAAAAATTGAACAGTATAACCTTTGTTAAATTATTTATTTAAGGACTGTATGAGGCTGAATTAGTTTTAACCAGGCACACCTATAAAACTGGCAAGTGAGTGTGTGAAGAACACCTTACAATATAATGCAATCCGGTACACCAACACCACAAATTCCATCCTCAAAAATGACCAAAGAGTTGAATCAACACTTTGCTGATCTTTAATTGATTTTCCCCTGACTAAATTTGAGTCAATTTCCTCTTATATGTTAAACGACTGCAAGTTGGCTTACGTCCTCTTAACATGGTATGTTTGTGTCACATGGTTTGCATTTATTTATTACTTGTGCTGTATTTTCATTACCCACTGTACATCAATAGTTTATTTAACACCTGTAATGTCTTTTTTTTTTAATTGACTAAAGTGGATGGTGGTCCAGAGCACAGACACAGGTTAAAATCCAAGATATAGTGCTGGGCAGTATAATCTCTGTAACTTCCATTCAAGTACGGGTAACTTTACCAGCTGCTTTCCTCTGCTAATACTTTCCTTAAACCACATAAGCCTGTTAGCAAGGAGATCTGTTCAACTTCTTGTTCAAATCTAAAGTGCTTTGGCAGCTTGAAAAAGAGTGTATGTACAAAGGAGCTAAAACGTATATTCAAAATAGATTACAGTCTAAAAGTTACAGAGACAAGTATTAAAATTGAATTGTTTACAATAGGGTATAGATTGTAATGATGTCTATGGGATAATGACATCCCAGTCAGATAAAACACATCATATTTGAGCATGAAGTCACTCACACTGTCACACAAGATCAGTTGTCAACAATTGGTAAGTCCACCAACGCCTGATTGAAGCAATCATCAGTGATGATAGATGTTTTTGCGAGGTATATGAACAGATCTGTCGCTAGAGGAAAATCTGTATAACCTTAATCTAACTCAGTACCAATGTGTAATGTTTGGCCACTGAAACATACAGTATCTGCTGCTCGTCTGTGTTTGAATTATGTTACTGCATAGTGATCTGGAGTATGATGTTCAGTTGCCAGTGTGTCAATTGTCAGTGCTATTTGTAGAATCATGAACGTTTGTACCACTCTTTGTGTTTGATGGCTGTGAACAACAAAGATGAAAACTATTTCTTACCTTATTTGGTGAGTCAGGATTTAACAGGAGTTAGGGAGGAGACAGGAACAGCACCAGGCAACAAGAGGGACACATGGAAGAGAAAAACAAGAGACAAAGGATGTCACTTAGACTGGTGGTCAGCATATAGATTCTGGCTTTGGGAACCAACAAACATACTTACCATGTGGCTCACAACAAATGGGTGTTGTGATTCATGTGGGGATTCATAGTGTCTTGATTGATAATAAATATGCTCTCATGATAGAATTGCTCACAAAAACAGTCTGCTGTGTGTGCACATGAACTATTCATAAGTTTAAAAATATGTAAACAATTATGTGTTGTTTGATCTGTATCTTTGTCAGCCTTCAGTCAGTATAATCATGATAAGATTGAGCCTCCATCAGCACATACTGTCATAATATATTGTGACTTACCTTTCAACAGAAAGTATTCAAATACAAAAGTATGATACATGCATTTTTACATATTATGATAATACTGTAACAATTAGAGTGGTTTGTTTTAACAATACTGAACAACCATAACCTTTAATGATGAAAGAATGAATCAAGCTGGGTGTAAATTATCAAACTCACACAAACATTTAGAGAACACTTTGCCATGTGGATGTATTTGTATGTGAATGAATTAGAGAGTGAGAGAAAGACAGAGAGAGAGAGAGGATGGATCTTAAAATAAACTTTGTTTTAGCATTGCTGTCCTTGTATGTGGGATGATGATCATTATGAAACAAAAATAAATAATATCATTGAGAAAGACAGAGGCAGTAGCTCTACCTCAGTGGATAGAGACCGACACCACACATTCATAGTTACGGTGGTTGCTTTACCAAAATATATATCCAGTCATTGCTTTGTGAATCAATTTTCAACAGCATTCACTTAATAGTTTATGATATGTTAGATGATGCTACACAATAGAAAGTGGGTACAACAATCAACTTGCCCTTCAAACAGAAGCATCGACATACTTCGGTACAGTACAACCACTTCAGTCGACACCAAAACACTAACACAATCATTGCTGAGGGAAATGATGACTTTGGAAACCCTGCTTATACCACAAATGTATGAATCACAACCAAAAATACTGCACTGCTGCACAAAGACACTACCCTAAAAGCAACAGCAGGGGGCCTCAAGGCGATGCCCTGAGAAAAACCCATGCCTTATTAATGAGATTCTTTGCTCTGTGACACTGTGTTTGTCACAGCTGATGTATGAGTGTCTTTGTGAGCACAAATATAAGCTTGTTAAACAAAGAAAAGCAGCTACTGTTCTATTGTTTTTTTGTTTTACCTAGACAGGTGTACTGTAGTTTAAATTATACCCTGTAATATACATTTTCTTTGTGCACAGGAGCAAATTTGAAGTAATAACACAATGTTGTTCCAAAAAAACACATCCATCCAAAACCAACAGGCTAACAAGGAAAGAAGAAATAAAGGACACCAAATGGATGTTGTTCTTCTCATTCAACAGAATCAAAGAATTCAACAAGAAATTGATTATTTTGAGCCCATATGTTAGTCAATATACTAATGATAGATATGGGTTTTTTTTAAAGGGGAAGGCAAAACAAACAGGGAAGCATCCATCAGGACAAATATCAAGAGCAGCCATGATCACCCTCTCCCCCTCCCCTTTCTTTATCATCTGTCACCCCAAGTCTGAGGATGCTGCACCTATTTGCCCGAAACAGGGGTGTCTCCTGTCCTCCAACTATCAACACATGTATGGAGCCATCACAGCTCAAAGGCTGTATCTGCTGCTGACCCCCTGTGGCTCAATGGAAAATGGTACAGCCCTGCCAGTGAGTCAGCTTGTTGCTATGGTAACACATCCCACCTCCCTTCCTTGCATCCCACCCGGCTTCCTGTGAGCTGGATGGTGTCAAAAAAAGAACTACAAAAACAACATGGATAATAAAGAAGACAGAGGAAGGAAGAGAAATTATGATCACACACATTTGTACTTTGATTATATGTTCAAACAAAGCGCATATTTATGGACTGATGGATAATAAAGCATCTCTTGATAAATGGCTGAAAAGTGATACGTAGGAGATATTTGTTCTTGTCATGAACATGGTGACCTACACAAGGATGAAATGACACCGTATGGTGTATAATTTCTTTTTATAGACAGAACAAAATGTCCTTCACTGAGCAATCTTCCTCTCCCTTTCTCTCTGTCTCTTTCTCTCTCTGCAGTAGAGTGGTGCAGCTGGAGAGGGGGAGGGGAGGGATGCAGAAAATGAGATCAGGAGGAAAAAGGGAGACTGTTGGAAACCAAGAATGACTGCTGAACAGTGGCTACCCAGTTTTGGCTGTAAATTGACACAATGTTAACTATAGTGACTGAGTAAATTGCAGTTAGCGAAGCAACATTTTTTTAAGTTATTTTAAATGGTCAATTAGGCTGCAATAGAATAACGAAGTGAACATAATCTATGATACATGTGGAAGTCATATTATGTAACCACAATAACATAATAATTATAGTTTTTGATTACATCTTTACTCCCATACAAGGCAAGACTCTGCCCTTCTCTCGAATCCCATTACTACTTGTGTGTGTTTGATGAGGAGAATCAAACACACACATGCAATCATGCACTGCATTGTTGTCAAAATTTGACCTTTGAGAATATATTTTAGCAATGCCTGTGTGGTTATGGAGTCTTTCAGTGCTTGAAACAACTTTGCCATTGCCCCATATTACACAGTTCTAGGTAATCCCTAGTGTAATCCTTTCCAGAGAATCAGTCAGTGCAAAACGCCACACTTCAACCTCTGGGATATCACCACACATCCAAACACAACATCGTATGTGTGTTCTCAAGCACACACGTCAGGTTTACACACCTTCATGTAAAGAAAGAAAAGGAGCATTAAGCTTAACTTTTAAGGATGCTCTCCAACTGCTCAAACTGCACGGCCCAATCTTGTATCAGTTTAAATTTGCCCTTTTGTATGAAGCAGCATAACAACAGTCCCAGAGGGACAGACAGCAAGAGTCATCACATGGAGAGAGTATTATGCACAGGAGTTTGTACATTTGTTTTCCTATCGATATCATCAACTGCTACTAAGATCAGTGTATTAAAGTGTAGTATGTCTGCTCTGTGGGAATTAAGTCACAACCTAAGGTCCCTGTTATCTGGGAAATCTTGTAAACAAAAATACAACAAAGGGTTGTAGTACAAACATTAACCACATCCCCAAACACACACATAGTTCACAGTGTGTGGACAAGCCCCAACGGCATACACATGGGCACACAGCTGCTCACCAGACAGCTTGGCTAGGAAGGCGGGACACTTAAACAAGAGCTTGGGCCTGGGGGCCAGGAGCGTCTGCACCTGATTATAGTTTTGTGGTCAGTAACAAGTTCAACAACAAAATTAATGATGACAGCTCCAAGGTAGTTTTTCTTTTTAACAAAATAAAGACAAAAACAACAACAACAACAACACGCTGAAGGGGTACAAGATACAAAACAGGCTAAACTGTTTAGCTGCTTGAAAAGACATTTCTCTGAGCTTTGACCCCCATGGAGACACTGGCCAAAGTAATTTACGGTACTCATTAAAAATGTTCTATTAACAACCCTAACAAAATGAGATATAATGGTTTAAACACAGTTGAAACAGGTAAAGCAGACACAGATGTGGGCTGATAATGATGACAGACTGCTTCCAGCAGGTATGGGGGTTAAGACTATTAACCTACGTTTCTGCCTTGTAGTTTGTCAACTTACAGTTCCACTTGCACACACCCATAACATCCTGCAGACTTTACTACTAAAACACATACACCACCCAGAGCGACCAGGCAAGGCACACTAGTTAATGTGATGCTTCCTCCTCTACTGGACAGAACTGAGCAAACATAACTGCAGACAGACTATCCTCATGCACATCATACAAGCATTTAGTCATCACTCATGCATCAAGCTGGATCTTTAAATTACGTTATATGTGCCCTTTTATCCAATCTTATTTTAACTCCAATTAAAATATAACATATCATCCACACATGCCTTTATTTTCCTCATCACAGGCATCATTATTACAACAAGGCTATTTGTGGCTAGTCCACCACACACATACTGTTAAAACGCAACACATAGCTTTCATATTCAGCATATAATGTAAACCCTCATATGTGGAGACTCAAAACTAGTCCCTCACTGTGTAACTCTGTGTATGATGCAGACTTTTTGGACAGCTAGATTTGAATACATTTAAGGTCAATTTTTATTTCTCATGCAATATTTCTATTAGAACATATTCAGTATCTCTTATAATTTGTTGTATAACTAATGATATCTAGATCTCTCTCTCTCTCTCTCTCTCTCTCTCTCTCTCTCTCTCTCTCTCTGTCTGTCTGTCTGTCTCTTCCTCTCTGTCCTTATATTCCTTAACATTTTGTCAAGAAACATCTCAGGCTGTCTGTGTCCTTTACAGGCAGTCAGTAAATCTAACTAGTTCACACATAAGACTTCCCTGAGCTCTCTATCTCAGCAGACAAAGAGGGCTGCAGATCAAAATGGCTGCCGTGCATCACTAACACAAATGCTGCACAGGGATGGAGGAGACTGTGCCGGTTACCACGTGCCTCAACCCCTCCCCCGCTGCCTCTCTCTGCCTCTCCATCACACTGCTTTTCTCATTCGTTCTCAATCTTCCAAGCGTCAGTGGTGACCATTCCCTTTTCCCTAATACCACATTTTAAACCTCTTAATCAATATCATTGTGTCAATATTTGCATTTTGTATTGGTTTGTATTACCTCCCTTTCTTATAGTTGGCATGTATCTATCCCTGCTCCTTTTCTGTGTGTGTGTAGCCCTATGCCCATGGCTGCACCGTGTTATGAAGGGAACTAGGTCACTGAAAAAGTAGTGCACTGCGTGGCTGTGTTTCTATGCAGAAAATATCTGTAGCAATGCTTTAGCAGGGATGATGCCGAGCATCTCTATCTTTGATTGTAGCTTTTGTATTGTTTTCTCACACAAACAGTTTGCTAATAGCCAGTCTGTTACAGTTGAAAGGGATCTGAACATAGGTAACTAAACCTATTTATACTTGGTTTGTCAGCACATAACATAGCATTTCAAGGTTGTTGCATATAATTCCCAGCACAATATGATAAACTAATCAATATGAATGTCAGAGACTTGAATTAAACTGAAAAATGAAGCAAAAATGCAAAATGGAGGACATAGTGTCATGAAGCAAAAGTAACAAGTATCTGACACAGTGTACCTGACAAACAAGATATGAAACCACACAGGTAGACACAGGTAAAGCCTTTGTTTAAAGAATGCTAGAAAATCAACAACTTTGTTGGAGTATATGCAGTAAGGATTTGCAACATTACTGGTTACACTTTGAAGAGCAAAAGTAGGAGATATTAAGACATACAGTTTTAGTGATATTCCATTTTTTAATGAGCACCTTTATTATTAAAATTGGTTTGGGGGCAACTTTTCGTCAGTAGAAAGGTACGGGGAATGAAAGAGGGCACAATACAATGTGCAATGTTGATACTTGCCAAGCAGTGACAGAAAATATGATAGTCTTTAAATTATCAAAAGTCAATTTTTCCACTATCCTGAACACAATTTGTAATTATTAAACATATATATATATGGTTTATAATGTTTAATCCAACCACAACATGAATTGTGAGATAAAAAAGACTAATTAGGCACTACTTTTGGCAAAACAGAAATATAGTCTGAAATTGAGTAGACTTTTCAGTGTGTACTTACAAGGTACAGTACAGCTATCCAAAAAGTGAGTGAACTGAACTGAAATACCATATAAAACCAAGAACATATTAATAACAAATAAAAAAGGAGCAAAGGTTTTAAAGAAATAAGGAAGTGGTTGATCTCACCTCTGTGAGCAAAGTCTCTGATTCTGTTTTATGCCTTGGCACTGTCCTGGTGGCACTATGGTCAACACTCAGAGTGCTCTGACTGAAGGGTCGGGAGCATTTGATATCACTCTTTCGGGAGTCAGTCGTTCCATACACCTCGTAACTGAATGCCTGCTTCAACGTACCGGTACCCCCTACGTCTGTATAAAGGGGTGGGTAATACGGAATAACAGGAAGATTCCCACTGGATTTGTAAAAGACACGCTCGCGTCTCCATCTGTAGATCTTCACTGATATAATAACCACTAAACACGTGATGAAGAGGAAGGACACTACAGCCAAAGCCAACACTAAGAAGAAAGTCAGGTTGTCGTTGTACTCCTTGTCTAGTGTAAAGTCAGTGAACTCAGACAGCACTTCAGGGAAGCTGTCCGCCACCGCCACGTTAACAATGACTGTAGCTGAACGAGAGGGCTGCCCGTTGTCCTCCACTATAACAGTCAGTCTTTGTTTCACAGCATCTTTATCAGTGACCTGGCGGATAGTTCTTATTTCTCCATTCTGTAAGCCCACTTCAAACAGCGCCCTGTCGGTGGCTTTCTGCAGTTTATAGGAGAGCCAGGCATTCTGTCCAGAGTCCACATCCACAGCCACCACTTTAGTGACCAGATAGCCCACATCTGCTGAACGAGGCACCATTTCAGCCACCAGAGAGCCACCAGTCTGGACTGGGTACAGAACCTGAGGAGGGTTGTCGTTCTGGTCCTGAATCATTACTTTCACAGTCACGTTGCTACTGAGTGGAGGGGAGCCTCCATCCTGCGCTTTGACGCGAATATGGAACTCTTTTGTTTGCTCATAGTCGAAGGAACGCACAGCAAGTATCTCTCCACTCTCTGCATTCACTGAAAAATAAGCAGATGCTGACATTCCATTCAGTTGGCTATCCTCAAGGAAATAGGAAATGCGTGCATTGTTGCTATAGTCGTTGTCACTGGCTTTGACAGAGATGAATGCCATACCAGGTGAATTATTTTCAGTGATGAAAGCTGTGCTAATTGATTGAGGGAACATTGGGGCATTGTCATTTACGTCCGATATTCTTAAATTAATTGTCTTGTTTGTGGAATAAGGTGGGGAACCCTCGTCCATTGCAGTTATAGTTATGTTATATTCTGGCACTGTTTCACGATCCAAAACATCGTCAGACATCAGGCTATAAAAATTTGGTGATGATGACTTGATTTTGAAAGGCAAATCTTTGCTAATAAAACACTTAACTTGGCCATTTTTATCTGAGTCCATGTCTTTGATATTGAGCATTGCTATAACAGTATCTGGAGCCGAATCTTCTGGTATGGGATTAGAGAGGGAAATTATGCTTATGACAGGGGCATTGTCATTTAGGTCGGTCACCTCAATTAGCACCTTGCTTGTGTCTGTCAGCCCTCCTTTGTCTGTAGCTTCAATGTTTATTTCATAATGTTTAACTTTTTCATAGTCTAACATACCAACTACGGTCATTTCCCCAGTATGGGGATCCATATTAAACAGGGATGATGCACTATCGGTATGTTGGGAAAACGAATACACTACCTCTTCGTTGGCTCCTTTATCATTATCAGTGGCACTGACTCTTAAAATATCAGTGCCCCTAGAAGCGTTTTCAGGAACGGTTACTCTGTAAACGGACTGACTGAATGCTGGTGCATTGTCATTTGCATCCAAAACGACCACATTTATTTTGACAGAAGACGATTTCTGAGGATTACCACCGTCAAATGCTGTCAGAGTTAATTTATGTTCTTCTTGTTTTTCTCTGTCAAGTGATGAGTGAAGTACCATTTCAATATATTTTGTGCCATCGGGCAGTGAGACGACATTCAATTTGAAATTATCTGTCGGGTTGAGTTTGTATGTTTGAAGGGTGTTATGTGCTACATCGGGATCTTTAGCACTCTCAAGCGAATAGCGAGCCCCTGGTGAGGCGGATTCAATAACTTGAAAACTGTATTCCCTTTTCGAGAAAAACGGAGCATTGTCATTAATATCTGTAATCTCTATGTCAATTCGATGCAACTCCATTGGATTTTCTAGAATTATTTGGAAATGAAGAGAGCAGGGAGACACTTGCTTGCACAATTCTTCTCTGTCTATTCTTTTAGCCACGACCAAAGTTCCCTTTTCTGCATTAAGACCAATGTACTCACTGCCGTCCTCGGTAAATATCCTAGCCCGCCCAGATTTCATCCGTTTAACATCCAAGCCTAGGTCCTGGATTATATTTCCGACAACCGACCCCGTCGCCATCTCCTCGGGTACAGAATAACGGACCTGACCGAGAGCCCTGTCTGCGACACAAATGCAGAGAAGCAGTGGCCACCATGAAAAGGATTTTTTTTCGGTCACACCACAAAGAACACCGATCATGACGAAAGCATTCGTAAAATCCAAGTAGAATTACAAAACCACCGTATAAAATTCCGACTAAATGATCATGAGCGCATTACTGAGGACCGTCTTTGTCAGTCTAGTTACGATTAGAATGAAGCCCTAAAAATGCATCAGACAGAGGAGGGAGGACTTCACTCAGGAAAAGAACCTCACTTTCCTCATACTAACCAACAGCGGCACTTAGGGACTTGAACAGAAACTGCAGAAATATCTTTAACAATACGGATTGAGATATTCTTACTTGTACAAACATTAGAGATAGATAGATAGAAAGATAGATAGATAGATGTATACAGATAGACTGACAGATAGATAGATGATGTATCTCTGTCCATGGTACTGGAGAGTAGGATGGCCGTAGTTTACTTCGACTAAAATTTCTAACCTCTAGAGGAGAATCTGGTTCATCCAGGATGCTCTTCTCACTCTGTATCCGCTGCATCGTCCCTGTAGAACTGGGGTCCATTATCAGCACGTTCTGACTACCGGCTGTGCCGAACTTACAGTCACTCTTTCTGGAGTCAGTCGTCCTGCACACCTCGTAGTTGTACACGTGTTGGAGAGTCCCTGTCCCCAAAGTGTCTGAGTAACGTGGTGGATAATACGGAATCACAGGGAGATTGGAGTGATACATGACGCGAGACTGCCTCCATCTGTAGATCTTCACTGATATAATAACCACTAAACACGTGATGAAGAGGAAGGACACTACAGCCAAAGCCAACACTAAGAAGAAAGTCAGGTTGTCGTTGTACTCCTTGTCTTGTGTAAAGTCAGTGAACTCAGACAGCACTTCAGGGAAGCTGTCCGCCACCGCCACGTTAACAATGACTGTAGCTGAACGAGAGGGCTGCCCGTTGTCCTCCACTATAACAGTCAGTCTTTGTTTCACAGCATCTTTATCAGTGACTTGGCGGATAGTTCTTATTTCTCCATTCTGTAAGCCCACTTCAAACAGCGCCCTGTCTGTGGCTTTCTGCAGTTTATAGGAGAGCCAGGCATTCTGTCCAGAGTCCACATCCACAGCCACCACTTTAGTGACCAGATAGCCCACATCTGCTGAACGAGGCACCATTTCAGCCACCAGAGAGCCACCAGTCTGGACTGGGTACAGAACCTGAGGAGGGTTGTCGTTCTGGTCCTGGATCATTACTTTCACAGTCACGTTGCTACTGAGTGGAGGGGAGCCTCCATCCTGCGCTTTGACGCGGAAGTGGAAATCTTTGATCTGCTCGTAGTCAAAAGAGCGCACTGCATGGATGACTCCACTATCAGCACTAACGGACACATATGAGGAGACTGGCACTCCGTTAACAGAGGAGTCCTCCAGTATGTAAGAAACACGGGAATTCTGGTTCCAGTCAGCGTCTCTGGCTTTCACTGTGAATATAGAGAGACCTGGTGTGTTGTTTTCTACAATGTAGGCCTCATATGAGCTCCTCTCAAAGACAGGTGCGTTATCATTCACATCAGAGATCTGTAAGGTGAGAGTGACGCTGCTGGAGAGGGAGGGGACTCCCTCATCAGAGCAGGTCACAGTTATATTATATTGAGAAGCGATCTCTCTGTCTAATTCACTATCTGTAATCAAACTGTAGAAATCATTGGAACTAGACTTCATCACAAAAGGAATATTCTCATTTATACTACATTGGACCCTGCCATTTTCACCAGAGTCTGCGTCCTCAATATTTATCATTGTAACAACGGTACCAGGTTTGGCATCTTCTGAAATCACGTTTGATTTTGACAATACATGGATATCGGGTTTATTATCATTCATGTCCATGACGTCGATTATCACTTTACAGGAGTCAACCAAACCCCCATCATCACTAGCCCGGATGTTTATCTGAAATGTTCGAGCTTTTTCATAGTCAACATTTCCTTTTACTCGAATTTCACCACTTTCATCATTTACTTCAAATAACCCACGGGCATGATCTAAAATACTCGAAATTGAATACGTTAGTCTTCCATTAGATCCATGATCTGCATCTGTTGCAGTAACTGTCACCACAACTGTTCCTACTGGTGCATTTTCTTTTATAGATGCTTTATAAATCGGTTGCGTAAAAACAGGAGCATTGTCATTCACGTCTAAAACAGTGATTAGAATCTGCATTGTTCCTGTCATCTGCGGCTCTCCTCCATCCACCGCCGTCAGAACTAAAGAAAGGTCTTCGTTTTTTTCTCTGTCAAGAGGTTTCTCTAAGACCATTTCGACGTTTTTCGTTCCATCTGCTTGATCATGTAATTTTAGAACAAAATTGTCCGTCGGTTCAAGTTTATATGTTTGCAACCCATTTAAGCCTACATCAGGATCGACTGCCCGATCTAACATGAATTTAGCTCCGGTAACAGCGGACTCACTTATTTTAAATTTGACGTCGTTTTTTTCGAAGGATGGAGAGTTATCATTAACATCTGTGATTTCAATGGTTACACTGTAGAATTCCATCGGATTCTCTAATATAATCTTAAAATGCAAAGCGCAAGGTGTCGTTTGTCCACAGAGCGCCTCTCTGTCTATCCTATCTTTCATGAGAAGGACTCCTCTTTCGTTATTCAGTTCAATATATTCGTCACTGTCTCGAGTAAAAATGCGAGCTTTACCCGATTTTAGTCTTTTAACATCCAAGCCAAAATCCATCGCCATGTTTCCTATTATTGAACCTTTCGGCATTTCTTCGGGAATGGAGTAACTGACCTGTCCGAGCACCAAGCTGAGGGAAAGGACCACGACAATCGACAGTACTTGCCCCCTCATTGTTCTGCCCGACGTTATTCCAGTGTAAAACGAGTGCTATGGGTTTCGGGCTTTTGCCTTGCGATTTCTTTCAGTCAACGCCGGTTTTTAAAGCAGATTCCAAATATGAAAAAAAACATCCCTGTATCTCCGGTACAGTCCAGACGGTGTGCTTTGCTTCTGTCTTTTTCTGTCTCTAAAATAAAGACTTGGTGGGAGGTACAATGAGTTTGCGGGAAATCTAATACAGACTGGCCAACAGCGGCACTCTGAGTTCATGAAGTAAAATTGCATTTGAAAAATGCAAAACAAACTGATAAGCCCTGGTAAAGAATCAAAAACAGCAAAGAAATAAAAGACACTTCTGACTGGCCGGTATTATTTCATACTACAGCACCTTGATTAATACAAAAATAGAATGTAGAAAAATGTCATACCAATTGAAAAAGAAAATGGAAATAAAACGTTAACATAACATGGTTTTGATTATAAAAGCAATGCCGCTGTCCAAGGTCCTGAAGATGAGAGGGAAGTTATTTAAATGATTACTTTGAAAGATAACTAGCACGTTCTAACCTCTAGAGGAGAATCTGGTTCATCCAGGATGCTCTTCTCACTCTGTATCCGCTGCATCGTCCCTGTAGAACTGGGGTCCATTATCAGCACGTTCTGACTACCGGCTGTGCCGAACTTACAGTCACTCTTTCTGGAGTCAGTCGTCCTGCACACCTCGTAGTTGTACACGTGTTGGAGAGTCCCTGTCCCCAAAGTGTCTGAGTAACGTGGTGGATAATACGGAATCACGGGGAGATTGGAGTGATACATGACGCGAGACTGCCTCCATCTGTAGATCTTCACTGATATAATAACCACTAAACACGTGATGAAGAGGAAGGAAACTACAGCCAAAGCCAACACTAAGAAGAAAGTCAGGTTGTCGTTGTACTCCTTGTCTTGTGTAAAGTCAGTGAACTCAGACAGCACTTCAGGGAAGCTGTCCGCCACCGCCACGTTAACAATGACTGTAGCTGAACGAGAGGGCTGCCCGTTGTCCTCCACTATAACAGTCAGTCTTTGTTTCACAGCATCTTTATCAGTGACTTGGCGGATAGTTCTTATTTCTCCATTCTGTAAGCCCACTTCAAACAGCGCCCTGTCGGTGGCTTTCTGCAGTTTATAGGAGAGCCAGGCATTCTGTCCAGAGTCCACATCCACAGCCACCACTTTAGTGACCAGATAGCCCACATCTGCTGAACGAGGCACCATCTCAGCCACCAGAGAGCCACCAGTCTGGACTGGGTACAGAACCTGAGGAGGGTTGTCGTTCTGGTCCTGAATCATTACTTTCACAGTCACGTTGCTACTGAGTGGAGGGGAGCCTCCATCCTGCGCTTTGACTCGGAAGTGGAACTCTTTGATCTGCTCGTAGTCAAAAGAGCGCACTGCATGGATGACTCCACTATCAGCACTAACGGACACATATGAGGAGACTGGCACTCCGTTAACAGAGGAGTCCTCCAGTATGTAAGAAACACGGGAATTCTGGTTCCAGTCAGCGTCTCTGGCTTTCACTGTGAATATAGAGAGACCCGGTGTGTTGTTTTCTACAATGTAGGCCTCATATGAGCTCTTCTCAAAGACAGGTGGGTTATCATTAACGTCGGAGATCTGTAAGGTGAGAGTGACGCTGCTGGAGAGGGAGGGCACGCCCTCGTCGGAGCAGGTCACCGTTATATTATACTCAGAGGATCTCTCTCTGTCTAAATCACTGTCGGTTAATAAGCTATAGAAGTTATTTGAAGTCGATTTCAAAACGAAAGGAATATTCTCATTTATAAAACACTGGACTTTACCATTCTCACCTGAGTCTGGGTCTTGGATGTTAATCATAGTAACGACTGTGTTGGGGTTTGCACTCTCTGATATAATAGCTGATTTAGACATTATTTTAATCAGTGGTTCGTTGTCATTCATATCAACGACATCGACAATCACTTTACAAGAATCAGTTAGACCCCCGTTATCCCTTGCGCGTACATTGATCTGAAAGTTTCGTTTTTTTTCATAATCCAAATGTCCAGTCAACCTAACCTCACCGCTGTCCTCATTTACGTCAAACATGTGTCTGACGTCATCGAGAGTGTTTGTGATTGAATACGTTATTTTACCATTTAATTTATGATCAGCATCTGAAGCACTGACAGTGGTCACGATCGTGCCTTTTGCAGCATTTTCAGCTGCACTGCCTTTATATATCGGCTGTGTAAAAACAGGTGCATTGTCATTGACATCTAACACGGTGATGAGTATCTGCATTGCTCCTGACATCTGTGGTTCTCCTCCATCTACAGCCGTCAACGCCAAAGAAATTAACTCGTTGTTCTCTCTGTCCAGAGGTTTTTGTAAGACCATCTCAACGTTCTTTGTACCATCGGCTTGGTTGTGCAGTTTAAGTAAAAAATGATCACTTGGTTTGAGAACGTAGCTTTGAAGACTATTTATACCTACATCTAAATCAACCGCTCTTTCTAAATCAAATTTGGCCCCGACAACTGCAGACTCGCTAATTATGAATTTAATTTCGTTTTTTTCAAAGGTTGGTGCATTATCGTTTATATCTGTAATTTCAACTGTTACACTGTAAAATTCCATAGGATTCTCTAACACAATCTGAAAATGCACAGCACATGGTGTCGTATCACCGCACAACGCCTCTCTGTCTATTCTCTCTTTGATAAGGAGGACTCCTCTTTCGCTATTCAACTCGATGTATTCTCTGCTATCACCAGAATAAACACGAGCGTTACCCAACCTCAGTCGTTTGACGTCTAAACCTAAATCCTGAGCTATATTACCAACCAAAGAGCCTTTTGCCATTTCCTCCGGAATAGAGTAGCTGACCTGGCCAAAGACTAAACTAAAAGAGAGGATCGAGATAAACAACAGTACTTGCCGTCTCATTGTTTGAAATGATCTCGGCAAGAAAAAACAGCAACCTTGTAAAATCCGTCAGAAAGATGGACAGACAATCAAATAAAATATGGAGCAAAAATAATCCTCAAATTTGAAGCGAAAAGATGACCGTTATGCCTTCTTGTGTATATCAATCCCTCAATAGAAGACAATGCGATCTGCGTCTGCCCATTCGCTCGAACACATCGAAATGAAGAGGCGGTACTGCTGTAAGTATAAGTCGACTGCAACAGACTAGGCAACAGCGGCCCATTGAGTTCAGAAAGCAAAACTGCAGAACATTTCTAGTGAAAAGGGAGAGGTGAAAAGGCTGAAAAGAACGCATCAAAGTTGGAAGTAATTTGCAATTGTAGTTCCAGTTAAATAAAACGAAGCTTAATTATAATACAATATAAACGCAGTGGAAAAGTATTTAAATAGATCTCAACAACATGCAAAGTATGTGGCCCTTTTTTGGTCACTCTAAATAACACGCATGTTATAGCATACCATGTTGCTCTCCATGGTGCTTCAAAATAAATGACCAAACAAGTTCCTCGAAATGCAAGATGATTAAAATATTGACAATAAAATAGGGAGGGCATGTGTGATGCATCACTTTTCTAACCTCTAGAGGAGAGTCAGGTTCATCCAGGATGCTCTTCTCACTCTGTATCCGCTGCATCGTCCCTGTAGAACTGGGGTCCATTATCAGCACGTTCTGACTACCGGCTGTGCCGAACTTACAGTCACTCTTTCTGGAGTCAGTCGTCCTGCACACCTCGTAGTTGTACACGTGTTGGAGAGTCCCTGTCCCCAAAGTGTCTGAGTAACGTGGTGGATAATACGGAATCACGGGGAGATTGGAGTGATACATGACGCGAGACTGTCTCCATCTGTAGATCTTCACTGATATAATAACCACTAAACACGTGATGAAGAGGAAGGAAACTACAGCCAAAGCCAACACTAAGAAGAAAGTCAGGTTGTCGTTGTACTCCTTGTCTTGTGTAAAGTCAGTGAACTCAGACAGCACTTCAGGGAAGCTGTCCGCCACCGCCACGTTAACAATGACTGTAGCTGAACGAGAGGGCTGCCCGTTGTCCTCCACTATAACAGTCAGTCTTTGTTTCACAACATCTTTATCAGTGACTTGGCGGATAGTTCTTATTTCTCCATTCTGTAAGCCCACTTCAAACAGCGCCCTGTCTGTGGCTTTCTGCAGTTTATAGGAGAGCCAGGCATTCTGTCCAGAGTCCACATCCACAGCCACCACTTTAGTGACCAGATAGCCCACATCTGCTGAACGAGGCACCATTTCAGCCACCAGAGAGCCACCAGTCTGGACTGGGTACAGAACCTGAGGAGGGTTGTCGTTCTGGTCCTGGATCATTACTTTCACAGTCACGTTGCTACTGAGTGGAGGGGAGCCTCCATCCTGCGCTTTGACGCGGAAGTGGAAATCTTTGATCTGCTCGTAGTCAAAAGAGCGCACTGCATGGATGACTCCACTATCAGCACTAACGGACACATATGAGGAGACTGGCACTCCGTTAACAGAGGAGTCCTCCAGTATGTAAGAAACACGGGAATTCTGGTTCCAGTCAGCGTCTCTGGCTTTCACTGTGAATATAGAGAGACCTGGTGTGTTGTTTTCTACAATGTAGGCCTCATATGAGCTCCTCTCAAAGACAGGTGCGTTATCATTCACATCAGAGATCTGTAAGGTGAGAGTGACGCTGCTGGAGAGGGAGGGGACTCCCTCATCAGAGCAAGTCACCGTTATATTATACTCAGAGGCTGTCTCTCTGTCTAACTCACTGTCTGTCACGATGCTATAGAAATTACTTGATGTAGGCTTGATTGTAAAAGGGATATTTTTATCAATTACACATCGGACCTTTCCGTTTTCTTCAGAATCAGGATCGTTTACACTCATTGCAGCTATCACCGTGTTGGGACGCGAATCTTCTCCTATTGAATTTGACGATGAAATAATATTAATAACAGGAATATTATCATTTATGTCACCGACATCAATGACTACTTTACACGAATCGGATAAACCACCTCGGTCAACTGCCTCGATATCAATTTCATACTTTTTGGCTTTTTCATAATCAATGGGCCCATTTAATATAATATGCCCGTCTTCAGTAACGTGGAATAATTCGGAAATGCTCCTCATACTATTTCCAATTACGTAGCTAACCTCTCCATTCGAGCCTTTGTCTACATCTGAGGCACTCACTTTTGTAATGAGTGTTCCCGTGAGGGAGTTTTCTTTTACACCTGCTTTGTAAATGTTTTGTGTAAAAACAGGAGCGTTATCATTTACGTCTAATACAGTAATATGAATCTGCATCGTCCCAGACCTCTGCGGTTCTCCTCCATCTATAGCCGTTAACAATAATGATGCAAACTCCTGTTTCTCCCTATCCAGAGGTTTCTGTAAAACCATCTCTACCTTTTTACTGCCATCAGACTGACTATGCAATTTAAGCATAAAATGATCATTGGGCTTCAGTGTATAACTCTGTAGACTATTCAGTCCTATATCGGGATCTATTGCCTTCTCTAGCATGAACTTAGAGCCGATAATTGCAGACTCGCTTATTTCAAACCTCCTCTCTCCCTTTCCGAATACGGGAGCGTTGTCATTAATATCTGTAATTTCGACAGTAACCGGGAATATTTCTATTGGGCTTTCTAAGGCAATCTGAAAATGCAAAGCACAAGGCGTTGTCTGACCACAGAGAGCTTCGCGATCTATTTTCTCTTTGATAATGAGGAGTCCTTTTTCCTTGTTAAGCTGGATGTATTCTGCACTGTCTCCTGTGTGGATGCGAGCTTTACCCGCTTGCAGTCGTTTAACATCCAACCCTAAATCCTGAGCTATGTTACCGACCAAGGACCCCTTTGCCATCTCCTCGGGAATCGAGAAGCTGACCTGGCCGAGCACTGCGCTGAGGCACAGGATCGAGAAAAACAACAGTACTTGCCGTCTCATTGTTCTGTCAGGCTCACCCGTCAAATCAAACTAACGTGTTATCCCTTTTGTAACCAGCTTAATCGATGCAAATACAATTGCAGAAAGGTCTGTTTAATCAACACTTGACGATGATATTATTCCAACTTGATATTCCGCGCATTGTGTTTCATCCACCGTCGACTGTGCGTTATGCTTCAGAGTCCTTCGCTTGTGAGAGGACAGGGGATGTCGTATAAAAATATACATGAAAACGCCAAGACGCTAGTCAACAGCGGCCCACTGAGTTCAGAAGACGAAATTACATGAGTTAAAGAAAGAATACTTTTGTTGTAGTGGTTATTTCTACAGCCGCCGTAAACTCCAACATTCAGCAAATCTAATTGTTAGCCTACGGTTTTATTGGTAAATCGATGAACAACAGCACAGCGTATTCTCCGAATTGAAAAACGAAAACAAAATGGCCCAAGGCAACCATCAGCAGTGTCAACGAGGGAGAAAACAAATATGAGATTAGGGAGAAATATGAAGAGAGTAAAAAAAAAAAGATATGCTGTTATTTCGCTGTCCAGGGTACTGAAATGTTATGGGCTGAAAATAACATCACTGAAAAGTAAAATTATATAAAAGTACGAGTTTAATTATCATAATTGTAACATTCTAACCTCTAGAGGAGAGTCAGGTTCATCCAGGATGCTCTTCTCACTCTGTATCCGCTGCATCGTCCCTGTAGAACTGGGGTCCATTATCAGCACGTTCTGACTACCGGCTGTGCCGAACTTACAGTCACTCTTTCTGGAGTCAGTCGTCCTGCACACCTCGTAGTTGTACACGTGTTGTAGAGTCCCTGTCCCCAAAGTGTCTGAGTAACGTGGTGGATAATACGGAATCACGGGGAGATTGGAGTGATACAGGACGCGAGACTGTCTCCATCTGTAGATCTTCACTGATATAATAACCACTAAACACGTGATGAAGAGGAAGGAAACTACAGCCAAAGCCAACACTAAGAAGAAAGTCAGGTTGTCGTTGTACTCCTTGTCTTGTGTAAAGTCAGTGAACTCAGACAGCACTTCAGGGAAGCTGTCCGCCACCGCCACGTTAACAATGACTGTAGCTGAACGAGAGGGCTGCCCGTTGTCCTCCACTATAACAGTCAGTCTTTGTTTCACAGCATCTTTATCAGTGACTTGGCGGATAGTTCTTATTTCTCCATTCTGTAAGCCCACTTCAAACAGCGCCCTGTCTGTGGCTTTCTGCAGTTTATAGGAGAGCCAGGCATTCTGTCCAGAGTCCACATCCACAGCCACCACTTTAGTGACCAGATAGCCCACATCTGCTGAACGAGGCACCATTTCAGCCACCAGAGAGCCACCAGTCTGGACTGGGTACAGAACCTGAGGGGGGTTGTCGTTCTGGTCCTGGATCAGTACTTTCACAGTCACGTTGCTACTGAGTGGAGGGGAACCTCCATCCTGCGCTTTGACGCGGAAGTGGAAATCTTTGATCTGCTCGTAGTCAAAAGAGCGCACTGCATGGATGACTCCACTATCAGCACTCACGGACACATATGAGGAGACTGGCACTCCGTTAACAGAGGAGTCCTCCAGTATGTAAGAAACACGGGCATTCTGGTTCCAGTCAGCGTCTCTGGCTTTCACTGTGAATATAGAGAGACCTGGTGTGTTGTTTTCTACAATGTAGGCCTCGTATGAGCTCCTCTCAAAAATAGGCGCGTTATCATTCACATCAGAGATCTGTAAGGTGAGAGTGACGCTGCTGGAGAGGGAGGGCACTCCCTCATCAGAGCAGGTCACCGTTATATTATATTGAGAAGCCATCTCTCGGTCTAAATCACTGTCTGTCACTAATCTATAGAAATTATTTGATGTAAATTTGATTTCAAATGGGATATGTTCATTTATCACACAGTTGACTTTCCCATTTGTTTCAGAATCAGGGTCATTTACACTCATTAAAGCTATTACTGTTTTGTGTGCTGAGTTCTCTGGTACTGAGCTTGATGTTGATATCATATTTACAATAGGGCTATTGTCATTCACGTCAATTACATCAATTATTATCTTACTTGAATCCGATAGTCCGCCTTGATCAATTGCCTCGATATCGATATGATAATTTTTTTCATTTTCATAGTCTATTGGGCCATCTAGTATCACATCTCCTTCACTATTAATGTGAAATAACTTTGACACAGCATCAATGCTATTTGAGATGACGTAGATAACCTCTCCATTTGAGCCTTGATCTGCATCTGAAGCACCGACCTTAGTAACAAGTGTCCCTATTACGGAGTTTTCTGTAATGCTTGCTTTGTAAACGGATTTACTAAACACAGGGGCATTGTCGTTTGCATCCAGTACAGTAACATGGATCCGCATTGTTCCTGTCATTTGTGGTTCTCCTCCGTCCTCCGCTGTCAAGAGTAAAGATATGTGTTGTTGTTTCTCTCGGTCCAACGACTTTTGTAAAACCATTTCTACCTTTTTGCTTCCATCGGATTGGATATGCAATTTTAGCACGAAATTGTCAGTTGGTTTCAAGGAGTATCTCTGAAGACCATTCAGTCCGATATCAGGGTCAATCGCTTTCTCTAGCATAAATTTAGAGCCGATGACCGCTGACTCGCTTATTTCAAACCTTCTCTCCTCCTTTTGGAATGCTGGAGCATTGTCATTAATATCTGTAATTTCTACAGTAACTGGATATAATTCTAATGGGTTCTCTAACGTAATTTGAAAATGCAAAGCGCAAGGCGTTGTTTGTCTGCAGAGCGCTTCTCGGTCTATTCTTTCTTTAATCACGAGGACTCCTCTTTCTCTGTTCAGCTCGATATACTGGACACTATCCCCCGTATAAATACGAGCTTTACCTGACAGGAGACGTTTGACATCTAAACCTAAATCCTGCGCTATGTTACCGACCAAAGAGCCCTTTGGCATTTCCTCCGGAATCGAGTAGCTGACCTGCCCGATCACAGAGCTGAGGCAGAAGATGGAAATTAACAACAGTACTCGCCGTTTCATTGTTCTGTCCGATACCTCTGCCGCACTATATACAGCTACAGTGTTTTATTCCGTTTTACGAGAGAAATTCCATTCGATGTCAATGAGAAATGAAGGAGAAAATGTTTTTGATCCACAGAATAAAAAAAAAAATCCAGCCTGATATATCCGTGGATAATAGGGTCTGATCTCCGAAGTGTGTGTTCTACATATGCGACTGTGCCTCAGTCAAATGCCGGGGCGATGACTGGGAGAATCGGTTACAAAAGCAATTCGAAACTGCAACATATTGGGCAACAGCGGCCCGATGAGTTCAAATTGTGAAAGTACAAGAGTAAAACAGCAAGAATGCCATGCAAATTCAGAAATACTACATAAAAATACACATAGCCTACACATAACCTGCCTAACTTCACAGAAGATAAGGTTAAAAGACAAGTAATTTAATTATCTAATATAGATTCAGACAAATGAAATGGGAAGTGTAGTACTTGATGAACAAGTGTACTGCACGCAGGGGGAAAAAAACACATGTTGAAGGAGCTGCAAAGGTGAATTAATGTGGAATTGTGCTTTCGTTGTCGCTTTCCAAGGTGCTGAAACAGACGAATTCAAACTAACTTATCAGCCTCCTACTGTGTGCTATCACTTAAAACTGGTATTAGCCGCTTATGACTAACCTCTAGAGGAGAGTCTGGTTCATCCAGGATGCTCTTCTCACTCTGTATCCGCTGCATCGTCCCTGTAGAACTGGGGTCCATTATCAGCACGTTCTGACTACCGGCTGTGCCGAACTTACAGTCACTCTTTCTGGAGTCAGTCGTCCTGCACACCTCGTAGTTGTACACGTGTTGGAGAGTCCCTGTCCCCAAAGTGTCTGAGTAACGTGGTGGATAATACGGAATCACGGGGAGATTGGAGTGATACATGACGCGAGACTGTCTCCATCTGTAGATCTTCACTGATATAATAACCACTAAACACGTGATGAAGAGGAAGGAAACTACAGCCAAAGCCAGCACTAAGAAGAAAGTCAGGTTGTCGTTGTACTCCTTGTCTTGTGTAAAGTCAGTGAACTCAGACAGCACTTCAGGGAAG
This sequence comes from Ophiodon elongatus, assembly GCA_016806645.1. Taxonomy (NCBI): domain Eukaryota; kingdom Metazoa; phylum Chordata; class Actinopteri; order Perciformes; family Hexagrammidae; genus Ophiodon; species Ophiodon elongatus. The sequence goes on along the minus strand of JACSYO010001757.1, from coordinate 289,681 downwards.
CTGTCCGCCACCGCCACGTTAACAATGACTGTAGCTGAACGAGAGGGCTGCCCGTTGTCCTCCACTATAACAGTCAGTCTTTGTTTCACAGCATCTTTATCAGTGACCTGGCGGATAGTTCTTATTTCTCCATTCTGTAAGCCCACTTCAAACAGCGCCCTGTCTGTGGCTTTCTGCAGTTTATAGGAGAGCCAGGCATTCTGTCCAGAGTCCACATCCACAGCCACCACTTTAGTGACCAGATAGCCCACATCTGCTGAACGAGGCACCATTTCAGCCACCAGAGAGCCACCAGTCTGGACTGGGTACAGAACCTGAGGAGGGTTGTCGTTCTGGTCCTGAATCATTACTTTCACAGTCACATTGCTACTGAGTGGAGGGGAGCCTCCATCCTGCGCTTTGACGCGAAAGTGGAAATCTTTGATCTGCTCGTAGTCAAAAGAGCGCACTGCATGGATGACTCCACTATCAGCACTAACGGACACATATGAGGAGACTGGCACTCCGTTAACAGAGGAGTCCTCCAGTATGTAAGAAACACGGGAATTCTGGTTCCAGTCAGCGTCTCTGGCTTTCACTGTGAATACAGAGAGACCTGGAGTGTTGTTTTCTACAATGTAGGCCTCATATGAGCTCCTCTCAAAGACAGGTGCGTTATCATTCACGTCAGAGATCTGTAAGGTGAGAGTGACGCTGCTGGAGAGGGAGGGCACTCCCTCATCAGAGCAGGCCACCGTTATATTATATTGGTTTGCTACCTCTCGATCCAAAGCCGTCTCTGTAACTAAGCTATAAAATCCATTCATTGTGTTTTGTATTTTAAAAGGAATGTCATCATTAATATTACACTTCACCTCTCCACTCCTCTCAGAGTCAGGGTCATTTACGCTTAGCATAGCAATTACAGTGTTCTCAGGAGAATCTTCTGAAATGGTGTCTGATTTAGAGAGTATTTTCAACTGAGGACTGTTGTCATTAACATCAATGATATCTATTAGTATCTTACTGGAATCAGAGAGTCCTCCATTATCTATAGCCTCGATATCAATTTGGAAGAGCTTCGCTTTTTCATAATCTATTTCACCAATCAAGATAACCTCTCCTGTTTTTCTATCGATCTGAAATAGGTCGGATAATCGACGCTTGCTATTTGAAATAGCGTATGAAATCTCCCCATTAGAGCCTCCATCTTTGTCAGATGCACTAACAGTTATAACACTGGTTCCTCTCGGGGAATTTTCGGTTATTGTTGCCTTGTATACTGGCTTAGTGAAAACCGGTGCATTGTCGTTAGCATCTAACACGTTAACAGTTATCTGCATTGTACCAGACATACGCGGCTGTCCGCCATCTAGAGCAGTTAATAACAGTGATATCTGATTCTGGTGCTCTCGATCTAGAGGCTTCTGCAGAACCATTTCTACCTTTTTACTTCCGTCCGCTTGATTCTCTAGTTTCAATGCAAAGTTGTTTGTTGGATTTAGAGAATAGCTTTGGAGATCATTTACATCAATGTCAGCATCGAAGGCTTTCTCCAGCACAAATTTAGATCCAATAACGGCTGACTCACTGATTTCAAAACGTGTCTCGCTCGACGTAAAGCTGGGGGCATTATCGTTTATGTCTGTGATTTCTATTGTTATGCGAAACATTTCCATCGGATTTTCCAAAATCATCTGCAAATGTAAAGCACAGGGCGTCGTTTCTCCACACAACGTTTCTCTGTCTATTCTCTCCTTGATAAGGAGGACTCCCCTGTCTCTGTTCAGCTCGATATATTCTGCACTGTCTCCCGAATGAATACGCGCTCTGCCCGATTTGAGCCTTTTAAAATCTAAACCTAAATCCTGAGCTAAACTACAGACTAATGAACCTTTCTCCATTTCCTCGGGAATGGAGTAGCTGACTTGCCCGAACACCGAGGTGAGCGAGAGAACCAAGATGAACAACATCACTTGCCGTCTCATTGTTTCGCCGTTGTATTCCAGTCTCGTTAAAAAAAAATATTAATCCGTATGACTACAGTTATGTTTCCGATAGTATCTCAAGGAAAGGATCAACTAAAATCACAGCGTTCCATGTACGTGAGCAGTTTTCCATTTAAGCGAGGACAGGCTGTTAGAGCCTGTTTTATTGTCTACCATGTCACAAGCTAAGGGGGAGGTACAGTTGCAAGCCCGATAGAAGACTGCCACACTCTGGCCAATAGCGGCCCTTTCTGTTCAATACACCAAACAGCACTTGTTTTCATGTGGAAAGAGAAATGTGGGTGCACAGAACAAGAAAACAAAACGTAATAGTTATATGATTACAATACCAACTATTGCTAATTATTATCAGGAATATTATCTTTCAATAATAAACTGAGCAGGGGTCAAATCGTATTTGTCTGGTTTAAGTAGGATTTTAGCTTAAGTCTTTGAAAGTGTTTGATTACAGTTTGACCCAAGTACTTGATCAGAGTAACATAGAACAATGAGTAATATGATAATCGTATAGTTCAAGGAATAGATGTAAGTATCATTATCGGTTGAAAGTACAAGAACGATCAAATTAAACTACGAAGAGCAAAACTAACGATACAAAAATAACCTCTATTGATAACTGTATCACCGAAAAAAACTAAAAGAAATGATTTGCATCAGACAAAAGCAAAAGAGAGAAGTCACTTGATGAATCAACAATGATGTCAGGATTTCAAAAGTATTAGTAAAAGAAGAAAGCAAGATAGTCTAACCTCTGTTAGTGTTAGTCTATGTTAAGGGAGCGTGCAAAGGGGAATTAATGTGGACCTGTGCTTTCTGTTTTGCTTTCCAAGGTGCTGAAATGTTACCTCACTGATGAATTCAAACTAATTTATCAGCCTCATACTGTGCGCCAACACTTATAACAGGTATTAGCCGTATGTGACTAACCTCGAGAGGAGAATCTGGTTCATCCAGGATGCTCTTCTCACTCTGTATCCGCTGCATCGTCCCTGAACTGGGGTCCATTATCAGCACGTTCTGACTACCAGCTGTGCCGAACTTACAGTCACTCTTTCTGGAGTCAGTTGTCCTGCACACCTCGTAGTTGTACACGTGTTGGAGAGTCCCTGTCCCCAAAGTGTCTGAGTAACGTGGTGGATAATACGGAATCACAGGGAGATTGGAGTGATACATGACGCGAGACTGTCTCCATCTGTAGATCTTCACTGATATAATAACCACTAAACACGTGATGAAGAGGAAGGAAACTACAGCCAACGCCAACACTAAGAAGAAAGTCAGATTGTCGTTGTACTCCTTGTCTTGTGTAAAGTCAGTGAACTCAGACAGCACTTCAGGGAAGCTGTCCGCCACCGCCACGTTAACAATGACTGTAGCTGAACGAGAGGGCTGCCCGTTGTCCTCCACTATAACGATCAGTCTTTGTTTCACAACATCTTTATCAGTGACTTGGCGGATAGTTCTTATTTCTCCATTCTGTAAGCCCACTTTAAACAGCGCCCTGTCGGTGGCTTTCTGCAGTTTATAGGAGAGCCAGGCATTCTGTCCAGAGTCCACATCCACAGCCACCACTTTAGTGACCAGATAGCCCACATCTGCTGAACGAGGCACCATTTCAGCCACCAGAGAGCCACCAGTCTGGACTGGGTACAGAAACTGAGGGGGGTTGTCGTTCTGGTCCTGGATCATTACTTTCACAGTCACGCTGCTACTGAGTGGAGGGGAACCTCCATCCTGCGCTTTGACGTGGATGTGGAAATCTTTGATCTGCTCGTAGTCAAAAGAGCGCACTGCATGGATGACTCCACTATCAGCACTAACGGACACATATGAGGAGACTGGCACTCCGTTAACAGAGGAGTCCTCCAGTATGTAAGAAACACGGGAATTCTGGTTCCAGTCAGCGTCTCTGGCTTTCACTGTGAATACAGAGAGACCTGGAGTGTTGTTTTCTACAATGTAGGCCTCATATGAGCTCCTCTCAAAGACAGGTGCGTTATCATTCACGTCAGAGATCTGTAAGGTGAGAGTGACGCTGCTGGAGAGGGAGGGCACTCCCTCATCAGAGCAGGCCACCGTTATATTATATTGGTTTGCTACCTCTCGATCCAAAGCCGTCTCTGTAACTAAGCTATAAAATCCATTCATTGTGTTTTGTATTTTAAAAGGAATGTCATCATTAATATTACACTTCACCTCTCCACTCCTCTCAGAGTCAGGGTCATTTACGCTTAGCATAGCAATTACAGTGTTCTCAGGAGAATCTTCTGAAATGGTGTCTGATTTAGAGAGTATTTTCAACTGAGGACTGTTGTCATTAACATCGATGATATCTATTAGTATCTTACTGGAATCAGAGAGTCCTCCATTATCTAAAGCCTTGATATCAATTTGGAAGAGCTTTGCTTTTTCATAATCTATTTCACCAATCAAGATAACCTCTCCTGTTTTTGTATTGATCTGAAATAGGTCGGATAATCGACGCTTGCTATTTGAAATAGCGTATGAAATCTCCCCATTAGAGCCTCCATCTTTGTCAGATGCACTAACAGTTATAACACTGGTTCCTCTCGGGGAATTTTCGGTTATTGTTGCCTTGTATACTGGCTTAGTGAAAACCGGTGCATTGTCGTTAGCATCTAACACGTTAACAGTTATCTGCATTGTACCAGACATACGCGGCTGTCCGCCATCTAGAGCAGTTAATAACAGTGATATCTGATTCTGGTGCTCTCGATCTAGAGGCTTCTGCAGAACCATTTCTACCTTTTTACTTCCGTCCGCTTGATTCTCTAGTTTCAATGCAAAGTTGTTTGTTGGATTTAGAGAATAGCTTTGGAGATCATTTACATCAATGTCAGCATCGAAGGCTTTCTCCAGCACAAATTTAGATCCAATAACGGCTGACTCACTGATTTCAAAACGTGTCTCGCTCGACGTAAAGCTGGGGGCATTATCGTTTATGTCTGTGATTTCTATTGTTATGCGAAACATTTCCATCGGATTTTCCAAAATCATCTGCAAATGTAAAGCACAGGGCGTCGTTTCTCCACACAACGTTTCTCTGTCTATTCTCTCCTTGATAAGGAGGACTCCCCTGTCTCTGTTCAGCTCGATATATTCTGCACTGTCTCCCGAATGAATACGCGCTCTGCCCGATTTGAGCCTTTTAAAATCTAAACCTAAATCCTGAGCTAAACTACAGACTAATGAACCTTTCTCCATTTCCTCGGGAATGGAGTAGCTGACTTGCCCGAACACCGAGGTGAGCGAGAGAACCAAGATGAACAACATCACTTGCCGTCTCATTGTTTCGCCGTTGTATTCCAGTCTCGTTAAAAAAAAATATTAATCCGTATGACTACAGTTATGTTTCCGATAGTATCTCAAGGAAAGGATCAACTAAAATCACAGCGTTCCATGTACGTGAGCAGTTTTCCATTTAAGCGAGGACAGGCTGTTAGAGCCTGTTTTATTGTCTACCATGTCACAAGCTAAGGGGGAGGTACAGTTGCAAGCCCGATAGAAGACTGCCACACTCTGGCCAATAGCGGCCCTTTCTGTTCAATACACCAAACAGCACTTGTTTTCATGTGGAAAGAGAAATGTGGGTGCACAGAACAAGAAAACAAAACGTAATAGTTATATGATTACAATACCAACTATTGCTAATTATTATCAGGAATATTATCTTTCAATAATAAACTGAGCAGGAGTCAAATCGTATTTGTCTGGTTTAAGTAGGATTTTAGCTTAAGTCTTTGAAAGTGTTTGATTACAGATTGACCCAAGTACGGGATCAGGGTAAAATACAACTATGATAATATTATAGTTCAGTGAATAGATGTAAGTATAATTATTAGTTGAAAGTACAATAACGATGAAATTAAACTAAGAAGAGCAAAACTAACTACACAAAAATCACCTCTATTGATAACTGTAGCTGTGTATCACCGAAAAAACAATAAAACATGATTTGCATCAGACAAAAGGAAAAGAGAGCAGTCACTTGATGAATCAACAATTATATCATGATTTCGAAATTATTAGTAAACGAAGAAAGCAAGATATTCTAACCTCTGTTAGTGTTAATCTATGTTAAGGGGGCGTGCGAAGGGGAATTAATGTGGAACTGTGCTTTGTTTTTTGCTTTCCAAGGTGCTGACATTTTGCCTCACTGACGAATTCAAATTAACTTAGCCTCATACTGTGCGCCAACACTTATAACAGGTATTAGCCGTATGTGACTAACCTCGAGAGGAGAGTCTGGTTCATCCAGGATGCTCTTCTCACTCTGTATCCGCTGCATCGTCCCTGTAGAATTGGGGTCCATTATCAGCACGTTCTGACTACCGGCTGTGCCGAACTTACAGTCACTCTTTCTGGAGTCAGTCGTCCTGCACACCTCGTAGTTGTACACGTGTTGGAGAGTCCCTGTCCCCAAAGTGTCTGAGTAACGTGGTGGATAATACGGAATCACGGGGAGATTGGAGTGATACATGACGCGAGACTGCCTCCATCTGTAGATCTTCACTGATATAATAACCACTAAACACGTGATGAAGAGGAAGGACACTACAGCCAAAGCCAACACTAAGAAGAAAGTCAGGTTGTCGTTGTACTCCTTGTCTTGCGTAAAGTCAGTGAACTCAGACAGTACTTCAGGGAAGCTGTCCGCCACTGCCACGTTAACAATGACTGTAGCTGAACGAGAGGGCTGCCCGTTGTCCTCCACTATAACAGTCAGTCTTTGTTTCACAGCATCTTTATCAGTGACCTGGCGGATAGTTCTTATTTCTCCATTCTGTAAGCCCACTTCAAACAGCGCCCTGTCGGTGGCTTTCTGCAGTTTATAGGAGAGCCAGGCATTCTGTCCAGAGTCCACATCCACAGCCACCACTTTAGTGACCAGATAGCCCACATCTGCTGAACGAGGCACCATTTCAGCCACCAGAGAGCCACCAGTCTGGACTGGGTACAGAACCTGAGGAGGGTTGTCGTTCTGGTCCTGGATCATTACTTTCACAGTCACGTTGCTACTGAGTGGAGGGGAGCCTCCATCCTGCGCTTTGACGTGGAAGTGGAAATCTTTGATCTGCTCGTAGTCAAAAGAGCGCACTGCATGGATGACTCCACTATCAGCACTCACGGACACATATGAGGAGACTGGCACTCCGTTAACAGAGGAGTCCTCCAGTATGTAAGAAACACGGGCATTCTGGTTCCAGTCAGCGTCTCTGGCTTTCACTGTGAATATAGAGAGACCTGGTGTGTTGTTTTCTACAATATAGGCCTCATATGAGCTCCTCTCAAAGACAGGTGCGTTATCATTCACATCAGATATCTGTAAGGTGAGAGTGACGCTACTGGAGAGGGAGGGGACTCCCTCATCAGAGCAGGTCACAGTTATATTATATTCAGAAGCGGTCTCTCTGTCTAATTCACTGTCTGTCACTAAACTGTAGAAATTATTTGATGTTGACATTATAGTCAAAGGGGTGTTGTCGTTGATAAAACAGTGAACTTTACCGTTTTCATTTGAATCTGGGTCTTGAACGTTCATTATTGCTACAACAGTGCTCGGTTTGGAGTGCTCAGATATAATGTTTGATTTTGACATGATATTAATCGTTGGTTTGTTGTCGTTTATATCCACCACTTCAACTATGACTTTACATGAATCTGTAAGTCCACCATCATCACTTGCACGTATGTTAATATGGTAATTTCGCGCATTTTCATAATCGATATTTCCAATCAATTTAATTTCACCACTGTCTTCATTTATCTGAAACAATGCATGGGCTTGATCCAAACTGTTTGTAATTGAATACTTGACTCTACAATTTGTTCCATAATCTGCGTCTGACGCAGTAACGCTGGTAACAATTGTCCCTTCAGGGGCATTTTCAAAAACGGTAGCTGTGTAGGTTGTCTGTGTAAAAACAGGAGCGTTATCATTTACATCCAACACTGTGATGAAAATCCGAATTGTTCCTGACATTTGCGGGTCTCCTCCATCAAAAGCTGTCAGAACTAAAGAAATCAAATCCTCCCTCTCTCTGTCGAGGTGCTTCTGTAAAACCATTTCCACTTTTTCTGTTCCATCCCCCTGACTGTCTCGTTTTAGTACAAAATTATCAGTAGGTTTAAGCTCGTAGCTTTGAAGACCATTTTTGCCGACATCAAGATCTATTGCTCTATCTAATACGAATTTTGCTCCAATTACAGCAGATTCGCTGATTTTAAAGCTGACTTCATTTTTTTCAAAGGTGGGAGGATTGTCATTTATGTCTGTAATTTCCACTGTGATACTGTAGAACTCCATCGGATTCTCCAAAATGATCTGGAAATGTAAAGCACAAGGCGTAGTCTGTCTGCAAATTGTTTCTCTGTCTATTCTGTCTTTGATAAGGAGGACTCCTCGTTCTTTATTTAACGCGATGAATCCCGCACTGTCTCCCGTATACACGCGAGCTTTACCTGATTTCAGTCGTTTTATATCTAAACCCAAATCTTGAGCGATATTACCGACTAAAGAGCCACTCGGCATTTCCTCAGGGATAGAGTAGCTGACTTGGCCGAGCACTGAACTGAGGTGAAGGACCAAAGAAAACCACAGTACTTGCCATCTCATTGTTCTGCTCGACATTTTCCACGCGAAATTTCGCGACAAATTATGTTCCACGATGCCCTGATATCTAAGGTCCACAATATTTTAAGAAAAGCGCAGGTGTCAATCCATAATCATCCGCATCGGTCAAAAAAAGGGCTTCTGCACTGTCTTTGTTCAAACGTGCCGACGTTGTAACCCTGTGAATGTCTCTCCTTCTCTAATACCATCATTCTGGGGAGGTTTCTTTTTATATCCACGGTGAAAAATCAACACACTGGCCAACAGCGGCCCTAAGAGTACAGAGCAATGAACTACAAAAAACGCCTGGAAAAATAAAAAACAAATAACGTACTACATATGTAAATGTTCAAGGATAAAAAGCTCAAAAGTTGATCAAATGAATGCAAAATTGTTTGATAAGGGGGTTTACTTGATATTTTGGTTGAAAACGTTATTCATACATGACGTCATGAAAGGTGACAATACAATATGATGACATATGGACGACAAATTACATTCAAATAATGAGTACCAAAATATAACAGTCAAGTATTTGGAACACCTTACATTATGTAAATGTTTGCATGTTACGATATAGATAGATAGATAGATAGATAGATAGATAGATAGATAGATAAAAAGAAAGAAAGAAAGAAAGAAAGTAAGAAGAAGAAGAAAGTGTAATTTTGCTGTAGCTTTTGTCATCACCAGCAGGACGATTAAACACAAGCTAATGAGCAGACCCAAACGCACAGACATACACGCTTGCAAACAAACACTATAATCAATACTGCTGTTATTAATAATTCAAACAAAATACTGAAAAAGTACAAGGCAACAACAATGTCTCTGTCCATGGTGCTGATTGCAAACTAGTGAAAATGGGGCCTGGTTAGGAATTTATCCGTCACAGGGAGCATGCAAACAAGTTAGAAGTGAAATTACACGAGGTGACCAACCTCTAAAGGAGAGTCAGGTTCATCCAGGATGCTCTTCTCACTCTGTATCCGCTGCATCGTCCCTGTAGAACTGGGGTCCATTATCAGCACGTTCTGACTACCGGCTGTGCCGAACTTACAGTCACTCTTTCTGGAGTCAGTCGTCCTGCACACCTCGTAGTTGTACACGTGTTGGAGAGTCCCTGTCCCCAAAGTGTCTGAGTAACGTGGTGGATAATACGGAATCACAGGGAGATTGGAGTGATACAGGACGCGAGACTGTCTCCATCTGTAGATCTTCACTGATATAATAACCACTAAACACGTGATGAAGAGGAAGGAAACTACAGCCAAAGCCAACACTAAGAAGAAAGTCAGGTTGTCGTTGTACTCCTTGTCTTGTGTAAAGTCAGTGAACTCAGACAGCACTTCAGGGAAGCTGTCCGCCACCGCCACGTTAACAATGACTGTAGCTGAACGAGAGGGCTGCCCGTTGTCCTCCACTATAACAGTCAGTCTTTGTTTCACAACATCTTTATCAGTGACTTGGCGGATAGTTCTTATTTCTCCATTCTGTAAGCCCACTTCAAACAGCGCCCTGTCGGTGGATTTCTGCAGTTTATAGGAGAGCCAGGCATTCTGTCCAGAGTCCACATCCACAGCAACCACTTTAGTGACCAGATATCCCACATCTGCTGAACGAGGCACCATTTCAGCCACCAGAGAGCCACCAGTCTGGACTGGGTACAGAACCTGAGGAGGGTTGTCGTTCTGGTCCTGGATCATTACTTTCACAGTCACGTTGCTACTGAGTGGAGGAGAGCCTCCATCCTGCGCTTTGACGCGGAAGTGGAAATATTTGATCTGCTCATAGTCAAAAGAGCGCACTGCATGGATGACTCCACTATCAGCACTAACGGACACATACGAGGAGACTGGCACTCCGTTAACAGAGGAGTCCTCCAGTATGTAAGAAACACGGGCATTCTGGTTCCAGTCAGCGTCTCTGGCTTTCACGGTGAATACAGAGAGACCTGGTGTGTTGTTTTCTAAAATGTAGGCCTCATATGAGCTCCTCTCAAAGACAGGTGCGTTATCATTCACATCAGAGATCTGTAAGGTGAGAGTGACGCTGCTGGAGAGGGAGGGGACTCCCTCATCAGAGCAGGTCACAGTTATATTATATTGAGTAGCAATCTCTCTGTCTAAATCAACCTCTGTAACTAAAGTATAAAATCCATTCAACGTAGTTTGTATTTTGAAAGGAATTTCACCATCTATATTACACTCCACATCGCCATTATTCTCTGAATCTGGATCATTTACACTTAACATAGCAATAACAGTATTTGGAGGCGAGTCCTCTAATATGGACTCAGATTTAGAAACAATGTTTATATGAGGATTATTGTCATTTATATCAACAACATCAACGATTACTTTAGTAGAATCAGAGAGTCCTCCGCTGTCTACAACTTCAATATCGATTTGATACAATTTAGCCTTTTCATAATCTATTTCACCGACTAGGATGATTTCACCAGTTTTTGAATTGATATTAAACAGTTCAGATAAAAGACGTTTGCTGGTCGATATTAGATATGATACGTCTCCGTTCACGCCAATGTCTTTATCAGATGCACTTACAGTCGTTACGCTGGTGCCTTTGGGAGAATTTTCCAGTATTTTTGCTCTATACAGAGGCTTAGCAAATGCAGGTGCGTTGTCATTCGCATCTAATACACTGACAAATATTTGCAACGTCCCTGACATCTGCTGCTCTCCTCCATCTATAGCAGTTAACAACAGCGAAATGTGTTCCTGCTTTTCTCGATCGAGAGGCTTCTGTAAAACCATCTCGACTTTTTTACTGCCATCTGCCTGATTTTCGAGTTTTAATACAAAATTATCAGTGGGAGCAAGTGAGTATTGTTGTAAACTATTCATCCCAATGTCGGAATCAATTGCTTTCTCCAAAACAAATTTTGATCCAATAGCAGCGGACTCGCTGATTTCAAAGCGTTTTTCTGCATTTGTGAAAGTGGGGGTATTATCGTTTATGTCGGTGATCTCCACTGTTACACGAAACAGTTCCATTGGATTTTCCAGAATCAACTGGAAATGTAAAGCACAAGGCGTCGTCTCTCCACATAAAGCCTCCCTGTCTATCCTCTCTTGGATAAAAAGGACTCCCCTTTCTTTATTCAGCCCGATATATTCTACGCTGCCTCCCGTATAGACACGAGCTTTACCTGATTTCAGCCTTTTAAGATCTAAACCTAAATCATGCGCTATGTTACCAACGACAGAGCCTTTCGTCATTTCTTCGGGAACAGAATAGCTGACCTGCCCGAGCACGTAGCTGAGACATAGCACCGAGAGAAACAACAGTACTTGCCGTCTCATTGTTCTCTCCGTAGTGGTTTCCTGCACCATTAAATCAGAAGCATTACCAAAGCAGTCAATGTGAAGGTAGAAAAAAAAATGGTCCACACTCCAACTGTAAGAAGCAAAACTAAATATCCAGTTATACAAATCCTCGCATGGTTTCTTATGAACGCGAACTGTGTATTCTGTCTCTCTCCGATTATGTCCGCTGTATATACACGAAGGGGCAGGACACAGACAGGAAAAAAATAGCATCTACTTAAATCGCAACACGCTTGCCAACAGCGACCCTCTGAGTTGCAAATACAGATTACAAGAGAGCAAAATGGCTCAGTGCAAAATCAATGGTAATCAAGAGGAATTACAATCAGAGAGAAGCTGACCATGAATTTGGGATATTTATGTCACATTTTATGTTTGTTATTGTGTTCAAATAATGTAGTTAAATGTTTGAATATTGTAAATACAAAGCGTGTTTTTTAGTTAATAGCGGTATGAAGCCAAAACGAAAAATAAAAACACAACACATGAATATGTTCACTTTTGGGAGCAGTGTTAAGTGTCACTGTCCATGGTGTTGAATATTTATATTGTTGCAATACCTAAACATCTCAGGTATATAAATATATATATATATATATATATATGGTCATATTCAGATTACTACGGAAAGCAGTTGCCTTGACTAGGACAATAACTTCAATTTACATTCAAATGAAACATAACTATTAAAGTTGTCCAACCTCTAGAGGAGAGTCTTGTTCATCCAGGATGCTCTTCTCACTCTGTATCCGCTGCATCGTCCCTGTAGAACTGGGGTCCATTATCAGCACGTTCTGACTACCGGCTGTGCCGAACTTACAGTCACTCTTTCTGGAGTCAGTCGTCCTGCACACCTCGTAGTTGTACACGTGTTGGAGAGTCCCTGTCCCCAAAGTGTCTGAGTAACGTGGTGGATAATACGGAATCACAGGGAGATTGGAGTGATACAGGACGCGAGACTGTCTCCATCTGTAGATCTTCACTGATATAATAACCACTAAACACGTGATGAAGAGGAAGGAAACTACAGCCAACGCCAACACTAAGAAGAAAGTCAGGTTGTCGTTGTACTCCTTGTCTTGTGTAAAGTCAGTGAACTCAGACAGCACTTCAGGGAAGCTGTCCGCCACCGCCACGTTAACAATGACTGTAGCTGAACGAGAGGGCTGCCCGTTGTCCTCCACTATAACAGTCAGTCTTTGTTTCACAACATCTTTATCAGTGACTTGGCGGATAGTTCTTATTTCTCCATTTTGTAAGCCCACTTCAAACAGCGCCCTGTCGGTGGCTTTCTGCAGTTTATAGGAGAGCCAGGCATTCTGTCCAGAGTCCACATCCACAGCCACCACTTTAGTGACCAGATAGCCCACATCTGCTGAACGAGGCACCATTTCAGCCACAAGAGAGCCACCAGTCTGGACTGGGTACAGAACCTGAGGAGGGTTGTCGTTCTGGTCCTGGATCATTACTTTTACAGTCACGTTGCTACTGAGTGGAGGGGAGCCTCCATCCTGCGCTTTGACGCGGAAGTGGAAATCTTTGATCTGCTCGTAGTCAAAAGAGCGCACTGCATGGATGACTCCACTATCAGCACTCACGGACACATATGAGGAGACTGGCACTCCGTTAACAGAGGAGTCCTCCAGTATGTAAGAAACACGGGCATTCTGGTTCCAGTCAGCGTCTCTGGCTTTCACTGTGAATATAGAGAGACCTGGTGTGTTGTTTTCTACAATGTAGGCCTCATATGAGCTCCTCTCAAAGACAGGTGCGTTATCATTCACATCAGAGATCTGTAAGGTGAGAGTGACGCTGCTGGAGAGGGAGGGCACTCCCTCATCAGAGCATTTCACCGTTATATTATATTGAGTAGCAATCTCTCTGTCTAAATCAACCTCTGTAACTAAAGTATAAAATCCATTCAACGTTGTTTGTATTTTGAAGGGAATGTCACCGTCTATATTACACTCTACATCTCCATTATTCTCTGAATCTGGATCATTTACACTTAACATAGCAATAACAGTATTTGGAGGTGAGTCCTCTAATATGGACTCAGATTTAGAAAGAATGTTTATATGAGGATTATTGTCATTTATATCAACAACATCAACGATAACTTTAGTAGAATCAGAGAGTCCCCCGCTGTCTACAACTTCAATATCCATTTGATACATTTTTGCCTTTTCATAATCTATTTCACCGACTAGGATGATTTCACCAGTTTTCGAATTGATATTAAACAGTTCAGATAAAAGACGTTTGCTGGTCGATATTAGATATGATATGTCTCCGTTCACGCCAATGTCTTTATCAGATGCACTTACAGTCGTTACGCTGGTGCCTTTGGGAGAATTTTCCAGTATTTTTGCTCTATACAGAGGCTTAGCAAATGTAGGTGCGTTGTCATTCACATCTAATACATTGACAAATATCAGCATTGTCCCTGACATCTGCTGCTCTCCTCCATCTATAGCAGTTAACAACAGCGAAATGTGTTCCTGCTTTTCTCGATCGAGAGGCTTCTGTAAAACCATCTCGACTTTTTTACTGCCATCTGCCTGACTTTGTAGTTTCAATAAAAAATTATCAGTGGGAGCAAGTGAGTATTGTTGTAAACTATTCATCCCAATGTCGGAATCAATTGCTTTCTCTAAAATGAATTTCGATCCAATCACAGCGGACTCGCTGATTTCAAAGCGTTTTTCTGCATTTGTGAAAGTGGGGGTATTATCGTTTATGTCGGTGATCTCCACTGTTACACGAAACAGTTCCATTGGATTTTCCAGAATCAACTGGAAATGTAAAGCACAAGGCGTCGTCTCTCCACATAAAGCCTCCCTGTCTATCCTCTCTTGGATAAAAAAGACTCCCCTTTCTTTATTCAGCCCGATATATTCTACGCTGCCTCCCGTATAGACACGAGCTTTACCTGATTTCAGCCTTTTAAGATCTAAACCTAAATCATGCGCTATGTTACCAACGACAGAGCCTTTCGTCATTTCTTCGGGAACAGAATAGCTGACCTGCCCGAGCACGTAGCTGAGACATAGCACCGAGAGAAACAACAGTACTTGCCGTCTCATTGTTCTCTCCGTTGTGGTTTCCTGCACCATTAAATCAGAAGCATTACCAAAGCAGTCAATGTGAAGGTAGAAAACAAAAAATGGTCCACACTCCAACTGTAAGAAGCAAAACTAAATATCCAGTTATACAAATCCTCGCATGGTTTCTTATGAACGCGAACTGTGTATTCTGTCTCTCTCCGATTATGTCCGCTGTATATACACGAAGGGGCAGGACACAGACAGGAAAAAAATAGCATCTACTTAAATCGCAACACGCTTGCCAACAGCGACCCTCTGAGTTGCAAATACAGATTACAAGAGAGCGATCTGGTTCAGTGCAAAATCAATGGTAATCAAGAGGAATTAAAATCAGAGAGAAGCTGGCGATGAATTTGGGATGTTTATCTGTCACACATTATATTTGCTATTGTTTTCAAATAATGCAGTTAAATGTTTGAATATTGTGAATACTAAACGTGTTTTTTAGTTAATAGCAGTATGAAGCCAAAACGAAAAATAAAAACACAACACATGAGTATGTTCACTTTTGGGAGCAGTGTTAAGTGTCGCTGTCCATAGTGCTGAATGTGAATATTGTTGCAATACGTAAACTTCTCAGGTATATATATATGGTCATATTCAGATTACTACGGAAAGCAGTTGCCTTGATTGACTACCAGGACAATAACTTAAATTTGCATTCAAATGAAACATTATACTATTAAAGTTTTCCAACCTCTAGAGGAGAGTCAGGTTCATCCAGGATGCTCTTCTCACTCTGTATCCGCTGCATCGTCCCTGTAGAACTGGGGTCCATTATCAGCACGTTCTGACTACCGGCTGTGCCGAACTTACAGTCACTCTTTCTGGAGTCAGTCGTCCTGCACACCTCGTAGTTGTACACGTGTTGGAGAGTCCCTGTCCCCAAAGTGTCTGAGTAACGTGGTGGATAATACGGAATCACGGGGAGATTGGAGTGATACATGACGCGAGACTGTCTCCATCTGTAGATCTTCACTGATATAATAACCACTAAACACGTGATGAAGAGGAAGGACACTACAGCCAAAGCCAACACTAAGAAGAAAGTCAGGTTGTCATTATACTCCTTGTCTTGTGTAAAGTCAGTGAACTCAGACAGCACTTCAGGGAAGCTGTCCGCCACCGCCACGTTAACAATGACTGTAGCTGAACGAGAGGGCTGCCCGTTGTCCTCCACTATAACAGTCAGTCTTTGTTTCACAGCATCTTTATCAGTGACTTGGCGGATAGTTCTTATTTCTCCATTCTGTAAGCCCACTTCAAACAGCGCCCTGTCTGTGGCTTTCTGCAGTTTATAGGAGAGCCAGGCATTCTGTCCAGAGTCCACATCCACAGCCACCACTTTAGTGACCAGATAGCCCACATCTGCTGAACGAGGAACCATTTCAGCCACCAGAGAGCCACCAGTCTGGACTGGGTACAGAACCTGAGGAGGGTTGTCGTTCTGGTCCTGGATCATTACTTTCACAGTCACGTTGCTACTGAGTGGAGGGGAGCCTCCATCCTGTGCTTTGACGCGGAAGTGGAAATCTTTGATCTGCTCGTAGTCAAAAGAGCGTACTGCATGGATGACTCCACTATCAGCACTAACGGACACATATGAGGAGACTGGCACTCCGTTAACAGAAGAGTCCTCCAGTATGTAAGAAACACGGGAATTCTGGTTCCAGTCAGCGTCTCTGGCTTTCACTGTGAATATAGAGATACCTGGTGTGTTGTTTTCTACAATGTAGGCCTCATATGAGCTCCTCTCAAAAACAGGCGGGTTATCATTCACGTCAGAGATCTGTAAGGTGAGAGTGACGCTGCTGGAGAGGGAGGGCACTCCCTCATCAGAGCAGGTAACCGTTATATTATATTGAGAAGCAATCTCTCTGTCTAAATCAACCTCTGTAACTAAAGTATAAAATCCATTCAACGTTGTTTGTATTTTGAAGGGAATGTCACCGTGTATATTACACTCTGCATCTCCATTATTCTCTGAATCTGGATCATTTACACTTAACATAGCAATAACAGTATTTGGAGGTGAGTCCTCTAATATGGACTCAGATTTAGAAATAATGTTTATATGAGGATTATTGTCATTTATATCAACAACATCAACTATAACTTTAGTGGAATCAGAGAGTCCCCCGCTGTCTACAACTTCAATATCGATTTCATAATTTTTTGCCTTTTCAAAATCAATTTCACCGACTAGGAAAATTTCACCTGTTTTTGAATTGATATTAAACAGTTCAGACAAAAGATGTTCGCTAGTAGATATTAGATATGATACATCTCCGTTCACGCCAATGTCCTTATCAGATGCACTTACAGTCGTTACGCTGGTGCCTTTGGGAGAATCTTCGAGTATTTTTGCTCTATACAGAGGCTTAGCAAATGCAGGTGCGTTGTCATTCGCATCTAATACACTGACAAATATTTGCAATGTCCCTGACATCTGCTGCTCTCCTCCATCTATAGCAGTTAACAACAGCGAAATGTGTTCCTGCTTTTCTCGATCGAGAGGCTTCTGTAAAACCATCTCGACTTTTTTACTTCCGCCTGCCTGCTTTCCAGATTTTAATACAAAATGATCAGTGGGAGCAAGTGAGTATTGTTGTAAACTATTCATCCCAATGTCGGAATCAATTGCTTTCTCTAAAACAAATTTCGATCCAATAGCAGCGGACTCGCTGATTTCAAAGCGTTTTTCTGCATTTGTGAAAGTGGGGGTATTATCGTTTATGTCGGTGATCTCCACTGTTACACGAAACAGTTCCATTGGATTTTCCAGAATCAACTGGAAATGTAAAGCACAAGGCGTCGTCTCTCCACATAAAGCCTCCCTGTCTACCCTCTCTTGGATAAAAAGGACTCCCCTTTCTTTATTCAGCCCGATATATTCTACGCTGCCTCCCGTATAGACACGAGCTTTACCTGATTTCAGCCTTTTAAGATCTAAACCTAAATCATGCGCTATGTTACCAACGACAGAGCCTTTCGTCATTTCTTCGGGAACAGAATAGCTGACCTGCCCGAGCACGTAGCTGAGACATAGCACCGAGAGAAACAACAGTACTTGCCGTCTCATTGTTCTCTCCGTTGTGGTTTCCTGCACCATTAAATCAGAAGCATTACCAAAGCAGTCAATGTGAAGGTAGAAAACAAAAAATGGTCCACACTCCAACTGTAAGAAGCAAAACTAAATATCCAGTTATACAAATCCTCGCATGGTTTCTTATGAACGTGAACTGTGTATTCTGTCTCTCTCCGATTATGTCCGCTGTATATACACGAAGGGGCAGGACACAGACAGGAAAAAAATAGCATCTACTTAAATCGCAACACGCTTGCCAACAGCGACCCTCTGAGTTGCAAATACAGATTACAAGAGAGCGATCTGGTTCAGTGCAAAATCAATGGTAATCAAGAGGAATTAAAATCAGAGAGAAGCTGGCGATGAATTTGGGATGTTTATCTGTCACACATTATATTTGCTATTGTTTTCAAATAATGCAGTTAAATGTTTGAATATTGTGAATACTAAACGTGTTTTTTAGTTAATAGCAGTATGAAGCCAAAACGAAAAATAAAAACACAACACATGAGTATGTTCACTTTTGGGAGCAGTGTTAAGTGTCGCTGTCCATAGTGCTGAATGTGAATATTGTTGCAATACGTAAACTTCTCAGGTATATATATATGGTCATATTCAGATTACTACGGAAAGCAGTTGCCTTGATTGACTACCAGGACAATAACTTAAATTTGCATTCAAATGAAACATTATACTATTAAAGTTTTCCAACCTCTAGAGGAGAGTCAGGTTCATCCAGGATGCTCTTCTCACTCTGTATCCGCTGCATCGTCCCTGTAGAACTGGGGTCCATTATCAGCACGTTCTGACTACCGGCTGTGCCGAACTTACAGTCACTCTTTCTGGAGTCAGTCGTCCTGCACACCTCGTAGTTGTACACGTGTTGGAGAGTCCCTGTCCCCAAAGTGTCTGAGTAACGTGGTGGATAATACGGAATCACGGGGAGATTGGAGTGATACATGACGCGAGACTGTCTCCATCTGTAGATCTTCACTGATATAATAACCACTAAACACGTGATGAAGAGGAAGGAAACTACAGCCAACGCCAACACTAAGAAGAAAGTCAGGTTGTCGTTGTACTCCTTGTCTTGTGTAAAGTCAGTGAACTCAGACAGCACTTCAGGGAAGCTGTCCGCCACCGCCACGTTAACAATGACTGTAGCTGAACGAGAGGGCTGCCCGTTGTCCTCCACTATAATAGTCAGTCTTTGTTTCACAGCATCTTTATCAGTGACCTGGCGGATAGTTCTTATTTCTCCATTCTGTAAGCCCACTTCAAACAGCGCCCTGTCGGTGGCTTTCTGCAGTTTAAAGGAGAGCCAGGCATTCTGTCCAGAGTCCACATCCACAGCCACCACTTTAGTGACCAGATAGCCCACATCTGCTGAACGAGGCACCATTTCAGCCACCAGAGAGCCACCAGTCTGGACTGGGTACAGAACCTGAGGAGGGTTGTCGTTCTGGTCCTGGATCATTACTTTCACAGTCACGTTGCTACTGAGTGGAGGGGAGCCTCCATCCTGCGCTTTGACGCGGAAGTGGAAATCTTTGATCTGCTCGTAGTCAAAAGAGCGTACTGCATGGATGACTCCACTATCAGCACTAACAGACACATATGAGGAGACTGGCACTCCGTTAACAGAGGAGTCCTCCAGTATGTAAGAAACACGGGAATTCTGGTTCCAGTCAGCGTCTCTGGCTTTCACTGTGAATACAGAGAGACCTGGAGTGTTGTTTTCTACAATATAGGCCTCGTATGAGTTCCTCTCAAAGACAGGTGCGTTATCATTCACATCAGAGATCTGTAAGGTGAGAGTGACGCTGCTGGAGAGGGAGGGGACTCCCTCATCAGAGCAGGTCACCGTTATATTATATTCAGAGGCTCTCTCTCTGTCTAATTCACTGTCGGTTACTAGGCTAAAGAATTTTTTTGATGTTGTTTTCATCAGGAAAGGCATGTGTTCTGCGATGTTACATACGACTTTGCCATTATCTCCAGAGTCAGGATCTTCAACGTTAAATATAGTAACCACTGTTCCTGGCCTAGAGCTCTCTGATATTGAATTAGTTTTAGACATTATATTAATAGATGGATGATTATCGTTCGTATCAGACACCTCAACAATAATCTTACACGAATCTGTGAGTCCTCCATCATCACTAGCTTGGACATGTATTTCATAGTGTTGTGCCTTTTCATAATCCAGGTTGCCAGACAAAGCTACCACTCCATCTTCTTCGTTGATTTGAAACATAACAGGTACATCATCCAACGTGTTGGTTATTGAATATGACACTTTTCCATTTGACCCTTGATCTGCATCTACAGCACTAACAGTACTCAAAACTGTGCCCTTCAGAGCAGTCTCCATTATAGTAACCTTATATACTTCCTGCGTAAATACTGGGGCATTGTCATTGGCGTCCAGCACAGAAATTTCTACTCGCATTGTTCCCGACAGCTGAGTATCTCCACCATCGGTAGCTGTGAGAGTTAAAGAGAGGTGGTCTTGAGCCTCCCTGTCTAGATGTTTTTGCAAAACCATCTCTACCTTTTTACTCCCGTCTTGTTGATTTTGGAGCTTCAGATGAAAATTGTCTGTAGGTTTCAGCGAATAACCCTGCAACCCGTTCACACCAACATCGAGATCCATAGCCCTTTCTAGCACAAATTTTGCTCCAATCACAGCCGACTCACTAATCCTAAATTTCATCTCATCTTTTTTGAAACTGGGTGCATTATCGTTAATGTCATTAATTTCGACCGTCACCGTAAAGAATTCAATCGGGTCTTCCAGCATTATTTGAAGATGTAACGCGCACGGTGTTGTCTGTCCACAGAGTGCCTCTCTGTCGATTCTTTCTTTCACAAGCAGGACTCCTCTCTCTTTATTCAGCTCGATGTATTCTGCGTTGTCCCCTGTATATATGCGAGCTTTTCCTGCCTTCAATCGTTTCACGTCCAACCCTAAATCCTGGGCTATGTTACCGACTAAAGAGCCTTTTGACATTTCCTCGGGAATGGAGAAGGTGACCTGCCCGAACACTGAGCACAGCGAAAAAAGCGAGATAAACAACAGTACTTGCCGTCTCATTGTTCTGTCCGACATTTTAAACTCGACAAAATACTGTAGACGCAAAAAAAACATATATTCCAAAGCGTTAAGATCCCTCTATTACAAATGGTTCCAAATGAAGATGAATTATCTTCGTGTATCTTGAATAAAATATATGATCCGCAGCGCAGATATCTCCCGGTGTCTGCATCGGAGCTTGTGTGCAGTATGGTTGTCTCTTTCTCTGTTTAATGTAACACATGATGAGGCTGGGCTCTACATTGGCCAACAGCGGCCCTGAGAGTCCAAACACTTGCACTGCAGAAAACTCCACTATCTAGTAGGTTCAATATGAAGAAATAAATACGACTTTAAGTCAATGCAAAGAAAATTAAGCCATGCCTTACTTTTGAAAAAAAAAAAAGTTAACTGCTTAATTATAGACTTCATGTAGATAAATATGTTGGGAGCTCAGTAGTTACATATCGGTAGTTAATGGTTTTAGAACAAACAATATAAGGGTGTTGTGGAGTTGATCAGAAACAGTTAAAGTATGATCTGCCAAATACATACTAACTTAATATTAACTTAATAGTCCCTTTTTAATTGAAGACACATATAATTGTAGTCTGAAGTAATTATTGTCTTACAAATACATTTGAGAAAGGGGGTATCATCAAACTCTATACACATAGTTATGCTAACTTTAATTGGCCTTTTTTGCTGCTGGGATAATACTCTGACCACTGGGAAGAAACATGATTGACTATCCCTCAGAAGTTTATAAAACGTATTTTCCAGCTGGAACTCTTCCCTCCATAGTCTTGTCAGATATGACCAGAACCAAGCTGATACGTTATTTAACAAAAACAAATTCGCCTGAATTTGTTTTTAGCTAACAGATGGAGCATACGGTCATTCGTCACCATATATGCACCCAACCATGGATATAAAATACTCTCTTATTTTCTATTTGATGTATATCCACCATGGGTTACACTTTAAATATAAACTGACACAAGTTTCTGACTATTTTCTATTTAAAGCACATATTTGGATAAAGTTCGAGCAGGAATTCAGACGAAATTACTTATTCTGTTCGACTGAGACATATGTACATATAGCAGGACAGCTATGTGGACTATCAACAGATCAGATCACACAAGAAAGCTTTAAATCTAATGCTGTTGGTTTGTCTTTACTGATGACAAATAGGTACTCAACAAGAGGTGGACAATGCTGACAACATGCACTGAAAGTATGGTGGTGCTGGATGTATTGTTAACTATGATATTTTACTCAACAAGTAGCCAGTTCAATCTCACGCAGGTCGGTGTTTCTGGTGATAATAAGAAGCACAATGCACAGCTCATTGCAGACAACTGTAGTAACTCTTTTAGAGAATCAGTAGATCTCCCAATGTTTGTGATTGGTAACTTTAACACCACTCACATGTCAATGTTTCCCCATGATTTAAAAGTGTGCTATTTTGACTATTTAACGAACAAAATACAGAGAAGCGGTCAAAGAACAGAAATCAAGTACAAGTCAATTGAACTATGGAGTTGTAAAGTAGGAAACCACCAAGCGGACTGCTTTGACATCACTGCTTGGGGTGTAATTTTGACTCTTGTGCAATGCCACATCAGACTTAACAGTCTTTTCATCTACCCAATCTGTACAAACAGTAATACGCCATGGGATCTAAGGACAAAAAAAGAATGTACAATAATTGAAAGACACTCTAAAAATGTACATTCACATACGTGGTGGAACAATCTTCAGGAAAGGGACACTGCAAATCTGTGTTTTGGAGTAATAGGGCATAATGCTTTGCCTGTTACACTGGTGTGTCTTTTGTAGTTTACCTATCTAGATATCTCTGTCCATGACACTGGTGCGTAATGCACAATAATAATAAAACATAGGCAGAACCCAGTGTTTTAATGACAAATGATGTGATCATGTTGCAGTTGTAAAGAAGGATAAATAAATATTGCCATTTTGGAAATAATTATGATGCTTTTTCAACATGAAGGAGATTTCCAGACCAATAAAAACAAGCCATGTATTCCCATATCAAATGTTCTGTTAAAATACTAAAATAGACAAGGGTAGGAAGAGCTAATCAAGAAGTACACAGTAAAAAACAGCTTAGAATCATTATTGTCTTAACACATCACTTTCAGTTCTTGATCAATAAATGCACCCATTGTAGAGCTATAAAAGTTTATAGCAAACTTGCTGCTGAAAAAGTCAGAATTTTAATCAAAACCAAATTCCAAATTGTTGGCTCATTAAAAAACATTCTCTGATAAAACATACATAGTTAACGTATTTGCACATGATGTGTCTGTTACTTAGTCGCAACCCTTGTGAACTTTAGTTATGCTTGAAAACCAAATAACAGATGCAGACTTGAAGAAGCCATTGTCTTGGAAACATATAGATGACAAATATGTAATCAGATATTTAGGGGGGTATTGTAATAAGTCCCTAGGAACAAATGTAATAAGTGAATGCACACTGATTCTCATGTGTGTGAACAGAACACATCATATATATGCACTCTAATAATCTCTGCAACCAAATTCCCACCATAATCTACTGGGTGTTTCGCCAACAAAAACAGTTGTATCTGGCAATGTGTAAATTCTAAATGCTGTTTTTAAAATATCCTATGCAATGTTTACTAGAGATAATGTACAACCCAGTCACCAATAACAGCTACATTAAAAAGTGATGTTGTTATTTTTTGTTGATTGATATCTCTTGTACTATTCCAATGTGTTCCTAGACCCACCTAATGATTAACTTTGGACTTATATGGTTAAAGTTAAAAAGAGCCAAAACATAAATGTTGTTGAATTTTGCTCCAAAGACAACTACTTACAGGTATTAAAAAACAATTAAAACCTTAATTTAAAGGTGACTTTTGAAACTATTAATGACGATAGACTGTTAGGATGAAAACGTGGCAAATGTAGAAAGCATAAGTTAATTGTTTATAATTATGACCAAGAGGTCCAAGTTTTGTGAGTAAGAAAAATGGAAGAATAAAAAGTGATGAATATTTTGTACTATATTACGAGCCACAAACAAACAAACAAACAAACAAACAAACAAACAAACAAACACACACACACACACACACACACACACACATACACACACACACACACACACACACACACACACACACACACACACACACACACACACACACACACACACACATACACAATGCTAAATAATTCAAAGTGCTGGAAACAGTTGCTTTGTGTAGCATGATTCTTTGTATTGTAAAAACTTGTTTTAAATAAATTATAAAAAAATAAAATAAATGAAAGGCAAAATAACTGGATAACTTGTCGAAATAAGACCACTGTATGTCAACTTTACTAGTTGCTGCTGACGTGATATTTTACTGAACATACGATACCATACAGTGAGACACATGGAAAGTCACACAAGCACACACAAACAATGGTGTGTAAATTCAAGAGTGACAGACAAAATATAGGAATAAAGGATAACTGAGCTCCTGCAGATACCCAGCATTGTCCTAATGTAGGAAAATTCATCAAGCTCTATCTGTGGTGATGAAAATCATGTATTACAAGACACTGAACCAAATTATCTAAATCGACGAATGTTTGACAGTTTTCTTTGTTCCGAAAAGCGTATGGTATAGCTTTATGCAGAAGGCCTCACCTCTAGAGGAGAGTCTGGTTCATCCAGGATGCTCTTCTCACTCTGTACCCGCTGCATCGTCCCTGTAGAACTGGGGTCCATTATCAGCACGTTCTGACTACCAGCTCTTCCGAACTTACAGTCACTCTTTCTGGAGTCAGTCGTCCTGCACACCTCGTAGTTGTACACGTGTTGGAGAGTCCCTGTCCCCAAAGTGTCTGAGTAACGTGGTGGATAATACGGAATCACGGGGAGATTGGAGTGATACAGGACGCGAGACTGTCTCCATCTGTAGATCTTCACTGATATAATAACCACTAAACACGTGATGAAGAGGAAGGAAACTACAGCCAAAGCCAACACTAAGAAGAAAGTCAGGTTGTCGTTGTACTCCTTGTCTTGTGTAAAGTCAGTGAACTCAGACAGCACTTCAGGGAAGCTGTCCGCTACCGCCACGTTAACAATGACTGTAGCTGAACGAGAGGGCTGCCCGTTGTCCTCCACTATAACAGTCAGTCTTTGTTTCACAGCATCTTTATCAGTGACTTGGCGGATAGTTCTTATTTCTCCATTCTGTAAGCCCACTTCAAACAGCGCCCTGTCTGTGGCTTTCTGCAGTTTATAGGAGAGCCAGGCATTCTGTCCAGAGTCCACATCCACAGCCACCACTTTAGTGACCAGATAGCCCACATCTGCTGAACGAGGCACCATTTCAGCCACCAGAGAGCCACCAGTCTGGACTGGGTACAGAACCTGAGGAGGGTTGTCGTTCTGGTCCTGAATCATTACTTTCACAGTCACGTTGCTACTGAGTGGAGGGGAGCCTCCATCCTGCGCTTTGACGCGGAAGTGGAAATCTTTGATCTGCTCATAGTCAAAAGAGCGCACTGCATGGATGACTCCACTATCAGCACTAACGGACACATATGAGGAGACTGGCACTCCATTAACAGAGGAGTCCTCCAGTATGTAAGAAACACGGGCATTCTGGTTCCAGTCAGCGTCTCTGGCTTTCACTGTGAATACAGAGAGACCTGGTGTGTTGTTTTCTACAATGTAGGCCTCGTATGAGTTCCTCTCAAAAACTGGCGCGTTATCATTC
Source organism: Ophiodon elongatus (assembly GCA_016806645.1). NCBI lineage: Eukaryota > Metazoa > Chordata > Actinopteri > Perciformes > Hexagrammidae > Ophiodon > Ophiodon elongatus. The sequence continues at coordinate 263,661 of JACSYO010001757.1, read as the reverse complement.
ACATCAGAGATCTGTAAGGTGAGAGTGACGCTGCTGGAGAGGGAGGGCACTCCCTCATCAGAGCAGGTAACCGTTATATTATACTGCGAGGCTGTCTCTCTGTCTAAATCACTGTCTGTCACTAAACTATAGAAATCATTCGAAGAAGTAATAGTAAATGGTATATTGCCATTTATTCTGCAGTTCACTTGACCATTGTTACTTGAATCTGGGTCAAATGCACTGAACATAACTATAACTGTATTTTGGGGAGAGTCTTCTGGGATTGAATCAGATTTGGAAAGTATACTGATTCCCGGTTTATTATCATTAATATCAATAACATCAACAATAATCTTACTGGAATCAGAAAGACCACCACTGTCCTGAGCTTCGATATCAATTCGGTAATACTTAGCTTTTTCAAAGTCAACTTCACCAACTAATATTACCTCACCGTTTTCATTTATTGTAAATATATCAGATACACTGTCCATAGTGGTCGATACTGAATAAGAAACTTCCCCGTGTGTGCCTTTATCTGCATCAGAAGCACTCACTGTTATCAATGTTGTTCCCTTCGGAGAATTTTCGGATATTGCTGCCTTGTAAAGCGACTGCATGAACACAGGAGCATTGTCGTTTATATCGAGCACGGTCACATAAATCTTTACTGTCCCGGACATCTGAGGTTCTCCTCCATCTATAGCTGTCAACAACAACGATATTTGTTCTTCTTTCTCTCGATCTAACGGCTTGTGCAAGACCATTTCGACCTTTTTAATTCCATCTGAATGACTTTGTATGTTCAATAAAAAATTATCAGTAGGTTTCAAGCTGTAATTTTTCAATCCATTTAAGCCAATGTCTGCATCAACCGCTCTTTCCAAGACAAATTTAGATCCTGTAACTGCGGATTCGCTAATTTCAAAACGTTTCTCGTCGTTTTTAAAACTGGGACTGTTATCGTTGATATCGGTTATCTCTACTGTTATTCGAAAAAGCTCCATTGGGTTTTCTAGAATAATCTGCAAATGCAAAGCACAAGGCGTAGTCTGTCTGCAGAGCGACTCTCTGTCGATCCTCTCTTTCACGAGGAGGACTCCTCTTTCCTTACTCAGCTCGATGTATTCTGCACTGTCGCCCGTAAATATACGGGCTTTACCTGACTTGAGTCTTTTCACATCCAAACCTAAATCCCGTGCTATGTTGCCCACTACAGAACCCTTTGCCATTTCCTCCGGAATAGAGTAGCTGACCTGACCGAGAACTGAACCGAGCGAGAAGATCGTGACGAAAAATAGTACTTGCCGTCCCATTGTTCTATCCGTAGATTACGTTTGCTACACAAAAAGAGTGTCACACTCGGTTTTACAATAAAAATATATCCATGTGAAAATGAATTGGTAAAATGATATCGAGTAAATCCATGAATTATGCAAGAGAGTGTATCCGCTCAGCGTGTCCATCTAAGGGGCAATGCTCGTTAATGGTGCTTTCTCCCTTTTTCTTTCCTTGAAATAACGACATAAGGTGGGAGGATCTGCTTCAAATCCTGTTCAGAGTTTTAACACGTTAACCAACAGCGGCCCTTGGAGTTCAGAACGTGATATTGCAAGACAAATAAACCAAATATCAGTTGAAATTGTTTCAGAATAAGCATTAAATGGATTACAGGTACAATAAAATAACTTTAAAAACATGAATCTAAAATAGAGCGCCGTCCATCCAAAAATCACATGAACCGAACCATAACAAACACACAACTGAACAAAAAAAATAAGAGAAAGAGAGAGAGAGAGAGAGAGAGAGAGAGAGAGAGAGAGAGAGAGAGAGAGAGAGAGAGAGAGAGAGTGCAAGTGCATGATTACATTGTACTGCCTCTGTCCAAGGTGCTGAAATTCTGCTGTCAGCAATCAGAGACATATCTCAACATACAGCTTTGAAATAACCAAAGGAGGGGAATTCTAACCTCTATAGGAGAGTCTGGTTCATCCAGGATGCTCTTCTCACTCTGTATCCGCTGCATCGTCCCTGTAGAACTGGGGTCCATTATCAGCACGTTCTGACTACCGGCTGTGCCGAACTTACAGTCACTCTTTCTGGAGTCAGTCGTCCTGCACACCTCGTAGTTGTACACGTGTTGGAGAGTCCCTGTCCCCAAAGTGTCTGAGTAACGTGGTGGATAATACGGAATCACGGGGAGATTGGAGTGATACATGACGCGAGACTGTCTCCATCTGTAGATCTTCACTGATATAATAACCACTAAACACGTGATGAAGAGGAAGGAAACTACAGCCAAAGCCAGCACTAAGAAGAAAGTCAGGTTGTCGTTGTACTCCTTGTCTTGTGTAAAGTCAGTGAACTCAGACAGCACTTCAGGGAAGCTGTCCGCCACCGCCACGTTAACAATGACTGTAGCTGAACGAGAGGGCTGCCCGTTGTCCTCCACTATAACAGTCAGTCTTTGTTTCACAGCATCTTTATCAGTGACTTGGCGGATAGTTCTTATTTCTCCATTCTGTAAGCCCACTTCAAACAGCGCCCTGTCGGTGGCTTTCTGCAGTTTATAGGAGAGCCAGGCATTCTGTCCAGAGTCCACATCCACAGCCACCACTTTAGTGACCAGATAGCCCACATCTGCTGAACGAGGCACCATTTCAGCCACCAGAGAGCCACCAGTCTGGACTGGGTACAGAACCTGAGGAGGGTTGTCGTTCTGGTCCTGGATCATTACTTTCACAGTCACGTTGCTACTGAGTGGAGGGGAGCCTCCATCCTGCGCTTTGACGCGGAAGTGGAAATCTTTGATCTGCTCGTAGTCAAAAGAGCGCACTGCATGGATGACTCCACTATCAGCACTAACGGACACATATGAGGAGACTGGCACTCCGTTAACAGAGGAGTCCTCCAGTATGTAAGAAACACGGGAATTCTGGTTCCAGTCAGCGTCTCTGGCTTTCACTGTGAATATAGAGAGACCTGGTGTGTTGTTTTCTACAATGTAGGCCTCGTATGAGTTCCTCTCAAAAACAGGCGCGTTATCATTCACATCAGAGATCTGTAAGGTGAGAGTGACGCTGCTGGAGAGGGAGGGCACTCCCTCATCAGAGCAGGTCACCGTTATATTATATTGAGAAGCGATCTCTCTGTCTAATTCACCGTTTGTTCGTATGCTATAGAAACCATTCGATGTATTTTCAATGATAAAAGTCAAACTGTCACTCAAAAAACATTTAACTTCTCCGTTATTATCCGAGTCCGCATCATGCACATTCATAACAGCAACAACTGTTTGAAGTGTGGAATCTTCCGGAATAGATTGTGTTGTTGACATTAAATCTATTATTGGAATATTGTCATTCACATCAATAATGTCAAATAGTATTTTGCACGAGTCAGTGAGCCCCCCTTGATCTCTTGCTTTAACATCTAATTGGTAATGTTTTGATATTTCATAATCTATTTTGCCAATCAAACGTACTTCACCACTTGTCCCATGTATTTCAAATAAATCCAAAATTCCCTCAGTGTTACTGGTAATGGAGTACGTTACGAAACCATTCGTGCCTTGATCTATATCTGTGGCTGTTACAGTCATTAATGAAGTTCCCTTCTGGGAGTTTTCCATTAAATTTGCTTTATAAGTTGACTGCGTAAACACCGGAGCATTATCATTCGCATCTAACACAGTAACATGAATTTGCACTGTCCCTGACAGCTGAGGTTCACCTCCGTCGACGGCTGTTAGTGTTAAAGTCAGTTGCTCTTTTTTCTCGCGATCGAGAGGTTTTTCCAAGACCATCTCAACCTCCTTTTCTCCACCTGCATTGTCGTTGAGTTTTAAAACGAAATTATCTGTTGGATTAAGGGAATAGCTCTTGAGCCCGTTTATACCGACGTCATAATCTAATGCTTTCTCTAATACAAATTTGGACCCCCTGACAGCCGATTCGCTTATCTCAAATAGCATATTATTCATTTTAAATATTGGGGCGTTGTCGTTTATGTCTGTTATTTCTACCGTTACGCGAAAGAACTCGATGGGGTTTTCCAGAATTATTTGAAAATGTAAAGCACAAGGAGTCGTTTGCTTGCATAATGCCTCTCTGTCCATTCTCTCTTTGATGAGAAGGAGACCCCTTTCTTTATTCAACACGATGTATTCAGCGCCGTTTCCAACATGCAAGCGAGCTTTTCCTGTTTTCAAACGTTTTAAATCTAAACCTAAATCTTGTGCTATGTTGCCAATTAACGAGCCTTTTGACATTTCCTCGGGAATGGAATAGCTGACCTGCCCAAGCACGGGACAGAAAAACAGCATGGAGAAAAACAATAGTACTTGCCGTCTCATTGTTTCGTTCAACGATTATAGGACAACAAAGAATCAGAAAAAAAATCCGGAAATGAGACAGTCGTATTCCAATCACTGGTTCTTGATTAAGAATGAAGCACCATCAACACAAATGTCGATCAATATATTTCAAGTTTCTTTGCCCGTATGCTGTGTTCTCGGTCACTCAAACTGTGCAATGTGTCGGCCTTGCTTCTCAGAAATATAAATGATCTGGGAGGTGCTGTTAAAATCTGCAGTGAAACTACCACACACTGGCCAACAGCGTCCCTAAGAGTACAGAATACGAAACTGCACAAGCAAGACTGGACACGAGGGAGTCATAGCATAACTCACACCCAAACACAATGCTATGTAATTCAAAGTGCTGAAAACAGTTGGTTTGTGTAGCATGATTCCCCATATTGCCAAACTCTTTCAGAAAAAATAATAAAAATAATAACACTGAAATGTGAAAAAATGGATAAACTTGTCTAAATAAGACCACTGTATGTCATTTTTACCCGACTAGTTGCTGCTGACATGCTATTTTTCTGAAAGAAACACGATACGATACAGTCAGACACATCGAAAGACACACAAGCATATACACTCAATGGCTTGTAACTTCAAGAATGAAAGACAAAATATGAAAAAACAAAGGATAACTGAGCTCCTGCAGATACCCAGCAATGACCTAATGTACGATAATTCGTCAAGCTCTGTCTGTGGTGCTGAAAATCATCTGTTACAACACACTGAACTAAATTATCTAAATCGACTAATGAACAGTTTTCTTTGCTCCGAAAAGCGTGTGTTATTGCTATATGCGGAAGGTCTCACCTCTAAAGGAGAGTCTGGTTCATCCAGGATGCTCTTCTCACTCTGTATCCGCTGCATCGTCCCTGTAGAACTGGGGTCCATTATCAGCACGTTCTGACTACCGGCTGTGCCGAACTTACAGTCACTCTTTCTGGAGTCAGTCGTCCTGCACACCTCGTAGTTGTACACGTGTTGGAGAGTCCCTGTCCCCAAAGTGTCTGAGTAACGTGGTGGATAATACGGAATCACAGGAAGATTGGAGTGAAACAGGACGCGAGACTGTCTCCATCTGTAGATCTTCACTGATATAATAACCACTAAACACGTGATGAAGAGGAAGGAAACTACAGCCAAAGCCAACACTAAGAAGAAAGTCAGGTTGTCGTTGTACTCCTTGTCTTGTGTAAAGTCAGTGAACTCAGACAGCACTTCAGGGAAGCTGTCCGCCACCGCCACGTTAACAATGACTGTAGCTGAACGAGAGGGCTGCCCGTTGTCCTCCACTATAACAGTCAGTCTTTGTTTCACAGCATCTTTATCAGTGACCTGGCGGATAGTTCTTATTTCTCCATTCTGTAAGCCCACTTCAAACAGCGCCCTGTCGGTGGCTTTCTGCAGTTTATAGGAGAGCCAGGCATTCTGTCCAGAGTCCACATCCACAGCCACCACTTTAGTGACCAGATAGCCCACATCTGCTGAACGAGGCACCATTTCAGCTACCAGAGAGCCACCAGTCTGGACTGGGTACAGAACCTGAGGAGGGTTGTCGTTCTGGTCCTGGATCATTACTTTCACAGTAACATTGCTACTGAGTGGAGGGGAGCCTCCATCCTGCGCTTTGACGCGGAAGTGGAAATCTTTGATCTGCTCGTAATCAAAAGAGCGCACTGCATGGATGACTCCACTATCAGCACTAACGGACACATATGAGGAGACTGGCACTCCGTTAACAGAGGAGTCCTCCAGTATGTAAGAAACACGGGAATTCTGGTTCCAGTCAGCGTCTCTGGCTTTCACTGTGAATATAGAGAGACCTGGTGTGTTGTTTTCTACAATGTAGGCCTCATATGAGCTCCTCTCAAAGACAGGTGCGTTATCATTCACATCAGAGATCTGTAAGGTGAGAGTGACGCTGCTGGAGAGGGAGGGGACTCCCTCATCAGAGCAGGTCACTGTTATATTATACTCGGAGGCTGTCTCTCTGTCTAAATCACTGTCTGTCACTAAACTACAGAAATTATTTGTTGATGTTTTTAAAGTGAATGGTACATTTTCACTGATAAAGCATTTCACGTTTCCGTTTTCTCCTGAGTCCTTGTCTTCGATATTTATCATTGTAACGACTGTATTGAGTTTGGCATCCTCTGATATAACAGTTGACTTTGACATTATATCAATTTCAGGCTTGTTGTCATTCATGTCCTGCACATCGACAATTAATTTGCAAGAATCCGTGAGTCCTCCCTCATCACTAGCAAGTAAATTTATTTGATAGTTTCGCGAATCTTCAAAATCAATATTTCCAATTAAAGTAACATCGCCGTTTGCTTCATTCACCTCAAATACGTTCCTTATATCATCTAATGTATTTGTGATTGAATACGTTATTTTTCCGTTAGAACCCTGATCTGCATCTGAGGCTGAAACAGTGGCAACAACTGTTCCTTTCGGTGAGTTCTCAGTAACTGTAGCCTTGTATGTTGGCTGCGTAAAAACTGGGGCATTATCATTAGCGTCTAAAACTGTAATAACAATCAGCATTGTTCCTGACATCTGCGGCTCTCCTCCATCTACAGCCGTTAACACAAGAGATATCTGCTCTTGTTTCTCTCTGTCTAATGGCTGCTGTAGCACCATCTCAACGTTTTTATTCCCATCAGCGTTATTGCGCAATTTCAGAGCAAAATTATCAGTTGGTTTTAATTCATAGCTTTTAAGATTATTTATTCCAACATCAAGATCCACAGCCCTTTCCAGCACAAATTTCGCTCCGGTGATCGCCGACTCGCTAATTTTGAATTTCATCTCGTTTTTTTCAAAGGTTGGTTTATTATCATTAATATCTGTGATCTGGACAGTAACACTGTAAAATTCCATAGGATTCTCCAAAATAATCTGAAAATGTAAAGCACAAGGCGTCGTCCGTCTACAAAGTGCCTCTCTGTCGATTCTCTCTTTGACGAGGAGGACTCCCCTTTCTCTGTTCAGCTCGATGTACTCATCACTGTCTCGAGTATAAATTCGCGCTTTACCAGATACCAGACGTTTGGTTTGTAAACCTAAATCTTGTACTATATTACCCACTAAAGATCCTTTGGCCATTTCCTCTGGAATAGTGTAGCTGACCTGCCCAAACACCGCACCAACGGAGAGGAGACAGATAAACAGCAGCACTTGCCTCTTCATTGTTCTATCAAGACCGTTTCCGTGTGTGTGTATAGCTCACAAAACCGATAAAGATTGCAGTATCAAACCTTAACTTATCGTCTGTATAATCCACACAAGAAAAAATATAGTCCCAGATGTCCACGTCCTCTTTCACATTTTCTACACGACTAGAGTGTCCGTTGTTTCTCTTCGTGCTCTTTCTTTATTATGTCGATGTTACATGGGAGGTGCTGCTGCAACCTTACTGTTGGCCGTCGAAACTCTGGCCAACAGCGGCCCTACGAGTCCACACTATAAAACTGCAGAAATCCAACATAATATAATATTTCCAGAGGACTGGCTGACACAAAAGACATTCTGAAGCTGAATAATGGACAAATAAATCTCACTAGATGAATTTGAAACGATAAGAGGAAAACAAGCAGATAAAGTCATTGTCGCTGTCCAATGTTCTGAAATAAATACAGTATATTCTGATCGACGACAGCCATCAATAAACAAGTTCCGCCAACAGACACGGATGCACCAGCCATAATTAAGATACCATACCATGACTGTTGCCCCAAAAAATATATTAATGACCAAAACGAAGACTATATCACATTGTGTATTGAATGGAAAATCGGGTCATTGTATTTTCAAAATCAATGGAAAGTTGATGTATATGATTAGGAAGTAGTGAAACGATCAGATACGATTTCACATACTATGCTTAGTCAGAACATAAAAATGTCAGCTGTCTGTATCTGCCTCTGCCTTTTTATTCAGATAAAGCCAATCTGAATACAATTGATCAGTATTGAAAAACTGATCATAAACAGCAAAGTCCAAAAAGAGATTAAAGCATTGATTGAATACATTTTGGAAACAAATAAAAATATGGTAGGTCGAGAAAGAAAGGACAGAGAGTTTAGGAGAAGATCATCCTCCAACCATGCTATGGAACATTATTTCTAACGGGAAACAAGGATCTTTAAAGTTGAAAGATTTACTGATAGTGGTTTGTAAAAACATATGTTGAAGCAGTCTAACCTCTAGAGGAGAGTCAGGTTCATCCAGGATGCTCTTCTCACTCTGTATCCGCTGCATCGTCCCTGTAGAACTGGGGTCCATTATCAGCACGTTCTGACTACCGGCTGTGCCGAACTTACAGTCACTCTTTCTGGAGTCAGTCGTCCTGCACACCTCGTAGTTGTACACGTGTTGGAGAGTCCCTGTCCCCAAAGTGTCTGAGTAACGTGGTGGATAATACGGAATCACAGGGAGATTGGAGTGATACATGACGCGAGACTGCCTCCATCTGTAGATCTTCACTGATATAATAACCACTAAACACGTGATGAAGAGGAAGGAAACTACAGCCAAAGCCAACATTAAGAAGAAAGTCAGGTTGTCGTTGTACTCCTTGTCTTGTGTAAAGTCAGTGAACTCAGACAGCACTTCAGGGAAGCTGTCCGCCACCGCCACGTTAACAATGACTGTAGCTGAACGAGAGGGCTGCCCGTTGTCCTCCACTATAACAGTCAGTCTTTGTTTCACAGCATCTTTATCAGTGACCTGGCGGATAGTTCTTATTTCTCCATTCTGTAAGCCCACTTCAAACAGCGCCCTGTCGGTGGCTTTCTGCAGTTTATAGGAGAGCCAGGCATTCTGTCCAGAGTCCACATCCACAGCCACCACTTTAGTGACCAGATAGCCCACATCTGCTGAACGAGGCACCATTTCAGCCACCAGAGAGCCACCAGTCTGGACTGGGTACAGAACCTGAGGAGGGTTGTCGTTCTGGTCCTGGATCATTACTTTCACAGTCACGTTGCTACTGAGTGGAGGGGAGCCTCCATCCTGCGCTTTGACGCGAAAGTGGAAATCTTTGATCTGCTCGTAGTCAAAAGAGCGCACTGCATGGATGACTCCACTATCAGCACTAACGGACACATACGAGGAGACTGGCACTCCGTTAACAGAGGAGTCCTCCAGTATGTAAGAAACACGGGCATTCTGTTTCCAGTCAGCGTCTCTGGCTTTCACTGTGAATATAGAGAGACCTGGTGTGTTGTTTTCTACAATGTAGGCCTCATATGAGCTCCTCTCAAAAACTGGCGCGTTATCATTCACATCAGAGATCTGTAAGGTGAGAGTGACGCTGCTGGAGAGGGAGGGGACTCCCTCATCAGAGCAGGTCACAGTTATATTACACTCAGACAATGTCTCCCTGTCTAATTCACTGTCGGTTACCAAACTATAGAAATTAGTGGTTGACGTTTTTAAAATGAATGGTACATTTTCACTAATAAAACACTGCACTTTCCCGTTTTCTCCAGTGTCCTTGTCCTCAATATTTATCATGGTAACTACAGTATTGAGTTTTGCATCCTCTGAAATAACATTTGACTTAGACATGATGTTAATTTCAGGCCTGTTGTCATTTACATCTTGCACATCGACAATCAATTTACAAGAATCTGTGAGTCCTCCATCGTCACTAGCGCGTACATTTATTCGAAAATTTCGCGACTCCTCAAAGTCAATACTTCCAATTAAACTAATTTCACCATTTTCCCTGTTTATCTTAAACACTTTTCTGACATCATCAAATGTATTTGTGATTGAATAAGTTATTTTTCCGTTTGAACCCTGATCTGCATCTGAGGCTGAAACAGTGGCAACAACTGTTCCTTTAGGTGAGTTCTCAGTAACTGTAGCCTTGTATGTTGGCTGCGTAAAAACTGGGGCATTATCATTAGCGTCTAAAACTGTAATGACAATCAGCATTGTTCCTGACATCTGCGGCTCTCCTCCATCTACTGCCGTTAACACGAGAGATATCTGCTCTTGTTTCTCCCTGTCTAATGGCTTCTGTAGCACCATCTCAACGTTTTTATTCCCATCAGCGTTATTGTGCAGTTTCAGAGCAAAATTATTAGTTGGTTTTAATTCGTACCTTTGAAGATCATTAAGTCCAACATCAAGATCCTCAGCCCTCTCGAGCACAAATTTTGCCCCGATAACTGCTGATTCGCTGATTTTGAATTTGATTTCTCCTTCTTCAAAGGTTGGTGCATTATCATTTATATCTGTGATCTGGACTGTAACGCTGTAAAATTCCATAGGATTCTCCAAAATAATCTGAAAATGTAAAGCACAAGGCGTCGTCCGTCTGCATAGCGCCTCTCTGTCGATTCTCTCTTTGACGAGGAGGACTCCCCTTTCTCTGTTCAGCTCGATGTACTCGTCGCTGTCTCGAGTGTAAATTCGAGCTTTACCAGAAGTCAAACGTTTGGTTTCTAAACCTAAATCTTGTGCTATATTACCGACTAAAGAGCCTTTCGTCATTTCCTCCGGTATTGTGTAGCTGACCTGCCCAATGACTGAGCCAAGCGAAAGGAGAGAGATGAACAGCAGCGCTTGTCCTTTCATTGTTCTATCCGTGTATTTTCTCCTCAGAGCTCGACAGTCCGGTTAAATATCCAAAAAACTGAAATCAATCGAAGTGTCAAACATCAATTTTGCAGCTGTACAATCCACACTGTAAAAAATACAGTCTCGGAGGTCGTTGTGTCGGTTATGATATATCCTAAAAGTCCGTTCTTTCCCTTCGTGTCTCTCTTCATTATGGTGATGTTACATGGGAGGTGCTGCTACAGCATGACTCTCAGCCGTGCACACTCTGGTCAACAGCGGCACTTACAGTTCAGAACACAAAACTACAGAGAACCAATAATCAGTAATCTGTCCAGCAGACTTAATAGAACGTGTATCTTGATATACGATACTAATAACATACACAACACGGTGAGATGCCACTACTAAACGTTGTAAGAACAGGAGTTCTTACTTTTTTTTCTGAATCTTAAGCAATAATAGTGTCCGAAAGATATATGAATCAGATTTTAACAAAAAGAAAAGAAGAAAAAGAAAAAAATGAATTAGAAAGGAAGGGGAAAAGAACAAGTAAAATATTTTTCAAAATGAGTTAAAAAACCTTCTGGATTTTAATGTCACTGGCCGAGGTCCTGAAAATGTGAAAGTACAAAGATGGCCGACATTACTGACCATCAAAAGTCCTTTAATTAATGCATATACAAATGTTGCATGTACCAATTAAAACATATAATGAATTATATTTGTAAAAAAACCCATCATGAATCCAGTAAACATAGTACTGAATGTTAAATCTAAAAAAAAATGAAAATTAAATGATATAAATATACCAAAACAGCCATTTAGACAGTCAATCAAACACCTTCACCAAGAATTACCCCAAAGCCATACAGAGAAGTGATTCAAAAATCATTGCAAATTACAAAAGGACTAATATAATAAATGTACTATTGAAATCGTGTACAATAGAACAGTGGAATATAGGTAGTCGCATTGACACAACATTCTCCATTATTTGCAGCCTAAAGCCATAACAGGTATTTTTTTATTTACAAAGTGAAAGCAGTTTAACCTTTAAGATAGATATCAGTTCACTTTAACACGAAATCCAACTAAGTCCAAGTAACATGTCTGAAGAAAAGCCTCACAATAATTGAGAATTATGGTAATAGGGTTCTGTCCTAGGTCCTGGAAATGCGGAGATAGTGTGCATCAGTTGACTATTACGTCAATTAAACACTGGAAGACAAATTAAGGCACAGAGAAAAGGCTACATTCTTAAACTAACCTCTAGAGGAGAATCTGGTTCATCCAGGATGCTCTTCTCACTCTGTATCCGCTGCATCGTCCCTGTAGAACTTGGGTCCATTATCAGCACGTTCTGACTACCGGCTGTGCCGAACTTACAGTCACTCTTTCTGGAGTCAGTCGTCCTGCACACCTCGTAGTTGTACACGTGTTGTAGAGTCCCTGTCCCCAAAGTGTCTGAGTAACGTGGTGGATAATACGGAATCACGGGAAGATTGGAGTGAAACAGGACGCGAGACTGTCTCCATCTGTAGATCTTCACTGATATAATAACCACTAAACACGTGATGAAGAGGAAGGAAACTACAGCCAAGGCCAGCACTAAGAAGAAAGTCAGGTTGTCGTTGTACTCCTTGTCTTGCGTAAAGTCAGTGAACTCAGACAACACTTCAGGGAAGCTGTCCGCCACCGCCACGTTAACAATGACTGTAGCTGAACGAGAGGGCTGCCCGTTGTCCTCCACTATAACAGTTAGTCTTTGTTTCACAGCATCTTTATCAGTGACTTGGCGGATAGTTCTTATTTCTCCATTCTGTAAGCCCACTTCAAACAGCGCCCTGTCTGTGGCTTTCTGCAGTTTGTAGGAGAGCCAGGCATTCTGTCCAGAGTCCACATCCACAGCCACCACTTTAGTGACCAGATAGCCCACATCTGCTGAACGAGGCACCATTTCAGCCACCAGAGAGCCACCAGTCTGGACTGGGTACAGAACCTGAGGGGGGTTGTCGTTCTGGTCCTGGATCATTACTTTCACAGTCACGTTGGTACTGAGTGGAGGGGAGCCTCCATCCTGCGCTTTGACGCGGAAGTGGAAATCTTTGATCTGCTCGTAGTCAAAAGAGCGCACTGCATGGATGACTCCACTATCAGCACTAACGGACACATATGAGGAGACTGGCACTCCGTTAACAGAAGAGTCCTCCAGTATGTAAGAAACACGGGAATTCTGTTTCCAGTCAGCGTCTCTGGCTTTCACTGTGAATATAGAGAGACCTGGTGTGTTGTTTTCTACAATGTAGGCCTCATATGAGCTCCTCTCAAAGACAGGTGCGTTATCATTCACATCAGAGATCTGTAAGGTGAGAGTGACGCTGCTGGAGAGGGAGGGCACTCCCTCATCAGAGCAGGTCACAGTTATATTACACTCAGATAATGTCTCCCTGTCTAATTCACTGTCGGTTACCAAACTATAAAAATTAGTGGTTGACGTTTTTAAAATGAATGGTACATTTTCGCTAATAAAACACTGCACTTTCCCGTTTTCTCCAGTGTCCTTGTCCTCAATATTTATCATGGTAACTACAGTATTAAGTTTTGCATCCTCTGAAATAACATTTGACTTAGACATGATGTTAATTTCAGGCCTGTTGTCATTTATGTCTTGCACATCAACGATTAATTTACACGAATCTGTGAGTCCTCCATCGTCACTAGCACGTACATGTATTTGAAAATGTTGCGACTCCTCAAAATCTATATTTCCAATTAGAGTAACATCACCACTTTCCCTGTTCATCCTAAACACTTTGCGGACATCATCTAATGTATTTGTTATTGAATAAGTTATTTTTCCGTTAGAACCCTGATCTGCATCTGAGGCTGAAACAGTGGCAACAACTGTTCCTTTCGGTGAGTTCTCAGTAACTGTAGCCTTGTATGTTGGCTGCGTAAAAACTGGGGGATTATCATTAGCGTCTAAAACTGTAATAACAATCAGCATTGTTCCTGACATCTGCGGCTCTCCCCCATCTACAGCCGTTAACACAAGAGATATCTGCTCTTGTTTCTCTCTGTCTAATGGCTTCTGTAGCACCATCTCAACGTTTTTATTCCCTTCAGCGTTATTGTGCAGTTTCAGAGCAAAATTATCAGTCGGTTTTAATTCATAGCTTTGAAGATCATTAATTCCAACATCAAGATCGACAGCCCTTTCCAGCACAAATTTTGCCCCGATAACTGCTGACTCACTTATTTTGAATTTGATTTCTCCTTCTTCAAAGGTTGGTGCATTATCATTTATATCTGTGATCTGGACTGTAACGCTGTAAAATTCCATAGGATTCTCCAAAATAATCTGAAAATGTAAAGCACAAGGCGTCGTCCGTCTGCATAGCGCCTCTCTGTCGATTCTCTCTTTGACGAGGAGGACTCCCCTTTCTCTGTTCAGCTCGATGTACTCGTCGCTGTCTCGAGTATAAATTCGAGCTTTACCAGAAGTCAAACGTTTGGTTTCTAAACCTAAATCTTGTGCTATATTACCGATGAAAGAGCCTTTCGTCATTTCCTCCGGTATTGTGTAGCTGACCTGCCCAATGACTGAGCCAAGCGAAAGGAGAGAGATGAACAGCAGCGCTTGTCCTTTCATTGTTCTATCCGTGTATTTTCTCCTCAGAGCTCGACAGTCCGGTTAAATATCCGAAAAACTGAAAGCAATCGAAGTGTCAAACATCAATTTCGCAGCTGTACAATCCAAACAATAAAAAAATACAGTCTCGGAGGTCGTTGTGTCGGTTATCATATATCCCAAAAGTCCGTTCTTTTCCTTCGTGTCTCTCTTCATTATGGTGATGTTACATGGGAGGTGCTGCTACAGCATGACTCTCAGCCGTGCACACTCTGGTCAACAGCGGCACTTAGAGTTCATAACACAAAACTACAGAGAACCAATATTCAGTAATCTGTCCAGCAGACTTAGTAGAACGTGTATCTTGATATACGATACTAATAACATACACAACACGGTGAGATGCCACTACTAAACGTTGTAAGGACAGGAGTTCTTACTCTTTTTTTGAATCTTAAGCAATAATAGTGTCCGAAAGATATATGAATCAGATCTTAACAAAAATAACAGAAGAAAAAGAAAAAAATGAATTAGAAAGGAAGGGGAAAAGAACTACTAAAATATTTTAAAAAATGAGTAAAAAAAAACTTCTGGATTTTAATGTCACTGGCCGAGGTCCTGAAAATGTGAAAGTGCAAAGATGGCCGACATTACTGAACATCATAAGTCCTTTTATGCATATACAAATGTTACATGTACCAATTTAGACCTATAATGAATTATATTTGTAAAAACAAATCATACTGAATCCAGTAAACATACTACTGAATGTTAAATCTAAACTAAAATAAAAATGAAACGATATGAATATACCAAAAACAGCCATTTAGACAGTCAATCAAATACCTTCACCAAGAATTACCCCAAAGCCATACAGAGAAGTGATTCAAAAATCATTGCAAATTAAAAAAGGATCAATAAAATAAATTTACTATTGAAATCATGTACAATAGAGCAGTGGAATATAGGTAGTCGCATTGACACAACAGTCCCCATTATTTGCAGCCTAAAGCCATAACATATATGTTTTATTTACTAAGTGAAAGCAGTTTAACCTCAAGAGAGATATCAGTTCGCTTTAACACGCAATGAAACTAAGTCCAAGTAACATGCATGAAGAAAAGCCTCCCAATAATTGAGAATTATGGTAATGGTGTCCTAGGTCCTGGAAATGCGGAGATAGTGTGCATCAGTTGACTATTACGTCAATTAAACACTGGAAGACAAATTAAGGCACAGAGAAAAGGCTACATTCTTAAACTAACCTCTAGAGGAGAATCTGGTTCATCCAGGATGCTCTTCTCACTCTGTATCCGCTGCATCGTCCCTGTAGAACTGGGGTCCATTATCAGCACGTTCTGACTACCGGCTGTGCCGAACTTACAGTCACTCTTTCTGGAGTCAGTCGTCCTGCACACTTCGTAGTTGTACACGTGTTGGAGAGTCCCTGTCCCCAAAGTGTCTGAGTAACGTGGTGGATAATACGGAATCACAGGGAGATTGGAGTGATACAGGACGCGAGACTGTCTCCATCTGTAGATCTTCACTGATATAATAACCACTAAACACGTGATGAAGAGGAAGGAAACTACAGCCAACGCCAACACTAAGAAGAAAGTCAGGTTGTCGTTGTACTCCTTGTCTTGTGTAAAGTCAGTGAACTCAGACAGCACTTCAGGGAAGCTGTCCGCCACCGCCACGTTAACAATGACTGTAGCTGAACGAGAGGGCTGCCCGTTGTCCTCCACTATAACAGTCAGTCTTTGTTTCACAGCATCTTTATCAGTGACTTGGCGGATAGTTCTTATTTCTCCATTCTGTAAGCCCACTTCAAACAGCGCCCTGTCTGTGGCTTTCTGCAGTTTATAGGAGAGCCAGGCATTCTGTCCAGAGTCCACATCCACAGCCACCACTTTAGTGACCAGATAGCCCACATCTGCTGAACGAGGCACCATTTCAGCCACCAGAGAGCCACCAGTCTGGACTGGGTACAGCACCTGAGGAGGGTTGTCGTTCTGGTCCTGGATCATTACTTTCACAGTCACATTGCTACTGAGTGGAGGGGAGCCTCCATCCTGCGCTTTGACGCGGAAGTGGAAATCTTTGATCTGCTCGTAGTCAAAAGAGCGCACTGCATGGATGACTCCACTATCAGCACTAACGGACACATATGAGGAGACTGGCACTCCGTTAACAGAGGAGTCCTCTAGTATATAAGAAACACGGGCATTCTGGTTCCAGTCAGCGTCTCTGGCTTTCACTGTGAATACAGAGAGACCTGGTGTGTTGTTTTCTACAATGTAGGCCTCATATGAGCTCCTCTCAAAGACAGGTGCGTTATCATTCACATCAGAGATCTGTAAGGTGAGAGTGACGCTGCTGGAGAGGGAGGGGACTCCCTCATCAGAGCAGGTCACCGTTATATTATACTCATAGGCTGTCTCTCTGTCTAAATCACTGTCTGTCACTAAACTATAGAAATTATTCGTTGATGTTTTTAAAATGAATGGTACATTTTCGAAGATGAAACATTTAACGTTCCCGTTTTCTCCTGAATCTAGGTCCTCAATATTTATCATAGTGACGACTGTATTGAGTTTGGCATCCTCTGATATAACAGTTGACTTCGACATTATGTTAATTTCAGGCTTGTTGTCATTAATGTCTTGCACATCAACACTCAATTTACACGAATCTGTGAGTCCTCCATCATCACTAGCAAGTAAATTTATTTGAAAGTGTTTTGATTTTTCGAAGTCAATGTCGCCAATTAATGAAACTTCACCGTTTTCTTCATTTACGTGAAATACTTTCCGGACATTGTCTAACGTATTTGTGATTGAATAAGTTATTTTACCGTAAGAACCCTGATCTGCATCTGAGGCTGAAACAGTGGCAACAACTGTTCCTTTCGGTGAGTTCTCAGTAACTGTAGCCTTGTATGTTGGCTGCGTAAAAACTGGGGCATTATCATTAGCGTCTAAAACTGTAATAACAATCAGCATTGTTCCTGACATCTGCGGCTCTCCTCCATCTACAGCCGTTAACACAAGAGATATCTGCTCTTGTTTCTCTCTGTCTAATGGCTTCTGTAACACCATCTCAACGTTTGTATGACCATTTGCATTATTGTGGAGTTTTAAAACAAAATGATCTGTTGGTTTCAATTCATAGTTTTTAAGATCATTAATTCCAACATCAAGATCCACAGCCCTCTCCAGCACAAATTTTGCTCCGGTGATCGCCGACTCACTAATTTTGAATTTCATTTCACTTTTTTCAAAGGTTGGTGCATTATCATTAATATCTGTAATCTGGACTGTAACACTGTAAAATTCCATCGGATTCTCCAAAATAATCTGAAGATGTAACGCGCAAAGTGCCGTCTCCGTACACAGTGCCTCTCTGTCGATTCTCTCTTTGACGAGGAGGACTCCCCTTTCTCTGTTCAGCTCGACATACTCGTCGCTGTTCCTCGTATATATCCTGCCTTTACCGGACACCAAACGTTTTATTTCTAAGCCCAAATCATGCGCAATATTGCCCACTATAGAGCCTTTTGACATTTCCTCCGGAATAGAGTAGCTGACTTGCCCGAACACAGAGTAAAGGAAAATGAGAGAGATAAACAACAGCACTTGCCGATTCATTGTTCTTTCCGATTTCCCCCAGTGAGGCTCCACAGTCTGATTATATTCGAAAGAAAAACAGATTCCTCCTCAGATTCCAATGTGAAATCTCAAATGAAAAGCTGCGTAGTCCACTCATTGGAAGCAAACATATTGCACACCGATATGTCTCCTCTTTTTATCGAAAATGTTAAAGAACCAGAATTGTCCGCGCTATGCTCGTCGTGATCTCTCTGTACTGCGTCGACGTTACATGGGAGGTGCTGCTGCAACCCTGCTCTCATTCAACAACACTCTGGTCAACAGCGGCCCTAAGAGTCCATACTATAAAACTGCAGAAAACCGACCAAAATTCAACTCAGGAGTACTCAGTGTGAACAATTTGGGAATGTTGATAGAAACAATCTATCTAAATAATATCTTGGACTTTACGAACGACTACAGAGATGCATTATTGAAAACCATCAAGTGTATGGTTTAGGTTATCATAATATAACATTTTAATCAAATAGATGAACAATTAATGACACTATGTTATCCAAATGTTGCACATCTGTCAAAGATTTAGGTGGATATAAAATCCAAATGAAGACTCGAAAAGGAAACATATCGGAAAAAAAGTTTCCCCTTACGATGACAATCATAGACAACATAGTGAGAAGAACAAAATAAAACACAAATATTTAAGTTGTGTAAAACAGTCGCGGAGTGACAAGACAGCCATGTGGTTTACTATGTATGTTGCTGTCCGCAGTTCTGAAGTGAAGAAACATCAGAACTGCAACCCAGACTGCAAAACCTGAAGACCGTGATGCCATCAAACGCAGAAACATCTGGGAAATATATTGAAACCTCTCTTTGGAAATGATTTCTAATGCGTTCATTATTAATTATTATGCTGCTGCTGCTGCTGCTGCTACTATACTACTAATACTACTACTACTACTAATAATAATAATAATAATAATAACAATAATAACAATAATAATAATAATAATACACACAACACATCGTGTCTGTGAAAATGACAGGTTCAAATAAAAATGTATTTGAAACCTAGGGGGAAACTTTGACCCTTAACAAAAAACGTCACAAAGGTAAGGTGTGCTCCTCTATTTGTATCTCAAAGAACAAAGTGGCATGTCATAATTGTATAACATTTAGAATACACTGAAACAATATGAAAACAATCTAACCTCTAGAGGAGAGTCTGGTTCATCCAGGATGCTCTTCTCACTCTGTATCCGCTGCATCGTCCCTGTAGAACTGGGGTCCATTATCAGCACGTTCTGACTACCGGCTGTGCCGAACTTACAGTCACTCTTTCTGGAGTCAGTCGTCCTGCACACCTCGTAGTTGTACACGTGTTGGAGAGTCCCTGTCCCCAAAGTGTCTGAGTAACGTGGTGGATAATACGGAATCACGGGGAGATTGGAGTGATACATGACGCGAGACTGTCTCCATCTGTAGATCTTCACTGATATAATAACCACTAAACACGTGATGAAGAGGAAGGAAACTACAGCCAAAGCCAACACTAAGAAGAAAGTCAGGTTGTCGTTGTACTCCTTGTCTTGTGTAAAGTCAGTGAACTCAGACAGCACTTCAGGGAAGCTGTCCGCCACCGCCACGTTAACAATGACTGTAGCTGAACGAGAGGGCTGCCCGTTGTCCTCCACTATAACAGTCAGTCTTTGTTTCACAGCATCTTTATCAGTGACCTGGCGGATAGTTCTTATTTCTCCATTCTGTAAGCCCACTTCAAACAGCGCTCTGTCGGTGGCTTTCTGCAGTTTGTAGGAGAGCCAGGCATTCTGTCCAGAGTCCACATCCACAGCCACCACTTTAGTGACCAGATAGCCCACATCTGCTGAACGAGGCACCATTTCAGCCACCAGAGAGCCACCAGTCTGGACTGGGTACAGAACCTGAGGAGGGTTGTCGTTCTGGTCCTGGATCATTACTTTCACAGTCACATTGCTACTGAGTGGAGGGGAGCCTCCATCCTGCGCTTTGACGCGGAAGTGGACATCCTTGATCTGCTCGTAATCAAAAGAGCGCACTGCATGGATGACTCCACTATCAGCACTCACGGACACATATGAGGAGACTGGCACTCCGTTAACAGAGGAGTCCTCCAGTATGTAAGAAACACGGGCATTCTGGTTCCAGTCAGCGTCTCTGGCTTTCACTGTGAATATAGAGATACCTGGTGTGTTGTTTTCTACAATGTAGGCCTCATATGGGCTCTTCTCAAAGACAGGTGCGTTATCATTCACATCAGAGATCTGTAAGGTGAGAGTGACGCTGCTGGAGAGGGAAGGCACTCCCTCATCAGAGCAGGTCACCGTTATATTATACTGAGAAGCGATCTCTCTGTCTAATTCGCTGTCGGTTATAACGGTAAAGAAATTATTTGTTGTCGATTTAATGGCAAAAGGAATGTTTTCATTTAAAACACACATTACTTTCCCGTTATCGTTTGAGTCCGCATCTTGTATATTAAGCATCGTCACAACCGTTCCCGGTTTCATGTTCTCAGATACTGTGTTTGAGTTAGACATGATGTTAATGGTCGGAGGATTATCATTTGTATCTGTCACGTCCAAAATTACTTTACATGCGTCCGATAATCCTCCCTGATCGGCCACTTTAACATCTAGCTCATAAAGTCTCCTTTTTTCATAATCTACATTTCCAGTGAGAGTCAACACCCCATTATTGGCATCAATATCAAAGAGACCTGCTGCTCCAGATTTTGAAATCATGTATGTTACTATTCCGTTATTGCCTTTATCTATGTCTGTAGCCCTTACAGTGGTTATTACAGTGCCAACAGGAGCATTCTCTGTAACGCTTGCTTTGTATTCCGGGTTAGAACAAACAGGCGGGTTGTCATTGACGTCCAACACAGTTATGATAATCTGCATTGTCCCCGAAAGCTGCGGTTCACCACCATCCAGAGCGGTTAGTATTAATGATATATGCTCATGCTGTTCTCGGTCTAATGGTTTCTGTAAAACCATCTCGACATGTTTCGTCCCATCTCCTCGGCTGATGGTTTTTAGTACGAAATTATCGCTTGGTTTCAGGGCGTAGCTGTCCAGGCCATTTACACCAACATCATCGTCTATCGCTTTCTCTAAGACAAATCGAGCTCCAGTAAGAGCTGATTCGCTAATGTCGTATTTCATCTGACTTTTTTCAAACGTCGGAGGGTTGTCGTTTATATCGGTGATTTCGACAGTAACCGTGTAAAACTCCATTGGATTTTCCAGAATCATTTGAAAATGGAGTGCGCATGGCATTGTTTGACTGCATAGAGCTTCTCTGTCAATTCTACCTTTAATAAGGAGGACTCCTCTTTCTCTCTTCAGTTCAATATATTCCTCAGTGTTACCAGTATAAATACGAGCTTTACCGGACTTCAGTCTTTCCACACCTAAACCCAAATCCTGGGCTATATTGCCTATTAAAGCCCCCTTTGCCATTTCCTCAGGAATGGAGTAGCTGACCTGCCCGTGCACAACACTGAGAGAGAGCAGCGAGATAAACAACAGCACTTGCCATCCCATCGTTCCGGTCGACACGTCAGTGAAGAAAATTAGAAAATCCTCAGTTTCTTCGCCCCAGGTTCACGATTGTGACTTGTAGATATAGGTATATGGTCCTAAAGAGAGCCCTTATCCTAAATTGTAGAACAAAGAAATCCCATTGTGCCGTCCAGGCTTATGCCGCGGCACTGTCGACTATTAACTCTGCCTCTGTAATATGTTGGGGTATAGGGGAGGTACTGCAACTAATGCTTCCTGAGCAACTTGATGGCCAACAGCGTCCCTTTCTGTTCAACTGACAAAACTACATGGAGTCTTACTGAGGTAGCCACAGCAAAGACATTTGAAAAACATGACAACAGAAATACTAACAAAAATATATTTGGATTAATTGAAAAATCATATAAATACTTAAATATTCACCTGTTAACATTCTTGACCAATTACAAACAAATGGCAAAAGCAACAAATACTATGAATAAGATTATGAAGGAGTAAAACAACGAAAGAAAACGTTAAGGGCAAACAAAAACACACACACACAAGTACAGCTCCGAGGAACACACAAAGCTACATTTTCTATGGAATTTATAAGACAGACACAATAGAGGGAGAGAAAGGGAGAGAGAGAGAGAGAGAGAGAGAGAGAGAGAAAGAGAGAGAGAGAGAGAGAGAGAGAGAGAGAGAGAGAGAGAGAGATCAACAAAAGGGTGAAATGATGCGTGCGCTGTCCCTGGTGCTGAACCTGAACAACTGCAAAATAAAGTACAAGAACATTCCAAAAAAGCTAAACTGAATTCAGAAAGTACACATACCCAAAACAGCCTAATTCACTGTGTCATAAGGAGTCCTACAACTAGTGGATGAAGAAAACAGGTGTCTTTTGGAAAACTAACCTCTAGAGGAGAGTCTGGTTCATCCAGGATGCTCTTCTCACTCTGTATCCGCTGCATCGTCCCTGTAGAACTGGGGTCCATTATCAGCACGTTCTGACTACCGGCTGTGCCGAATTTACAGTCACTCTTTCTGGAGTCAGTCGTCCTGCACACCTCGTAGTTGTACACGTGTTGGAGAGTCCCTGTCCCCAAAGTGTCTGAGTAACGTGGTGGATAATACGGAATCACGGGGAGATTGGAGTGATACATGACGCGAGACTGTTTCCATCTGTAGATCTTCACTGATATAATAACCACTAAACACGTGATGAAGAGGAAGGAAACTACAGCCAAAGCCAGCACTAAGAAGAAAGTCAGGTTGTCGTTGTACTCCTTGTCTTGCGTAAAGTCAGTGAACTCAGACAACACTTCAGGGAAGCTGTCCGCCACCGCCACGTTAACAATGACTGTAGCTGAACGAGAGGGCTGCCCGTTGTCCTCCACTATAACAGTCAGTCTTTGTTTCACAGCATCTTTATCAGTGACCTGGCGGATAGTTCTTATTTCTCCATTCTGTAAGCCCACTTCAAACAGCGCCCTGTCTGTGGCTTTCTGCAGTTTATAGGAGAGCCAGGCATTCTGTCCAGAGTCCACATCCACAGCCACCACTTTAGTGACCAGATAGCCCACATCTGCTGAACGAGGAACCATTTCAGCCACCAGAGAGCCACCAGTCTGGACTGGGTACAGAACCTGAGGAGGGTTGTCGTTCTGGTCCTGGATCATTACTTTCACAGTCACGTTGCTACTGAGTGGAGGGGAGCCTCCATCCTGTGCTTTGACGCGGAAGTGGAAATCTTTGATCTGCTCGTAGTCAAAAGAGCGTACTGCATGGATGACTCCACTATCAGCACTAACGGACACATATGAGGAGACTGGCACTCCGTTAACAGAGGAGTCCTCCAGTATGTAAGAAACACGGGCATTCTGGTTCCAGTCAGCGTCTCTGGCTTTCACTGTGAATATAGAGAGACCTGGTGTGTTGTTTTCTACAATGTAGGCCTCATATGAGCTCCTCTCAAAGACAGGTGCGTTATCATTCACATCAGCTATCTGTAAGGTGAGAGTGACGCTGCTGGAGAGGGAGGGGACTCCTTCATCAGAGCAGGTCACAGTTATATTATATTGAAAAGCAATCTCTCTGTCTAAATCACTGTCTGTCACTAGGTTAAAGAAATTATTTGATGTCGGCTTCAATGTAAAAGGAATATTATAATTTATTGCGCAGTGGACTTTGCCATTATCTTCGGAATCTAAGTCCTGAACATTTACCATAGTTACAACTGTTGCTGGTTTAGAGTCCTCTGGAATTAAATTAGTCTGTGACATTATATTAATAACTGGGGTGTTATCATTAATGTCTGTCACTTCAACTGTAATCTTACAAGAATCTGTCAGCCCGCCTTCATCACTGGCTTGCACATGTATTTGATAATAACGTGCCTTTTCATAATCTACATTATTATTCAAGATCAAATCCCCATTTAATTCATTCATTTCAAACTTGTCTCGTACATCTGCAACTGTGTTGGATATGGAATACATAATTTTGGAATTCGATCCTTTATCAGCATCTGAAGCACTGACCCTGGTTATGACTGTACCTTTTGGGGCGTTCTCAGGTATTGTAGCTTTATAAACCGTCTTTGTAAAAATCGGTGCATTGTCATTGGCATCAAGCACTGTCACATGTATTTGTGCTGTGCCAGATAGGTTTGGTTCCCCTCCATCCACTGCAGTTAACACTAGAAATATATCCTCTTGTCTTTCTCTGTCAAGTGATTTTTGTAATACCATTTCGACTATCTTTTCTCCGTCAGGCTGATCTTTCAATTTCAGAACAAAATTCTCTGTTTTTGTCAGAAAATAACTCTGTAGACCATTCATGCCGACATCGGGATCTATTGCCCTCTCCAACAAGAATTTTGCTCCTATTACAGCAGATTCACTTATTTTAAATTTCATATCGGATCTTTCAAATATTGGGGTGTTGTCATTTATATCTGTGATTTCGACAGCAACGGTGAATAATTCCATAGGATTTTCTAAAATAACCTGAAAATGCAAAGCACAGGGCGTCGTCTGTCCACAGAGCGCCTCTCTGTCTATTTTCTCCTTGATGAGGAGGACTCCTCGCTCTCTGTTCAGCTCGATGTACTCTGCGCTGTCTCCTGTAAAAATACGAGCTTTGCCTGATGTTAGTCTTTGTCTGTCTAAACCTAAATCTTGAGCAATGTTACCAATTACTGACCCTTTCGGCATTTCCTCAGGAATGGAGTAGCTGACCTGCCCGATCACCGATGTGAGATAAAGGATTGAAATAAACAACAGCACTTGCAGCCTCATTGTTCTGTCCGGCATTTTCATGCAACACGAGTCCCGTTAAAATCCTATATCCGTCGGAAAGAAAATTCGATACTTCCTCGGTATATAAAATAATTTAAAGTAATCAATGAATTATAGTTAACCGCAGCTGTCCGCGTCGATGACTGCTGCTCTCTTACTCTGTATTATTCGCACTGCGTGTCCGTTTCCCTCAGATTTAAGAAAAAATAAGAAGAAGAAGATGGGGAGGTACTGCTGAAACCTGTCCTACATTTATCACATGCTGGCCAACAGCGGCCCTAAGAGTTCAATCTAATGTACTACATATAGCTGTGCAAATGGAAAAATATTGAAGCCTGTTAGCTGGTATGGGAGACCATGTATGACAATTAACCTTTAACGCTGCGCCTTGAAATCAATGTTGAGGGATTAAACAAAACTGTAAATCCCTAATACCAAATAAGAATGAAATATGAAGACACGATAAAAATCATGCCAGAGGATACAAAAAACTGCACCAATATGATGATGAAGCACAAATTGTCCGAGCAAAAACATTTGCCAAATAGATTTATATCTGTGCGAGTTCTCTTTAAATTCAATTAAATATCTGAAGGAGTAAACACGTTGAGTATTGTTCCTCACCTCTAGAGGAGAGTCTGGTTCATCCAGGATGCTCTTCTCACTCTGTATCCGCTGCATCGTCCCTGTAGAACTGGGGTCCATTATCAGCACGTTCTGACTACCGGCTGTGCCGAACTTACAGTCACTCTTTCTGGAGTCAGTCGTCCTGCACACTTCGTAGTTATACACGTGTTGGAGAGTCCCTGTCCCCAAAGTGTCTGAGTAACGTGGTGGATAATACGGAATCACAGGGAGATTGGAGTGATACATGACGCGAGACTGTCTCCATCTGTAGATCTTCACTGATACAATAACCACTAAACACGTGATGAAGAGGAAGGAAACTACAGCCAAAGCCAACACTAAGAAGAAAGTCAGGTTGTCGTTGTACTCCTTGTCTTGCGTAAAGTCAGTGAACTCAGAGAGCACTTCAGGGAAGCTGTCCGCCACCGCCACGTTAACAATGACTGTAGCTGAACGAGAGGGCTGCCCGTTGTCCTCCACTATAACAGTCAGTCTTTGTTTCACAGCATCTTTATCAGTGACTTGGCGGATAGTTCTTATTTCTCCATTCTGTAAGCCCACTTCAAACAGCGCCCTGTCTGTGGCTTTCTGCAGTTTATAGGAGAGCCAGGCATTCTGTCCAGAGTCCACATCCACAGCCACCACTTTAGTGACCAGATAGCCCACATCTGCTGAACGAGGCACCATTTCAGCCACCAGAGAGCCACCAGTCTGGACTGGGTACAGAACCTGAGGAGGGTTATCGTTCTGGTCCTGGATCATTACTTTCACAGTCACGTTGCTACTGAGTGGAGGGGAGCCTCCATCCTGCGCTTTGACGTGGAAGTGGAAATCTTTGATCTGCTCGTAGTCAAAAGAGCGCACTGCATGGATGACTCCACTATCAGCACTCACGGACACATATGAGGAGACTGGCACTCCATTAACAGAGGAGTCCTCCAGTATGTAAGAAACACGGGAATTCTGCTTCCAGTCAGCGTCTCTGGCTTTCACTGTGAATATAGAGAGACCTGGTGTGTTGTTTTCTAAAATGTAGGCCTCATATGAGCTCCTCTCAAAGACAGGTGCGTTATCATTCACATCAGAGATCTGTAAGGTGAGAGTGACGCTGCTGGAGAGGGAAGGGACTCCCTCATCAGAGCAGGTCACCGTTATATTGTACTCAGATGCTGTCTCTCTGTCTAATTCACCTTCTGTCACTAAAGTAAAGAAATTATTTGAAGTTGAAGTAATTGTAAAATGAGTATTTTCATTTAAAACGCATTTGACATTTCCATTTTCTTCTGAATCTGGATCTTGCACGTTCATCATTGTCAGAACTGTGCCTGGCTTAACATCCTCAGTTATACTGGATGATGTTGACATAATATTAATAGCTGGTGGATTATCGTTTGTGTCCAACACCTCAATTATAACTTTACACACGTCTGAGTTACCACCGTTATCTGATGCCTGGACGTCTATCTCATAATGCCGAAATTTCTCATAATCAAGCTGTCCCATTAACGTAACCACGCCATTTTCTCCATCAACATAAAACAGTTCAAGTGCGCCCTCTGGAACATTAGAAATTGAATATTGTATGTGCCCATGTGGACCTTCGTCTGCATCAGATGCGCTGACCGTGGTTAGAACAGCTCCTTTCAACGCGTTTTCTTTCACGTTAGTCTTATACTCTGCTTGAATACAAACAGGTGCGTTATCATTTGCGTCCAAGACAGTAATGACAATTTGCATTGTTCCAGAGAGCTGCGGATCGCCACCATCTATAGCAGTCAATATTAAAGACAACCGCTCCTGTTTCTCTCGGTCAAGATGCTTCTTCAAAACCATCTCAACATTTCTACTGCTGCCAATTCTGTATGGGTTTAAAGTGAATGTGTCGCTTGAACTGAGTGAATAGCCCTGTAGCCCATTGATACCCACATCGACGTCAATAGCTTTGTCTAACACAAATTTGGATCCAATTTGAACCGTTTCACTGATTTCGAATTTCATTTCTTTGTTCTTAAAACCGGGAGAGTTATCGTTAATGTCAGTGATCTCGACAGTGATGCTGTAAAATTGCATAGGATTCTCCAAAATTATTTGAAAATCAAGAGCACAGGGCGTCGTCTGACCACAGAGCGCCTCTCTGTCTATCCGCTCTTTGATTACAAGGACTCCCCTTTCTTTATTCATCTCGATGTATTCTTTACCTTCTCCGGTATATATACGAGCTTTCCCTGATTTCAGCCGCTTCACATCTAAACCTAAATCTTGTGCTATATTACCGACCAAAGATCCTTTCGCCATTTCTTCAGGAATAGAGTAGCTAACCTGCCCGACAACCGAGCTGAGAGCAACAACAGAGATAAACAGCAGTAGTCCGACTTCCCGTGTCATTGTTCTGTCCGACATTTTCCAGTCCGCAAAAAAGAAAATATATAAAATTCGGTATCCAGTGAAAGGATTTAAGACACAAATGTCAGTAAAATAATCCAGAATCAACACTCCCAACAATGCTGATAACACGCCTGATATATCCGTGTTCGATCATCTCTCTCTTCTATAACGTGCCCTTTAATTTTTTTTGTCTCTCTTTCTCTGTAACATTTCAAGATGATGGGGGAGGTACTGCTGCAATGAGCTCTGAAATCTCAGCAGCTTGGTCAACAGCGTCCCCGTGAGTTGGAAGCACTGATCTACACGTTACACATAATCATGATTGTTCAGAGGTTAATCAAAATATATTTTCAAATATGTGAATACTCTTTAGTTGATTACTAACAAAAGAATAAATGCACATTAGCTAAATATCACTCTCTCACTCTCTCTCACTCACACACACACACACACACACACACACACACACACACACACACACACACACACACACACACACACACACACACACACACACTCACACACATAGCCAGTTGAAAACATGTTGAAAATGGGAAGATACAAAAAAATCCAGTGTGCTCAATGTTGCTCTATCCATGGTGCTGACATGCACTGAAAATGACTGAGGCAACAGGAAGACAGGATGTTTCACTCTTAGAGTTTAAATATATGTATGTGAGGTTATTCATTATTGAGTTTAACTGTGAATTCGTTTAATTTATACAAAAAGCTTGAGGACTAGCGTTATTGACACTAAATGTCACCTTAAACACATGTAAATATTTTCAAAATATCACTGTATTTTCAATTCGTTAATACCAAATGCTCAGATAACTGATATGAAATCATGAACAACTACGACATTTGAAAAATTATCTGGTTACTGTGTTTGGATTGAAAACAATTTATCAAAAATAACACTGAATTGCAGATTCAAAGAACATAATAAGTCAAAGCCAACCTCGAGAGGAGAGTCAGGTTCATCCAGGATGCTCTTCTCACTCTGTATCCGCTGCATCGTCCCTGTAGAACTGGGGTCCATTATCAGCACGTTCTGACTACCGGCTGTGCCGAACTTACAGTCACTCTTTCTGGAGTCAGTCGTCCTGCACACCTCGTAGTTGTACACGTGTTGGAGAGTCCCTGTCCCCAAAGTGTCTGAGTAACGTGGTGGATAATACGGAATCACGGGGAGATTGGAGTGATACATGACGCGAGACTGTCTCCATCTGTAGATCTTCACTGATATAATAACCACTAAACACGTGATGAAGAGGAAGGAAACTACAGCCAAAGCCAACACTAAGAAGAAAGTCAGGTTGTCGTTGTACTCCTTGTCTTGTGTAAAGTCAGTGAACTCAGACAGCACTTCAGGGAAGCTGTCCGCCACCGCCACGTTAACAATGACTGTAGCTGAACGAGAGGGCTGCCCGTTGTCCTCCACTATAACAGTCAGTCTTTGTTTCACAGCATCTTTATCAGTGACCTGGCGGATAGTTCTTATTTCTCCATTCTGTAAGCCCACTTCAAACAGCGCCCTGTCGGTGGCTTTCTGCAGTTTATAGGAGAGCCAGGCATTCTGTCCAGAGTCCACATCCACAGCCACCACTTTAGTGACCAGATAGCCCACATCTGCTGAACGAGGCACCATTTCAGCCACCAGAGAGCCACCAGTCTGGACTGGGTACAGAACCTGAGGGGGGTTGTCGTTCTGGTCCTGGATCATTACTTTCACAGTCACGTTGCTACTGAGTGGAGGGGAGCCTCCGTCCTGCGCTTTGACAGTGAATACAAGCTGCTTGATCTGCTCGTAATCAAATGAGCGCACTGCGTGAAGAACACCACTTTCAGAGTTAATGGACACATAAGAAGAAACTGGGCTGCCACTGATCTGTGTGTCCTCTAGAAAATACGATATTCTTGCGTTTTGATTCCAGTCAGAATCGCCTGCGCTCACACCGAATATTGACATACCAGGGACATTATTTTCAATGATAAAGGCAGAATAATTCGGTTTAGTAAAGAGCGGAGCATTATCGTTAACATCAGCAATCTTAAGGTGTAAAGTTGTTTTCGTAAAAAGAGGAGGTGACCCTGAATCGGTTGCAGTTATTGTTATGTTGTATTCTGGTTTTGTTTCACGATCAAAGGGTACATTTGAAAGCAAATTGTAATAATTAGTCAAAGAAGTCTGAATTTTAAATGGAAGATAAGAATCTATTGAGCATGTTATCTGACCGTTTCTTTCAGAGTCTGCATCTTTAACATTAAACACAGCTATAGTTGTGCCTGGGGTGACATCCTCAGAAATCAAGCTGGAGTATGACATTATATTTATAACTGGAGCATTATCATTTATGTCAGCGACCTCAATCACAACTTTGGTGGCGTCACTTAAGCCACCCTGATCTTTGGCGATCACTCTTATTTCGTATTTTTTGTCTTTTTCGAAATCAATATTTTCAGCAACAGTTATTTTGCCAGATAAACTGTCAAGTGCAAATTTTTCACCAGAGTTTCCCTTTACATTAGAAAAAGTATATGTGACCAAGCCATTAGATCCACTGTCGACATCTGAGGCATTCACAGTCGTAATATATGTTCCTATGGGCGCATTTTCAGTCACAGTAGCAGTGTATACAGATTGATTAAATACAGGAGGATTATCATTGACATCAAGAACAGTGATCTCTACATTTACTGTACCAGATCGCTGTGGAGTCCCTCCATCTACTGCATTCAGCTTTAGAGAGAGGTGTGGATTCAACTCTCTGTCCAGTGGCTTCTGTAAAATCATTACAGCGAATCTGACTCCATCAGCGTTGGAGTGTTGCTTCAAAACGAAATTGTCATTTGGGGATAAAACATATTTTTGCAAGCTGTGAATCCCTGCATCGGGGTCATAGGCGCTTTCTAAGTCAAAATTAGATCCCACTGTTGCAGATTCACTGATTTCTAGATTAATTACATTATTTTTGAAAGTCGGCGCATGGTCATTGACGTCTAATATTTCGACTGTCACCCTGTGCAGTTCAATTGGATTTTCCAAAATAATCTCGAAGCTGAAGCTGCATGGTGTAACGTCTCCACAGAGCTCTTCTCGGTCTATTCTCTCATTCACGACTAGAATCCCTTTGTCTGTTTTTAGCTCGGTGTACTGATTGTTTTCTCCGGTCACAATACGGGCTCGACCGGAACGGAGCCTTTTCAGATCCAAACCAAGGTCTTGTGCTACATTACCGATAAGAGAACCTTTCTTCATCTCCTCTGGTATTGAATAACGGATTTGACCGTTGATGGTGGAAACCATGAAGACAAAAATGAACAGTTGCCTTGTAAGTGTCCAACACAACAGCCATTTCCCGCATCGTTGCTGGCGTATTCCCATGTCGTTTAGAGTAAAATCCTAAATGTAAAAGCGAATTATATTCCACAGCCACCCACGTAGATGCAAGCTACACTTCAGTTCAAACGCGCTGCATTTCTTTGGAGCAAAATTGTTCGATTATAATGAAACGAAAAATGCCGTGTCAAAGCGACTGTATTTCCGTCGAACGCCTCCTTGTATGAAAGACAGCGTTTCTCCCTCTCTTCTTTCTCTCCTCCTCTCTCCTCACAGTCCGAACAACACAACACTCTGTTTTACTGATCAACAGCGTCCCTTAGAGTTCAAACGGAGGAAAGAACCGGGCCGACTGCAAATAGAAAACATAAATCTATTCAATCTAACTTGGGACCCGAAAGGACTACAAATAAAATATGCCGCAACGAAAAACGTAATAGATAGAATATGGCAACACAGGATGTGACATAAAGTCGAACACTCCACACATAATCCAACCACAAAAAGAAAACCAGAGATCAAGAACACTGTTACAAAACCAGTCACGTTGTGCAGAACTATGCAGCACTGCAGTGCTGAACGTATGAATGATGGTTAATGGTTAAAATGTTGAGTTCAGGCTATAGTTAGAGTAGTAAATAAAGAGGTTAAAGAGGAACGGTAAACACAAAGTTAAAAATAGTGTATAACAGTACACAAAGCTGTAGAGGAGAGCCAGTAAATATCAGCAACTTTCAAAGCAATTAAGTATGAGCTATGTGAGCAGTCTTTTCTTATCCGGAGCGAAGGTCAACGTGTATCAGATGTTGTAAAGCCCCTTGAGTGATTTACATTTATTTGTGATACTGGACTATGTAAATAAAAATAATACTAACTAAGTAAAATAGTGTATCAGCACATCATTGTTTAGGAATCATTATGATACATGACAGAATGAAATATAATATAGGAACATGTTATTATGTTTTGGAAGTTATTTATATGAATACAGATGCAAGAGATAAAAAATAAAATGTGCTAAAAAAATAAAATGTGCTGTCCATGGTGCTGAAATTAATAAAAAAAAAGGTTCTAGCCTGAAGCTTTGATTATACCTGGCTTGTTCTATTTCAACTTGCGTTTATATTTTGTTTTTTGTCTCTCCAATAACTGTTTTAATTGTATTTGAATGCCCTTGTGTTGTGTTTCTTTTGCACGTTTTCTCGATGCTTTTAACTTATCTTGTTGATGAAATGAGCTGTATGAATAAACATGCATTGTCTTGCAACAGTTCACTATGAATGTAACTAAACACAGATCGAAAAAGAGCGAAACAGAGACGACGCTACATTCTTAAACTAACCTCTAAGGGAGAGTCTGGTTCATCCAGGATGCTCTTCTCACTCTGTATCCGCTGCATCGTCCCTGTAGAACTGGGGTCCATTATCAGCACGTTCTGACTACCAGCTGTGCCGAATTTACAGTCACTCTTTCTGGAGTCAGTCGTCCTGCACACCTCGTAGTTGTACACGTGTTGGAGAGTCCCTGTCCCCAAAGTGTCTGAGTAACGTGGTGGATAATACGGAATCACGGGGAGATTGGAGTGATACATGACGCGAGACTGTCTCCATCTGTAGATCTTCACTGATATAATAACCACTAAACACGTGATGAAGAGGAAGGAAACTACAGCCAAAGCCAACACTAAGAAGAAAGTCAGGTTGTCGTTGTACTCCTTGTCTTGTGTGAAGTCAGTGAACTCAGACAGCACTTCAGGGAAGCTGTCCGCCACCGCCACGTTAACAATGACTGTAGCTGAACGAGAGGGCTGCCCGTTGTCCTCCACTATAACAGTTAGTCTTTGTTTCACAGCATCTTTATCAGTGACTTGGCGGATAGTTCTTATTTCTCCATTCTGTAAGCCCACTTCAAACAGCGCCCTGTCTGTGGCTTTCTGCAATTTGTAGGAGAGCCAGGCATTCTGTCCAGAGTCCACATCCACAGCCACCACTTTAGTGACCAGATAGCCCACATCTGCTGAACGAGGCACCATTTCAGCCACCAGAGAGCCACCAGTCTGGACTGGGTACAGAACCTGAGGAGGGTTGTCGTTCTGGTCCTGGATCATTACTTTCAAAGTGGCATTGGTACTGAGTGGCGGGGAGCCTCCATCCTGTGCCTTTACCACCAGCTGGATTTGTTTAATCTGTTCGTAATCAAAAGACCTCACTGCATGGATAGCTCCAGTTTCAGTATTTATGGAGACGTAAGAAGAGGTTGGAATGCCATTGATCTGTGTTTCTTCGAGAAAGTACGATATTCTAGCGTTTTGATTCCAGTCAACGTCCTGGGCTTTGACCGAAAATATTGACACCCCAGGGGAATTGTTTTCTGTAACGTGAGCAACGTAGCTAATTTGATCAAATATTGGGGCATTGTCATTCACATCAGATATTCTCAGACGTAATGTTGTTGTGCTTGACAATGATGGCGAGCCAGAATCGGTTGCCCTGATAGTTATGTTATATTCCGGGACGACTTCTCTGTCAAAAACTGAGGCCGTTACTAATGCATAGTAATTAGTTAATGTTGATTTTATTTTAAATGGTAAGCTACTGTCTGTTGTACAAACAATTTGGCCATTTTGCTCTGAGTCTGCGTCAATCACATTAATAATTGCCACTGTGGTACCCGAGGGAGAATCCTCCGGAACGGGGCTGGAGAATGACATCACATTTATGACGGGTGCATTATCGTTAACGTCTACAATCTCAATTAACACCTTACTTGAATCGGTCAGACCTCCTTGGTCCATCGCTTCAATCATTATTTCATATTTCTTATCTTTTTCATAATCCACTTGCCCTAAAAGTGTTATGGTTCCCGTCCTATCGTCTAAATTAAATATGTCAGCCAGCTGCTCTTTCATGTTTGAAAATCTATATGTGATAAGACCATCTGATCCACTGTCTGCATCACTTGCATTCACTGTCGTGATATAGGTGCCCTTTGATGCATTTTCAAAGACAGTAGCCCTGTAGAGGGATTGGTTAAAAATGGGGGGATTATCATTAGCATCAAGCACAGTAATATCTATATTTACTGTACCAGATCGAGGGGGAGTTCCACCGTCAACAGCGATGAGCTTCAATGATAGTCGTGGCTCGCTTTCTCTATCTAACGGTTTTTGTAAAATCATTTCGGCATATTTTCGACCGTCTGGACTTGAGTGCTGCTTTAAACCAAATATGTCATTCGTAGTTAGTATGTATTTTTGAAGACCGTTACTGCCTACATCTGAGTCTTCAGCACTGGCTAACAAAAAGCGTGATCCCAGTGTGGCAGATTCGCTTATTTCAAATTTCATTTCGTTCTTCCTAAATGTCGGAGAATTGTCATTTATGTCAATTATTTCCACTGTTACTCGATGTAATTCCATAGGATTTTCTAAAATCACCTCAAAGCTGAAGCTGCACGGTGTTACGTCTCTACAAAGCTGCTCTCGGTCTATTCTCTCGTTCACGACTAAAACGCCTTTGTCTGTTTTCAGCTCGGTGTAATGGATGCTTTGTCTTGTCACGATACGAGCACGGCCAGAACGAAGCCGTTGCACATCCAAGCCAAGGTCTTGAGCCACGTTACCAATAAGTGACCCCTTTTTAAGCTCCTCTGGAATTGCATATCTGATTTGTCCGGACACGACGTGACTGAGAGACCAAAAGAACAGCAGAAACGACCAAACTGACCTGCAATTCAAACGCCCTTTTTCGCAAGGAGATATTCCAAACGCCATTGCACAAATTATAACATGTGATAGCAAAAACCTGCTGTATACAATCCAGAAAAAACAAAGTCAGTTAAAT
Organism: Ophiodon elongatus; assembly: GCA_016806645.1. Classification (NCBI taxonomy): domain Eukaryota; kingdom Metazoa; phylum Chordata; class Actinopteri; order Perciformes; family Hexagrammidae; genus Ophiodon; species Ophiodon elongatus. Next base: position 228,442 of record JACSYO010001757.1, on the reverse strand, counting down.
CAAGTAATCCTTTGATTTCAAAGTCCTCGCTTCGAATGAAAATGTGGCCGTAGTCCTGCTTGTTAAGCACAGTTTGTCTTCTCCCCTGCTGAACGACAAAATGAGGGCTCTGCCTCCACTGAATAAACGCTGAACACTTGTTTCACTAACCAACAGCGTCCCTTACTGTCCAAAGCACGAATATCATGAACAATGGAAGAATGATAAAAAAAAAATAACTTGCCAATAACTCTGGTGTGGAAGAATTACAAGATAATAGCGGTAACATTATAGTACTTAGATCTGCATTTGACTAATTGCTATCAAGCCAAGGATATCTCAAAACGTATAAAACTATTCCGGTGAAGAATGACATTAACTACTCACATTTAAATTCAACCTTGAACTCCTGCTCCATAGTGAATTAAGCAGCAATTCACAAAATACATTTAACCTCCAGTCACTTAAATGTCCATGAGTTATGGTTCTGCAAATGCTCATGGGTTACGAGACACACGTGAGAGCAAAGGGCATCAACTCTTTGGTAAGACCAATGAAAAAGAGCATACATAATAACATGTGCAAATTAATATGTCAAAGGTCTCACCTCTAGAGGAGAGTCTGGTTCATCCAGGATGCTCTTCTCACTCTGTATCCGCTGCATCGTCCCTGTAGAACTGGGGTCCATTATCAGCACGTTCTGACTACCGGCTGTGCCGAACTTACAGTCACTCTTTCTGGAGTCAGTCGTCCTGCACACCTCGTAGTTGTACACGTGTTGGAGAGTCCCTGTCCCCAAAGTGTCTGAGTAACGTGGTGGATAATACGGAATCACAGGGAGATTGGAGTGATACATGACGCGAGACTGTCTCCATCTGTAGATCTTCACTGATATAATAACCACTAAACACGTGATGAAGAGGAAGGAAACTACAGCCAAAGCCAACACTAAGAAGAAAGTCAGGTTGTCGTTGTACTCCTTGTCTTGCGTAAAGTCAGTGAACTCAGACAGCACTTCAGGGAAGCTGTCCGCCACCGCCACGTTAACAATGACTGTAGCTGAACGAGAGGGCTGCCCGTTGTCCTCCACTATAACGGTCAGTCTTTGTTTCACAGCATCTTTATCAGTGACCTGGCGGATAGTTCTTATTTCTCCATTCTGTAAGCCCACTTCAAACAGCGCCCTGTCGGTGGCTTTCTGCAGTTTATAGGAGAGCCAGGCATTCTGTCCAGAGTCCACATCCACAGCCACCACTTTAGTGACCAGATAGCCCACATCTGCTGAACGAGGCACCATTTCAGCCACCAGAGAGCCACCAGTCTGGACTGGGTACAGAACCTGAGGAGGGTTGTCGTTCTGATCTTGAATATTTATTTTAACTGTGGTATTGCTGCTTAAAGGCGGGGAACCTCCATCCTGTCCTTTTACGAAAATATTTAGAGTTTTAATTTGCTCATAGTCAAATGATCGAATTGCATGTATAATTCCACTTTCTGCGTTCACAGATATGTAAGTGGATATTGGGTTACCGTTTATCTGAGTATCAATAAGCAGGTAAGACACTCGAGCGTTTTGTCCCGAGTCAGAGTCGTGTGCTTTAACGGAAAATACAGATACTCCTGGGGCGTTATTCTCCATAACATAAGCTTCATAATAACTCTGTTCAAACATGGGTGCATTATCATTTACATCAGACACCCGAAGTGTTATTGTCTTGTTAGTCGACAGTAGTGGGCTGCCTTCATCCATAGCCGTGAAAGTGATATTGTAATTAGGATTACGCTCTCTATCAAGGACACCGTTTGTTACCAGAGTATAATAATTTTTTAGAGATGAGTGGATTGCAAACGGGATATTGCCGTTAACTGAGCAGTCTACTTTTCCATTTTTTCCAGAATCTAGATCTTTGATGTTTATAATCGCTACAGTAGTTCCACTGGGAGAATCCTCAGCGATGGCACTCGATAACGAGGTTACTGTTATTGCAGGTGCATTGTCGTTCACATCCGTCACCTCAATTATAATATTTGTTGATGTGCTTTGTCCACCTTGGTCTTTTGCTTGCACACCAATCTCATATATTTTATTCTCCTCATAATCAATCATACCGTTTACAGTTAAATCGCCGCTGTTTTCATCCAGATGAAAAAGTTCAGCAACATTACTAGACATGCGGTTAAAGTGGTATGTGACACGGCCATTCATTCCTTCATCTGCATCGGTTGCGCTCAAACTGACCACTAAGGTTCCTTTTGGAACATTTTCTTTAACAGACGCCTTGAAAATTGATTGAGTAAAAACCGGAGCGTTGTCATTTGTGTCTCGGACAGTTACATGGATTTTAAGTGTCCCTGATCTTTGTGGTTCACCACCGTCCACAGCAGTTAGCGTGAGAAGCATCTTTTCCTCTTTCTCACGGTCTAAGGCAGTAGAAAGATACAACTGTGCATATTTATGACCATTTGGGCTGGACAGGACCTTAATATTAAAATGTGTTGTTGGGTGTAACGTATAACTGTGTAAAGCGTTGATGCCAACATCCGGGTCGGTGGCACTCTCTTGTAATATTTCGGTGCCTGGGAGAGCGGATTCGAGTATGTCTACTCGCACTTCTTTCTCATGAAACACAGGTGCATTATCATTTACATCTAATACTTCTACGACAACGCTATGAAGTTGCATTGGATTCATCATAATCATTTCAAAATTCAAGCTGCAGGGCGCTGACTGCCCGCAGAGCTGCTCTCTATCTATTCTTTCTCCCACGACAAGAATCCCTTTGTCTGCATCCAGCCTAATAAACTCGCTGCTATCACCGCTAACAATTCGTGCATCGCCTGTCTTCAGTCTTTTAGCGTCGATACCTAAATCTTCGGCCACATTTCCTACAAAGGATCCCTTTCTCATCTCCTCCGGTACGGAGTAACGGATCTGACTGACTGCCGAATCAATGAGAAAAACAAGGATGAAGGCCCGTACTTGCCATGTAATCGTGGCCTCACTGTTGATAAAAGACATATTCAAGAAGCAATCCAACAAACTCCGCATGGAAATGTATTGCAAAGAGCCAGTCTATTACCCCGTTTCGTCCTTCTATTGATGTGTTTATAATCCAGAGTGTGACAACGTATAAATTAGAAGCCTATACAAATCCTTGGTGAAAATGAAGACCAAATGCCCTGCTCTCCGCGGTACACTAAGATGAGTACTAGAGGTGTAGCTGCATTTCAAATGCTTCACAAGTGTTTTAAAGACCAACAGCGGCCCTTAGAGTCGGATATGAAGATAACAAGTGATGTCACGAAAGACGTGAAAAAATCTTTGAATAACAGTTGAGAGTGTGCATGAGCCAGCTGAGGTTGTACGTTTTAAGACGTTTATATTTAATAAAAAATGTGCATTTATATGCTGAAAATAAGATATGCAAAATGTAGTTTATAAGGGTTTTAGGTGACACAAAGAGATCAAGTGGGAGCAAAATACACACAGCAAAAAGACATGTTAAGTGGAAACACTTCCGAAATAGTATTAGATGTACTGTAATGTAATGTAGATGTGCGGTCTAAATCAACAACAAATACAATAAAAAAAAAAACCTAGGTGAAAACAAAAGGTCCAGAGATATTTTCTAAATACAACCCAAACACTCAATGCAGAACCAACTTCAGAGGTTGGTAACATGTGTCAACATAGGCTTTTTAAGGTGTACATTTCCCTCACTGGCTTTCTCAATTCAGGAACTCAACTCTGAGAGGAGCTGTCCATCACTACTGGTGCTGAAGATGCCCTCTGAACAGTCAGTGAGACAAATCATAAAGCCAGGTAATATCTGTAATATAAAAAAAAATCACTGTAGCGTGGCACTGTATGTAAATGATGATGGATCAAATAACCCACCTCGAGAGGAGAATCTGGTTCATCCAGGATGCTCTTCTCACTCTGTATCCGCTGCATCGTCCCTGTAGAACTGGGGTCCATTATCAGCACGTTCTGACTACCGGCTGTGCCGAACTTACAGTCACTCTTTCTGGAGTCAGTCGTCCTGCACACCTCGTAGTTGTACACGTGTTGGAGAGTCCCTGTCCCCAAAGTGTCTGAGTAACGTGGTGGATAATACGGAATCACGGGGAGATTGGAGTGATACATGACGCGAGACTGTCTCCATCTGTAGATCTTCACTGATATAATAACCACTAAACACGTGATGAAGAGGAAGGAAACTACAGCCAAAGCCAACACTAAGAAGAAAGTCAGGTTGTCGTTGTACTCCTTGTCTTGCGTAAAGTCAGTGAACTCAGACAGCACTTCAGGGAAGCTGTCCGCCACCGCCACGTTAACAATGACTGTAGCTGAACGAGAGGGCTGCCCGTTGTCCTCCACTATAACAGTCAGTCTTTGTTTCACAGCATCTTTATCAGTGACTTGGCGGATAGTTCTTATTTCTCCATTCTGTAAGCCCACTTCAAACAGCGCCCTGTCTGTGGCTTTCTGCAGTTTATAGGAGAGCCAGGCATTCTGTCCAGAGTCCACATCCACAGCCACCACTTTAGTGACCAGATAGCCCACATCTGCTGAACGAGGCACCATTTCAGCCACCAGAGAGCCACCAGTCTGGACTGGGTACAGAACCTGAGGAGGGTTGTCGTTCTGGTCCTGGACTACTAGTCTAACTATAGCCACCGAACTCAGAGGAGGTGATCCAGCATCACGAGCAGTTACATTAAATTCAAACCACTTGATTTGCTCGTAATCAAACGACCTCACTGCGTGAATGACACCACTTTCTGAATTCACTGACACTAACGAAGACACAGCTGCCCCGTTAATCTCTTTTTCATCCAAGAAATATGAAACCCGAGCGTTTTGGCCCCAGTCTGCATCACTAGCACTGAGAGTGAACACAGAAAACCCAGGAGAGTTATTCTCTGGGATATTCTTACTATATTCTGATTGGTCAAATTTGGGAGGGTTGTCATTCACGTCAGACACTTTAACATTGATGTGTTTCCTGCTAGTCAGAGGCGGGGAGCCTTGGTCAGAGACGGTTATGGTGATGTTATACTCAGGAATACTTTCTCTGTCTAAGAAGTTATCGGTTACGATGGTATAATATCCTGTTAATGAAGACTCGATTTTGAAAGGCATGTCAGAGTTAATAGAGCACTTGACAACACCGTTACCGTCAGAGTCTTCGTCATCAACGTTAATAACAGCTATAGTTGTACCTGGAGGAGAATCCTCGGATATCGAGTTAGAAAATGACATCATCTGTATTGTAGGGACGTTGTCATTCTCATCAATTATTTGAATTATAACTTTGCATGTATCTGAATATCCTCCGTGGTCACTAGCCTTAACGTTTAGTTGATACGTCTTTGATTTTTCAAAATCTAGTTTACCTGAAACTTTAATCTCTCCAGTTTTAACATTTACTTCAAAAAGCTGCTTCGCTTCTCTGGTGACATGTGCTATAGAAAATGTTATCTCACCATTGACTCCTTTATCTGCGTCATTTGCACTCACAGTAGTTACTACTGTTCCTTCTGGAGAGTTTTCCTTGACTTCTGCTTTATAAACAGGCTGACTACACACTGGCGCATTATCGTTAGCATCTAGCACAGTGATATGAATACGTACTGTCCCTGATCTGTGTGGTTCCCCTCCATCTGAAGCAATCAGCACGAGTGTGTGAGTCTCCTCTTTCTCTCGGTCTAACGGGTTTTGTAAAACCATTTCGATCAGTGTTCCTCCATGAGTCCGACTCTGTACTTCCAATTTGAAATGATCTGAAGGTTTCAGCATGTATTTTTGAATGTCGTTAATTCCAACATCGGGGTCGTATGCACTCTCCAGTGAGAAGCGAGTCCCCGCTGCAGCATTTTCAACAATATTTAAACTAATTTCATCCTTTGGGAACGACGGGCTGTTATCGTTTATGTCTGTTACCTCCACGGTTACCCGATAAAGCTGGATTGGATTTTCTAAAATGACCTCGAAACTGAAGCTACAGGGCGTCGTCTTTCCACACAGCTCCTCTCGGTCGATTCGCTCTTTAATCACAAGGGTGCCTTTGTCTCGGTTTAAATCAACGTACTGTCGGCTTCCTTTCGTAATAATACGAGCTTTACCTGATACGAGCCTCGACACATCCAAACCTAAATCTCTAGCGATGTTTCCAACAAAAGACCCTTCTGCCTGCTCCTCCGGTACGGAATAGCGAGCCTGTCCAGTCACTGAGCTCAGCTTAAAAAGACAAAGAATGACAAACAGTGCTTGTCCTCGGCCTCTGAGATCGGTTATCCACATACGAGCCATCATGAATCCAAAGGCACAGAAACAGTAATCCCTTCCAATGCAAAAATTATGTGTTTGAATCCTCAATGAAAAAAAGTAACGGTATCTTCAGCAGAGAAAGTCCTCGAGAAATGCTACATTTATACCATCAGGAGCCAGACCGTCTTCTCTCTAAGCAGTGAAACACTGAAGGGAATGAAAGGGGTGGACCGCTGCACTGCTTTGACTGATAGTCAGTGATGTATCAACAGCGGCGCTCAGAGCCCGTACAAGGTAATGTAGGTGAAGTGTACTATAATAGTGACACTTCAAATGTTGTATTAAAACATGAAAGATAAATATTGATGTATGTAATAGCATGGCTAAGGAGATGAAAAATAAATAATTTCTTGTAATGAATTATGCAAGTAAGGTTATATTTGCAAATATTGAAAACCTAGCCAATACAGTATTAATATTATTATTATTATCTTAAATATTTGTATTACTATTATCATCAATATACTTTTGTTTTTATTATTGTTGTTGTTATAATAATATTTTTTGTATTATATTATTAGTAAAAAAAATATTATTATTATTATTTATATTAATGGTAGTGGTAACAGTAGTTGCATTTAAAAAAAAGTATTTCTGATTAGAAATTACGAGGGAAGTGAAAAGTTGTAAAGAAAGCACTTTCAAAAAATGAGGAGCTGTCCACACTGTGGTCCTGAAAATAACATTGCATTTGCTTTAACTGTAACAAGCTATTGCAATGTCAGTTAAACACAGAGAAGCAATATCTGAAGGATAAAAACGTTGAGTATTGTTCCTCACCTCTAGAGGAGAGTCTGGTTCATCCAGGATGCTCTTCTCACTCTGTATCCGCTGCATCGTCCCTGTAGAACTGGGGTCCATTATCAGCACGTTCTGACTACCGGCTGTGCCGAACTTACAGTCACTCTTTCTGGAGTCAGTCGTCCTGCACACCTCGTAGTTGTACACGTGTTGGAGAGTCCCTGTCCCCAAAGTGTCTGAGTAACGTGGTGGATAATACGGAATCACAGGGAGATTGGAGTGATACATGACGCGAGACTGTCTCCATCTGTAGATCTTCACTGATATAATAACCACTAAACACGTGATGAAGAGGAAGGAAACTACAGCCAAAGCCAGCACTAAGAAGAAAGTCAGGTTGTCGTTGTACTCCTTGTCTTGTGTAAAGTCAGTGAACTCAGACAGCACTTCAGGGAAGCTGTCCGCCACCGCCACGTTAACAATGACTGTAGCTGAACGAGAGGGCTGCCCGTTGTCCTCCACTATAACAGTCAGTCTTTGTTTCACAGCATCTTTATCAGTGACTTGGCGGATAGTTCTTATTTCTCCATTCTGTAAGCCCACTTCAAACAGCGCCCTGTCTGTGGCTTTCTGCAGTTTATAGGAGAGCCAGGCATTCTGTCCAGAGTCCACATCCACAGCCACCACTTTAGTGACCAGATAGCCCACATCTGCTGAACGAGGCACCATTTCAGCCACCAGAGAGCCACCAGTCTGGACTGGGTACAGAACCTGAGGAGGGTTGTCGTTCTGGTCCTGGACTACTATTCTAACTATAGCCACCGAACTCAGAGGAGGTGATCCAGCATCACGAGCAGTTACGTTAAATTCAAACCACTTGATTTGCTCGTAATCAAACGACCTCACTGCGTGAATGACACCACTTTCTGAATTCACTGACACTAACGAAGACACAGCTGCCCCGTTAATCTCTTTTTCATCCAAGAAATATGAAACCCGAGCGTTTTGGCCCCAGTCTGCATCACTTGCACTGAGAGTGAACACAGAAAACCCAGGAGAGTTATTCTCTGGGATATTCTTACTATATTCTGATTGGTCAAATTTGGGAGGGTTGTCATTCACGTCAGACACTTTAACATTGATGTGTTTCCTGCTAGTCAGAGGCGGGGAGCCTTGGTCAGAGACGGTTATGGTGATGTTATACTCAGGAATACTTTCTCTGTCTAAGAAGTTATCGGTTACGATGGTATAATATCCTGTTAATGAAGACTCGATTTTGAAAGGCATGTCAGAGTTAATGGAGCACTTGACAACACCGTTACCATCAGAGTCTTCGTCATCAACGTTAATAACAGCTATAGTTGTACCTGGAGGAGAATCCTCGGATATCGAGTTAGAAAATGACATCATCTGTATTGTAGGGACGTTGTCATTCTCATCAATTATTTGAATTATAACGTTGCATGTATCTGAATATCCTCCGTGGTCACTAGCCTGAACGTTTAATTGATAAGTCTTAGATTTTTCAAAATCTAGATTACCTGAAACTTTAATCTCTCCAGTTTTAACATTTACTTCAAAAAGCTGCTTCGCTTCTCTGGTGACATGAGCTATAGAAAATGTTATCTCACCATTTACTCCTTTATCTGCGTCATTTGCACTCACAGTAGTTACTACTGTTCCTTCTGGAGAGTTTTCCTTGACTTCTGCTTTATAAACAGGCTGACTACACACTGGCGCATTATCGTTAGCATCTAGCACAGTGATATGAATACGTACTGTTCCTGATCTGTGTGGTTCCCCTCCATCTGAAGCAATCAGCACGAGTGTGTGAGTCTCCTCTTTCTCTCGGTCTAACGGGTTTTGTAAAACCATTTCAATCAGTGTTCCTCCATGAGTCCGACTCTGTACTTCCAATTTGAAATGATCTGAAGGTTTCAGCATGTATTTTTGAATGTCGTTAATTCCAACATCGGGATCGTCTGCACTCACCAGAGAGAAGCGAGTCCCTGATGTAACACTTTCAACAATTTTCAAACTGATATCATCCTTTGGGAACGACGGGCTGTTATCGTTTATGTCTGTTACCTCCACGGTTACCCGATAAAGCTGGATTGGATTTTCTAAAATGACCTCGAAACTGAAGCTACAGGGCGTCGTCTTTCCACACAGCTCCTCTCGGTCGATTCGCTCTTTAATCACAAGGGTGCCTTTGTCTCGGTTTAAATCAACGTACTGTCGGCTTCCTTTCGTAATAATACGAGCTTTACCTGATACGAGCCTCGACACATCCAAACCTAAATCTCGAGCGATGTTTCCAACAAAAGACCCCTCTGCCTGCTCCTCCGGTACGGAATAGCGAGCCTGTCCAGTCACTGAGCTCAGCTTAAAAAGACAAAGAATGACAAACAGTGCTTGTCTTCGGCCTCTGAGATCGGTTATCCACATACGAGCCATCATGAATCCAAAGGCACAGAAACAGTAATCCCTTCCAATGCAAAAATTATGTGTTTGAATCCTCAATGAAAAAAAGGAACGGTATCTTCAGCAGAGAAAGTCCTCGAGAAATGTTACATTTTATACCATCAGGAGCCAGACCGTCTTCTCTCTAAGCAGTGAAACACTGAAGGGAATGAAAGGGGTGGACCGCTGCACTGCTTTGACTGATAGTCAGTGGTGTATCAACAGCGGCGCTCAGAGCCCGTACAAGGTAATGTAGGTGAAGTGTACAATACTAGTGACACTTCAAATGTTGTATTAAAAAAAATAATATAAATACTGATACCTGTAATAGCATGGCTAAGAAGATGAAAAATAAATAATTCCATCTAATAAATTATGCCAGTAACATTGTATTTGCAAATACTGAAAACCTTGCCCATACAGTATTAATACTATATTTATTAATATCAATATTTGTATTGCTATTATCATCAATATACTTTTGTTTTTATTATGATTGTTGTTATAATAATCATTTTTTGTTTTAATAATACTAATAATACAAATAAATATTTATGATAGTGGTAACAGTAGTTGCAATCATAAAAACAAGTATTTTTAATTATAAGTTATGAGGGAAGTGAAATGTTGTCAAGACAGAAAGGCTTTCAGGAAATGAGGAGCTGTCCACACTGTGGACCTGAGAATAACTTTGTATTTGCTTTAACTGTAACAACCTATTGCAATATCAGTTAAACACAGAGAAGCAACATATGAAGGAGTAAATACGTTGAGTATTGTTCCTCACCTCTAGAGGAGAGTCTGGTTCATCCAGGATGCTCTTTTCACTCTGTATCCGCTGCATCGTCCCTGTAGAACTGGGGTCCATTATCAGCACGTTCTGACTACCGGCTGTGCCGAACTTACAGTCACTCTTTCTGGAGTCAGTCGTCCTGCACACCTCGTAGTTGTACACGTGTTGGAGAGTCCCTGTCCCCAAAGTGTCTGAGTAACGTGGTGGATAATACGGAATCACGGGGAGATTGGAGTGATACAGGACGCGAGACTGTCTCCATCTGTAGATCTTCACTGATATAATAACCACTAAACACGTGATGAAGAGGAAGGACACTACAGCCAAAGCCAACACTAAGAAGAAAGTCAGGTTGTCATTATACTCCTTGTCTTGTGTAAAGTCAGTGAACTCAGACAGCACTTCAGGGAAGCTGTCCGCCACCGCCACGTTAACAATGACTGTAGCTGAACGAGAGGGCTGCCCGTTGTCCTCCACTATAACAGTCAGTCTTTGTTTCACAGCATCTTTATCAGTGACTTGGCGGATAGTTCTTATTTCTCCATTCTGTAAGCCCACTTCAAACAGCGCCCTGTCGGTGGCTTTCTGCAGTTTATAGGAGAGCCAGGCATTCTGTCCAGAGTCCACATCCACAGCCACCACTTTAGTGACCAGATAGCCCACATCTGCCGAACGAGGAACCATTTCAGTCACCAGAGAGCCACCAGTCTGGACTGGGTACAGAACCTGAGGGGGGTTGTCGTTCTGGTCTTGGATCATTACTTTCACAGTCACGTTGCTACTGAGTGGAGGGGAGCCTCCATCCTGCGCTTTGACGACGAAAACTAGTTGTTTGACTTGCTCATAATCAAATGAACGCACCGCATGAATCACTCCACTTTCTGAACTAACCGACACACAATTAGAGACTGGAGATCCATCAAGATCAGAATCCTTCAGAATATAAGATACACGGGCATTTTGATTTTCATCACGATCTTTAGCCCTGACTGTAAGAAGGGAAACCCCTGGAGAGTTATTCTCTGAAATAAACGCATTGTAAACACTTTCTGAAAATAGTGGAGCATTATCGTTCACATCAGAGACCTTTAAATAAAAGGTTCTTTTAGTTGAGAGAGGAAGCATTCCTGCATCTGTCGCAACAACAGTGATGTTATAATCTGAAACAGTTTCACGATCTAATACAGTATCTGTTACCAAAGTATAGTAATTTCTTAAATTGGATTTAATCTTGAAAGGTGCATTTTGTTCTATTCTACAGTTTACTTTTCCGTTATCACCTGAATCGAGGTCTTTTACGTTTATAATGCCAATAGTTGTACCAGAAGGAGAGTCTTCTGACACAGGACTAGTGAACGACATAACGCTAATCGTAGGGGCGTTGTCATTTACATCAGTTACTTCAATTATGACTTTGCTTGAATCTGTCAAACCTCCCTGATCTTTTGCATCGATTCTAAGTTCATATTTTTTATCCTTTTCAAAATCTATTGGGCCCGAAACCGACAATAAACCAGAGACCTGATCGATGGACAACAAATCAGCGATATTGCTTCTCGCGTTTGAAATTGAATAAGTGATGTAACCATTCGATCCACTATCTGCGTCTGTAGCATTAACAGTAACGATATGAGTGCCCTTTATTGCGTTTTCTATCACCGTAGCTTTATACACTGACTGGTTAAAAACGGGCGCATTGTCGTTGGCATCTAAAACTAATATGTTTATATTTACGGTGCCAGATCTCTGTGGATTCCCACCATCAACTGCAATAAGCTTTAAAGAGAGATTAGGAATATTTTCTCTGTCTAATTGCCTCTGAAGCACCATCTCAGCATATTTACTTCCATCCGGATTTACATGCTGCTTTAAAACGAAGTTGTCGTTTGAAGATAAAACATAATTCTGCAGACCATTGACACCAACATCAGGATCCTCAGCACTGTCCAGCGCAAATCGCGCCCCAAGGTTAGCTGACTCGCTAATGTCTAACATAATATCCGACTTCTTGAATACCGGAGGATGATCATTCACATCTAACACTTCGATTGTTATGTGATGTAGCTCCATAGGATTTTCTAAAATGATTTCAAAGCTGAAACTACACGGCGTTACGTCTCTGCAAAGCTGCTCTCGGTCTATTCTCTCATTCACCACGAGAATCCCTTTGTCTGTCTTCAACTCGGTGTACTGGATGCTTTCTCCGGTCACAATACGGGCTCGGCCAGAACGGAGCCTTTTCAGATCCAAACCAAGGTCCTGAGCTACATTACCGATAAGAGAGCTCTTCTTCGTCTCCTCTGGTATAGAGTAGCGGATCTGCCCTCCGACGATATTAAAGAAGTACAACAATATAAGAACCATTACCCGCGGATGTCCGAAAGGCACAAGCCATTTGCCGAGTGGTTGTTGATTCGCCATTACAGAAATGGACATTTTCAAAAAGAAAAAAACAACAACGGAGAACCTCCGAACTTAATTCAATAACATCCACTCTTGCAGAGGTGCAAACGAGAAATAAAGCCGCTAGATTAAAAAAAAAAAAAACGTTTCTTTCAGAGATACGTTTCCTGATGTTCCCTCTAAGCCACTTCAATGTGATTTTACAAAGAACGTCACTGAACTGCATCAGAGCGATTATGGGTAGACATGGTATTCTTGTTAAACAGCGTCACTTAGAGTCCAAAACTTGCACACCAAACAGATTGGTAAATCATGAAGGAAGTATCCAAAGGAGGAAAAAATAAATAAATAGTAATGTCTGTAATATATTGGCAAGTTACAAAAAAATATGAGTATCATTATTACCATAATTATGCTTATTCTTGCCATGATTAAAATGATTAGTAATAATAATAATAATAACGATAACTATTATTAGTATTATTATTATTAAGGATAACAACAATGATGAAAGTTAAATAATTGTGTAGGACACTTAATATTTGCAAATATGGAGAAGTACACCCAATTAGCATTAATTAACAATGATAAAAAGATAATATTAAAACTGTTACTATTATTAGTAGAAGTAGGATGAGTAGGGTGACGAGTTAGAGGACGGGGGGCGGAGGGGGAGGCGGTATAAAAAGAAGAGGAGTATCAAAGGAGACATAAAACACTTTTGATATAACTGATTAGAAGTCATGAGGACAGTGAAATATACATAAACCCTCTCAGTTAAATAGGAGCTGTCCGTTTTGTGGTGCTGAAATGAACTGCATGTACTTGTTTTCGGGTAAAACTGCATATTGCAATTTAGGTTAATTTCAGAAAAACAATGTTGAACAAAACAATAATTTTGCGTATTGTTCCTCACCTCTAGAGGAGAGTCTGGTTCATCCAGGATGCTCTTTTCACTCTGTATCCGCTGCATCGTCCCTGTAGAACTGGGGTCCATTATCAGCACGTTCTGACTACCGGCTGTGCCGAACTTACAGTCACTCTTTCTGGAGTCAGTCGTCCTGCACACCTCGTAGTTGTACACGTGTTGGAGAGTCCCTGTCCCCAAAGTGTCTGAGTAACGTGGTGGATAATACGGAATCACAGGGAGATTGGAGTGATACAGGACGCGAGACTGCCTCCATCTGTAGATCTTCACTGATATAATAACCACTAAACACGTGATGAAGAGGAAGGACACTACAGCCAAAGCCAACACTAAGAAGAAAGTCAGGTTGTCGTTGTACTCCTTGTCTTGTGTAAAGTCAGTGAACTCAGACAGCACTTCAGGGAAGCTGTCCGCCACCGCCACGTTAACAATGACTGTAGCTGAACGAGAGGGCTGCCCGTTGTCCTCCACTATAACGGTCAGTCTTTGTTTCACAGCATCTTTATCAGTGACTTGGCGGATAGTTCTTATTTCTCCATTCTGTAAGCCCACTTCAAACAGCGCCCTGTCTGTGGCTTTCTGCAGTTTATAGGAGAGCCAGGCATTCTGTCCAGAGTCCACATCCACAGCCACCACTTTAGTGACCAGATAGCCCACATCTGCTGAACGAGGCACCATTTCAGCCACCAGAGAGCCACCAGTCTGGACTGGGTACAGAACCTGAGGAGGGTTGTCGTTCTGGTCCTGGATCATTACTTTCACAGTCACGTTGCTACTGAGTGGAGGGGAGCCTCCATCCTGCGCTTTCACAACGAAAATCAGCTGTTTGATTTGCTCATAATCAAATGAGCGCACCGCGTGTAACACTCCACTTTCTGCATTTAAAGAAATATATTCTGAAAGTGGAGACCCACCAATATTAGTATCTTCCAGAATATAAGATACACGGGCGTTTTGGTTTTCATCAGGATCTTTAGCCCTAACAGTATGAACGGAAATCCCTGGAGAGTTATTCTCTGGAATAAACGCATTGTAAACACTTTCTGAAAATAGTGGAGCATTATCGTTCACATCAGAGACCTTTAAATAAAAGGTTCTTTTAGTTGAGAGAGGAAGCATTCCTGCATCTGTCGCAACAACAGTGATGTTATACTCTGAAACAGTTTCACGATCTAATACAGTATCTGTTACCAAAGTATAGTAATTTCTTAAATTGGATTTAATCTTGAAAGGTGCATTTTGTTCTATTCTACAGTTTACTTTTCCGTTATCACCTGAATCGAGGTCTTTTACGTTTATAATGCCAATAGTTGTACCAGAAGGAGAGTCTTCTGACACAGGACTAGTGAACGACATAACGCTAATCGTAGGGGCGTTGTCATTTACATCAGTTACTTCAATTATGACTTTGCTTGAATCTGTCAAACCTCCCTGATCTTTTGCATCGATTCTAAGTTCGTACTTTTTGTCTTTTTCATAATCAACAGAACCTGTTATTAAAATTACGCCAGATTTTTCATCAATCACAAACAAATTGTTGATACCACTGTTGAGGTCTGAAAAATAATACGTTACGATACTATTTGAACCAACATCCGCGTCACTCGCATTAACAGTAGTAACGTAAGTATCTCGCGGAGAGTTTTCCATGACAGTAGCTTTGTACACAGATTGATTAAATAGAGGTGCATTGTCATTGGCATCAAGAACAGTGATATCTATATTTACTGTACCAGATCTCTGAGGACTTCCACCATCTACAGCTATTAGCTTTAGAGACAGTTTTGGGTTTGTCTCTCTGTCTAATGGCTTCTGAAGCACCATCTCTGCATATTTCCTTCCATCTGCATTCGAGTTTTGTTTCAAAATAAAATTATCATTCTCCGTCAAAAAATATTCTCTGAGTCCATTGATACCCACATCTGGGTCTTCTGCACTCGTCAATGAAAAACGAGAGCCAGTATTAGCTATTTCGCTTATTTCAAAGTGGATGATGTCTCTTTTGAACGTGGGGGAATGATCATTTATGTCTGTTATCTCAACTGTAATTTGATGTAACTCCATTGGGTTTTCTAAAATCACCTCAAAGCTGAAACTACACGGCGTTACGTCTCCGCAAAGCTGCTCTCGGTCTATTCTCTCTTTCACTACTAAAATCCCTTTGTCTGTCTTCAGCTCGGTGTACTGGATGCTCTCTCCGGTCACGATACGGGCCCGACCAGAACGGAGCCTTTTCAGATCCAAACCAAGGTCCTGAGCTACATTACCGATTATGGAGCCTTTCTTCATCTCCTCCGATATTGAGTATCGGATATGTCCGCTGACCAAATGGTTGAGATAAAAAAAGAATATCAGAAGCTTCCAATTGTGTTCGCAGACAAAGCGCCATTTTCCGCACCGGGAGTAGGGTGGTATTCCACATGCCATTGCAAAACAAAAATATCAAAATAAGCTTTAACAATCCAAGCACGAGACGTATTATGAAAAAAACACGAAACGTACATCTAAGGAAATATGAAATCGACTTCCCAATATTCTTTATCTGGATGTAGATATCAATTAAAGTGAGTCTGTTTTCCTCGAATATCAGCCCACATAATGCACACGGTCTCTTTTTTCCTCTCATAAGCCAATGTGGTAAGGGAGGAGACTGTGTAGCAATGTTTAACAGATTTTCTTGGATTGACCAACAGCGTCACTTGGAGTCTAAAATCTGTAACACCATGCAACATATAATTATTCCTGCATATATCAAGTGGTTGATTAAATTAATTAGTGGATGATCAAAATAATCTACGTAGAAATGTCAACAGAAAATATTCTGCAAATGAACAAAATTCTCATCCTATAAAATACTTTCAACCTGAGTTTTAGTATGAAGCTGTTTCTAAATGACTAAAAAATAGGCAGAAGTGTTTATAGAGCATTGCGTTAAACGTTGCACATATTAACACAAACTTAATACGACAACAACTTTATCATGACTGGGGAAGAGCACGGAAAGATAATGCAAGGCGTTTGGTACATCTATGGTGGATATGAAAAGTGAAAGGGGAACGTTTTCCTGTCACTATGCAAATTTAACTCAGATGAAAATAACTACTTTCAACAATCACGAAATAATGCAAATTAAGAGACATCCGTAATCACAGAAGCTGCACAAACATGTTTAGAAACAAACGCAAGGTATCAAATCGTGTTAACACTACAAGCCATTAAGTCAAAGCAATGTCTGTTTGAAACATTAAAACAGCTTATCGCCAGCAGAGAATAAAGGAAACTATATATTTTTTGACATTATCAATTGTATTCCTATCAAGTGGTGCAAAGTAAGATGCTGTCCATGGTTCTGAAAATAAGAATATGGCGTGCAAGAGTTCACTATCAATGTAAGTACAAACATAAGGAGAAATAAAGGCACGGAGATAAAGCTATTATTAAACTAACCTCTAGAGGAGAGTCAGGTTCATCCAGGATGCTCTTCTCACTCTGTATCCGCTGCATCGTCCCTGTAGCACTGGGGTCCATTATCAGCACGTTCTGACTACCGGCTGTGCCGAACTTACAGTCACTCTTTCTGGAGTCAGTCGTCCTGCACACCTCGTAGTTGTACACGTGTTGGAGAGTCCCTGTCCCCAAAGTGTCTGAGTAACGTGGTGGATAATACGGAATCACGGGGAGATTGGAGTGATACATGACGCGAGACTGTCTCCATCTGTAGATCTTCACTGATATAATAACCACTAAACA
The DNA here is from genome assembly GCA_016806645.1 of Ophiodon elongatus. Classification (NCBI taxonomy): domain Eukaryota; kingdom Metazoa; phylum Chordata; class Actinopteri; order Perciformes; family Hexagrammidae; genus Ophiodon; species Ophiodon elongatus. Next base: position 211,051 of record JACSYO010001757.1, on the reverse strand, counting down.
CGTGATGAAGAGGAAGGACACTACAGCCAAAGCCAGCACTAAGAAGAAAGTCAGGTTGTCGTTGTACTCCTTGTCTTGTGTAAAGTCAGTGAACTCAGACAGCACTTCGGGGAAGCTGTCCGCCACCGCCACGTTAACAATGACTGTAGCTGAACGAGAGGGCTGCCCGTTGTCCTCCACTATAACAGTCAGTCTTTGTTTCACAGCATCTTTATCAGTGACCTGGCGGATAGTTCTTATTTCTCCATTCTGTAAGCCCACTTCAAACAGCGCCCTGTCTGTGGCTTTCTGCAGTTTATAGGAGAGCCAGGCATTCTGTCCAGAGTCCACATCCACAGCCACCACTTTAGTGACCAGATAGCCCACATCTGCTGAACGAGGCACCATTTCAGCCACCAGAGAGCCACCAGTCTGGACTGGGTACAGAACCTGAGGAGGGTTGTCGTTCTGGTCCTGGATCATTACTTTCACAGTCGCGTTGCTACTGAGTGGAGGGGAGCCTCCATCCTGCGCTTTGACAACGAAAATCAGCTGTTTGATTTGTTCATAATCAAATGAGCGCACCGCGTGTAACACTCCACTTTCAGCATTTAAAGAAATATATTCTGAAAGTGGAGACCCACCGATATAGGTATCTTCCAGAATATAAGATACACGGGCGTTTTGGTTTTCATCAGGATCTTTAGCCCTAACAGTGTGAAGGGAAACCCCTGGAGAGTTATTCTCTGGAATAAACGCATTGTAAACACTTTCTGAAAATAGTGGAGCATTATCGTTCACATCAGAGACCTTTAAATAAAAGGTTCTTTTAGTTGAGAGAGGAAGCATTCCTGCATCTGTCGCAACAACAGTGATGTTATACTCTGAAACAGTTTCACGATCTAATACAGTATCTGTTACCAAAGTATAGTAATTTCTTAAATTGGATTTAATCTTGAAAGGTGCATTTTGTTCTATTCTACAGTTTACTTTTCCGTTATCACCTGAATCGAGGTCTTTTACGTTTATAATGCCAATAGTTGTACCAGAAGGAGAGTCTTCTGACACAGGACTAGTGAACGACATAACGCTAATCGTAGGGGCGTTGTCATTTACATCAGTTACTTCAATTATGACTTTGCTTGAATCTGTTAAACCTCCCTGATCTTTTGCTTCGATTCTAAGTTCGTGCTTTTTGTCTTTTTCATAATCAATTAAGCCTGTGATTAAAATTATACCAGTTTTTTCATTGACTGTAAACAAATTGTTGATACCACTGTTGAGGTCTGAAAAATAATACGTTACGATACTATTTGAACCAACATCCGCGTCACTCGCATTAACAGTAGTAACGTAAGTATCTCGAGGAGAGTTTTCCATGACAGTAGCTTTGTACACAGATTGATTAAATAGAGGTGCATTATCATTTGCATCAAGAACAGTGATATCTATATTTACTGTACCAGATCTCTGCGGACTTCCACCATCTACAGCTATTAGCTTTAGAGACAGATTAGGGTTTGTCTCTCTGTCTAATGGCTTCTGAAGCACCATCTCTGCATATTTCTTTCCATCTGCATTCGAGTTTTGTTTCAAAATAAAATGATCATTCTCGGTGAGAAAATATTCTCTGAGTCCATTGATACCCACATCTGGGTCTTCTGCACTCGTCAAAGGAAAACGACCGCCAGTATTAGCTATTTCGCTTATTTCAAAATGGATTGTGCCTCTTTTGAACGTGGGGGAATGATCATTTATGTCTGTTATCTCAACTGTAATTTGATGTAACTCCATTGGGTTTTCTAAAATCACCTCAAAGCTGAAACTACACGGCGTTACGTCTCCGCAAAGCTGCTCTCGGTCTATTCTCTCTTTCACTACTAAAATCCCTTTGTCTGTCTTCAGCTCGGTGTACTGGATGCTCTCTCCGGTCACGATACGGGCCCGACCAGAACGGAGCCTTTTCAGATCCAAACCAAGGTCCTGAGCTACATTACCGATTATGGAGCCTTTCTTCATCTCCTCCGGGATTGAGTATCGGATATGTCCGCTGACCAAATGGTTGAGATAAAAAAATAACAACAGATACTTCCAATTGTGTTCGCAGACAAAGCGCCATTTTCCGCACCGGGAGTAGGGTGGTATTCCACATGCCATTTCAAAAGAAAGATATTTAAAACGACATTAACGATCCAAGCACGAGACCTATCATGAACAAAAAAACTACTCAACATACATCGAAAGAAAAACGATGTCGACTTTTCAATTTACTCCATGTCTGAATAGAGATATTAATGATTGCAAGTCTGCTTTCCTCGAATGTCAGCCCACACAATGCACACGGCCTCTTTTTCTGTCATGAACCAATGTGGTAAGGGAGGAGACTGTGTGGTAATGTTTTAGAGATTTTGTTGGATTGACCAACAGCGTCTCTTAGAGTCCAAAATCAGTAACACCGCAAGTCTGGAAATATTGAGCGGTTGATTATATCTGATTGGTGGGTACTAAAAATAAAAAAAAAATGATTACAACACGCTACTCAGCAAAATAACTATAAAACAAAACTAAGTATTATCACTGTGGATATTAGCATGATTCTGGTCTTCTAGAATTTGCAATAAAAAATGCAAATATTTGAATAGAAACAGCGTTGCAACACATAAATTAACAAAAGCAACGACTATTTTATCATGATGTAGGGAAGCATTGGGGGAAATAACACAAAGGGGCTTGTTAGTTGATGTTCAATGAGAGCAGTGATAGGAGCCTTTTAGATTGTCCCACCAATTTATATCAGATGCAAACCTTTTATTTTTTTGATCAGGAGTGAAATATTATAAAGAGACCCCAGAAATTACACGAAATGTAAAAGTACATAAAAATAACTGGCAAGATACTAGTCCACGTTAACACAAAATGCAACTACGTAAAAATATTGCGGGTAAAAGTTGAATATGAGTACAGGAGAATTTTCATTAAGTGCTGCAAAAGGTCAGATGCTGTCCATGGGGCTGAATAGGACAACATAGTGACAACACTTCAATATCAATATAACTACACACAGAACGAGAAATAACAGCACATAGACAACGCTACATTATTAAACTAACCTCTAGAGGAGAGTCTGGTTCATCCAGGATGCTCTTCTCACTCTGTATCCGCTGCATCGTCCCTGTAGAACTGGGGTCCATTATCAGCACGTTCTGACTACCAGCTGTGCCGAACTTACAGTCACTCTTTCTGGAGTCAGTCGTCCTGCACACCTCGTAGTTGTACACGTGTTGGAGAGTCCCTGTCCCCAAAGTGTCTGAGTAACGTGGTGGATAATACGGAATCACAGGGAGATTGGAGTGATACAGGACGCGAGACTGTCTCCATCTGTAGATCTTCACTGATATAATAACCACTAAACACGTGATGAAGAGGAAGGAAACTACAGCCAAAGCCAACACTAAGAAGAAAGTCAGGTTGTCGTTGTACTCCTTGTCTTGTGTAAAGTCAGTGAACTCAGACAGCACTTCAGGGAAGCTGTCCGCCACCGCCACGTTAACAATGACTGTAGCTGAACGAGAGGGCTGCCCGTTGTCCTCCACTATAACAGTCAGTCTTTGTTTCACAGCATCTTTATCAGTGACTTGGCGGATAGTTCTTATTTCTCCATTCTGTAAGCCCACTTCAAACAGCGCCCTGTCGGTGGCTTTCTGCAGTTTATAGGAGAGCCAGGCATTCTGTCCAGAGTCCACATCCACAGCCACCACTTTAGTGACCAGATAGCCCACATCTGCTGAACGAGGCACCATTTCAGCTACCAGAGAGCCACCAGTCTGGACTGGGTACAGAACCTGAGGAGGGTTGTCGTTCTGGTCCTGGATCATTACTTTCACAGTCACGTTGCTACTGAGTGGAGGGGAGCCTCCATCCTGCGCTTTGACAACGAAAATCAGCTGTTTGATTTGTTCATAGTCAAATGAGCGCACAGCGTGTAACACTCCACTTTCTGCATTTATAGAAATATATTCTGAAAGTGGAGACCCACCGATATTAGTATCTTCCAGAATATAAGATACACGGGCGTTTTGGTTTTCATCAGGATCTTTAGCCCTTACAGTAAGAAGGGAAACCCCTGGAGAGTTATTCTCTGAAATAAACGCATTGTAAACACTTTCTGAAAATAGTGGAGCATTATCGTTCACATCAGAGACCTTTAAATAAAAGGTTCTTTTAGTTGAGAGAGGAGGCATTCCTGCATCTGTCGCAACAACAGTGATGTTATAATCTGAAACTGTTTCACGATCTAATACAGCATCTGTTACCAAAGTATAGTAATTTCTTAAATTAGATTTAATCTTGAAAGGTGCATTTTGTTCTATTCTGCAATGTACTTGTCCGTTATCACCTGAATCAAGATCTTTTACGTTTATAATGCCAATAGTTGTACCAGAAGGAGAGTCTTCTGACACAGGACTAGTGAATGACATCACATTAATGACAGGTGGGTTATCGTTCACATCAATTACCTCAACTATTACTTTACTCGAGTCTGTTAAAGCTCCTTGGTCTGTGGCTTCTATGCCTATTTCATATTTCTTTGCTTTTTCATAGTCAACCTGCCCTGAGAGAAAAATCACACCAGTTGTCTTATTCATTTTGAATAAGCTGTCAATACTCCCTTGCATTTTTGAAATAGAGTAATAAATCAATCCATTGGATCCACTATCTGCATCAGATGCATTCACGGTGATGATATAAGTACCTATTGCGTCATTTTCCATTACATTGGCCTTATATACTGACTGATTAAAAATAGGAGAATTATCGTTAACATCTAGGACAGTGATATCTATATTTACTATACCAGATTTCTGTGGCGTCCCACCGTCCACTGCTATTAGCTTCAGGGACATACTTGGATATCGCTCTCTATCCAATGGTTTCTCAAGTACCATTTCCGCATATTTTCTTCCGTCAGAATTTAAATGTTTTTTTAAAATAAAATTGTCATTTGGAGATAAATTATAATCCTGGAGCCCGTTGGCTCCTACATCAGGATCATTGGCTGTTGGCAAAACAAAACGTGCTCCCGGTGCGGCTGATTCTCCAATCGTTAATTGCATGTCTTGCTGATGAAAAGAAGGTGAATTATCATTAATGTCCAAAACTTCGACCGTAACGTGGTGTAGTTCCATCGGGTTTTCTAAAATCACATCAAAGCTGAAGCTGCACGGTGTAACGTCTCCGCAAAGCTGCTCTCGGTCTATTTTCTCATTCACTACCAGCGTCCCTTTGTCTGTCTTCAGCTCGGTGTACTGGATGCTTTCTCCGGTCACGATACGGGCCCGACCAGAACGGAGCCTCTGCATATCAATTCCTAGGTCTAATGCAACATTACCAATAAGGGAGCCCTTCTTCATCTCCTCTGGGATCGAATAACGTATTTGACCACTTGCAATATGACTGAGAAAAAGGCAAAACAGAACGATTTGCGACGTCAGTCTGTAGCACAAACGCCATCTTAGAGGCCGATAGTCATATTTTCCGCAATCCATGTTCTCGAAAAAACGATATGAAATTATACTGTCCAAACACTTCTCTTGTAAAACCGAAGCATTAACAACACTGCAATTCACGTGTAGTATATAAGAGAAAGATTTGTATTCCAAGCTTCCTTTCTCTCGTGATGAAAAATATGAAACCGAGCAGTCTGTCTGCGCCCACTCAACGTCATGCACTGTTTAAAGCGGACTGACTCTCCACAGACCACAAAGGCACCGCCTAAAACACTTGTTCAGATTTGTTTTTACTTGACCAACAGCGTCCCTTAGAGTCCAGTCAATGAATATCAACATAAGGAAGGAAAATTATACAAATTCAATATCCATGGTAAAACGATATCAACAATTCCCCTTACAGAGAGAAGAAATACTATCATGGAGCTTGAATAAACATGACAACAGTACACCGGGGTCATGGTCATTTATGATGCCATCCATTAGTATCTGCAAACGATTAAAAGCTAGAACTACATAATTCTGTTGTTAATCAAGACACACTAAAGCACAGACATCTGGGAAAAACAACCTCCTTAGAGCATGAAATTAGCAAAGAACATCGTGCATCACAGTCCAATTGAAGGAACAACTTTTAACTTGAGTTCAACACAAGCTAAAACCTGAAAATAAATACTAATGCTTTCATTGTAAAGTAACATCAATGAGCCTAGTATTAAAACAACTCACTCGTTTGAAGGGTGGAGTAAGGATGTGGAAGCTTTAACAATATGTAATATATTTAGGAGTAGGATTAATATAATATATTGTTTAGAAGTGGAAATGTAGATACATTATTGCATTTCTCATGAATAAACAACATTCCTATCGTATTGTGGCAATGCAAAATCAACGAATATAAATAAAGTTTCCATAGCATGAGGTTCAAAAGCCACTGCTACATTTGCAAAGACGATTGCAAGAGCAGAATTCTTGAATGAGCCAAGGTAAGTGGGGTGCTTTCTATAGAACTGAAAGTTAAAATATAGTGTCCAGCTGTTCTCTATCAAGGATAAGACAAATATAAAAAAAGAAAAACGCAAATAAAGATTATCCTAACTCACCTCTAGAGGCGAGTCTGGTTCATCCAGGATGCTCTTCTCACTCTGTATCCGCTGCATCGTCCCTGTAGAACTGGGGTCCATTATCAGCACGTTCTGACTACCGGCTGTGCCGAACTTACAGTCACTCTTTCTGGAGTCAGTCGTCCTGCACACCTCGTAGTTGTACACGTGTTGGAGAGTCCCTGTCCCTAAAGTGTCTGAGTAACGTGGTGGATAATACGGAATCACGGGGAGATTGGAGTGATACATGACGCGAGACTGTCTCCATCTGTAGATCTTCACTGATATAATAACCACTAAACACGTGATGAAGAGGAAGGAAACTACAGCCAAAGCCAGCACTAAGAAGAAAGTCAGGTTGTCGTTGTACTCCTTGTCTTGTGTAAAGTCAGTGAACTCAGACAGCACTTCAGGGAAGCTGTCCGCCACCGCCACGTTAACAATGACTGTAGCTGAACGAGAGGGCTGCCCGTTGTCCTCCACTATAACAGTCAGTCTTTGTTTCACAGCATCTTTATCAGTGACTTGGCGGATAGTTCTTATTTCTCCATTCTGTAAGCCCACTTCAAACAGCGCCCTGTCGGTGGCTTTCTGCAGTTTATAGGAGAGCCAGGCATTCTGTCCAGAGTCCACATCCACAGCCACCACTTTAGTGACCAGATAGCCCACATCTGCTGAACGAGGCACCATTTCAGCCACCAGAGAGCCACCAGTCTGGACTGGGTACAGAACCTGAGGAGGGTTGTCGTTCTGGTCCTGGATCATTACTTTCACAGTCACGTTGCTACTGAGTGGAGGGGAGCCTCCATCCTGCGCTTTGACTACTAGCTGAAGCTGTTTAATTTGTTCATAATCAAAAGAACGAACGGCGCTAAGAACCCCAGTTTCAGAGTTTAAAGACACATACGTAGATATTGGACTACCACTGACGTGTGTGTCCTCTAAAAGATACGAAATTCTTGCGTTTTGATTCCAATCAGAGTCTCGCGCGCTGACAGCAAATATGAAAAATCCAGGGGAATTATTCTCTGTGATGTAAGCAGAATAGCTGTTTTTATTGAATATAGGTGCGTTGTCGTTTACGTCAGAGATTTTAAGATGCAACTTTGTTGAGCTAGAAAGTGGGGGAGACCCCAAATCAGTGGCTGTTATTGTTATATTATATTCTGATACGGATTCTCTATCAAAATGTTGATCTGTGATTAAATTGTAATAATTTGTTAAAGATGATTCGATCTTAAAGGGAAGTTTAGCATCTATAGAACATTTTATTTGTCCATTTTTTTCAGAATCTGCATCTTTTATATTCAAAACAGCAACAGTTGTACCAGGACTTGCATCCTCAGATACAGGGCTAGAAAATGACATAATATTTATAATTGGGGGATTGTCGTTGACATCAAAAACATCTAATGTAATTTTACTCGTCCCGGTTAGGCCACCCTGATCCTTTGCCTCGACTCTGACCTCGTATTTTCTGTCTTTTTCATAATCTATCTGACCAGAAACAAAAACATTTCCTGTGTTTTCATCAATACTGAATACATTCCCTGCATTTCCTTTCATTTTAGACAAACTGTAGGTAATAACCCCATTTAAACCACTGTCAGCGTCCGTGGCATTTACAGTTATAATACTCGTGCCTTTCGTTGTGTTTTCCATCACAGATGCTTTATACACCGATTGGTTAAACACGGGTGCATTGTCGTTGACATCTAACACAGTGACATCTATATTTACTGTACCCGATCTCTGTGGTGTTCCTCCGTCAACTGCGATAAGTTTTAAAGACAGATGTGGATGTTGCTCTCTGTCTAAAGGCTTCTGGAGCACCATTTCAACATATTTACTTCCATCTGGATTTGCATGTTGTTTCAATATGAAATTGTCGTTTGGTGACAAAACATAATCTTGCAAAGCGTTTTGCCCGACATCTAGATCCTCTGCACTCTGCAGTGGAAACTGGACTCCAACTGCAGCTGATTCACTGATTTCGAGGCTGATAGGCTTGTCTTTATTTGGGAAGACGGGCGCGTGATCATTTATATCTAAAACCTCAACAGTTATTCTGTGCAATTCGATAGGGTTTTCTAAAATCACCTCAAAGCTGAAGCTACATGGCGTTAAGTCTCCACAGAGCTGCTCTCGGTCTATTCTCTCTTTCACGACTAGAATCCCTTTGTCTGTCTTCAGCTCGGTGTAGTGAATGTTTTCTCCGGTCACGATACGGGCCCGCCCAGAACGGAGCCTCTTCAGATCTAAACCAAGATCTTGCGCTACATTACCGATAACAGAGCCTTTCCTCATCTCCTCTGGTATAGAATAACGAATCTGACCACCTACCATGTTCACCGCATGAAAGAGCAACATGAGCAGTCCTATTTGACGTCTTAATCCACAAAACAATCGCCATCTTGCGCATGTGAGAGATCCCCCAATTGTCATCGTGGCAAAAAAGAACAAAACAAAAATCTGTCTCCGATTGATATGACGGCGAAGCTGGTTCTGATATATCCGTTACAACTAAACACGTCTTCAACCTTTACATGTCTGTTAGACCATGTTCTCTCGGACGTGCCCTAAACCTCGACAAAACACAGAGATCCTTCTTCACTGTATAGTCAGTAGGAGGATGGACTGAATGACGACACAACATTAACAAAATAATATTTTACTGACCAACAGCGTCCCTTAGAGTCTAAAAGCTGAACATCAAATAAGGCCCCTGCCGCTGAGCTCCGAAGCGCACAGACTGAACAAATATCTATTGTTGAAATTACTCTGGAATGTCGTTAAATATAGTATTTGTAAATTAAAACGCATTCAGTTCAACATAATGTATTATATCAGATTGTGTTTGAAATGAAAACCCAAAGCACTTTTCGAAACAAAGTATGAAATAATTCTCATTCTAAAATAATTCGACTACATTGTACTCAGTCCAACAGAAAAAAAAGGAAAATAAAAAAAATAAAATTATCTTTACAGGAAACCTGTAAAACCATATTATTGAGTCCCTACAAGGATTCAACGGGTTGTACAGTTTTATCAAGACTGATAAGGTATACGCATTCTTCTCTAAACTACACTGATGCCCAACAATCCTGTATGAGGAAATGTTGAACGACAATATCATCCCTCAGATGTTAACGATGCAGAAAATGGCTAGTAACTTTAATATCATGAAACAAAAGAAAAAACAATATTTCAATCAATTTACTGACACTATATCCTTCAACTTTTCTTATTGCCTTTATGTCTGACATTAACCATATTAAAAAGCACCAATCCTCGTCAAGAGGAAATATTTTATGAAGTTTGTATGGTATTCAATCAATATGGTATTCAATTAGAAAAATGCTTTCCATATGAAAACTTTGACAAAAAGCAGCATTTCTAAGATGAGACACCGACTAAGATGCTGTCCATGGTGCTGAACATGACGGCATGAAATGCAACGGTTTCTAGGAATGCAACTAAATACAAAAAGAGGACAAAGGGGCAAACCAACGAAGCTAAAATGTTTAACTCACCTCTAGAGGAGAGTCTGGTTCATCCAGGATGCTCTTCTCACTCTGTATCCGCTGCATCGTCCCTGTAGAACTGGGGTCCATTATCAGCACGTTCTGACTGCCGGCTGTGCCGAACTTACAGTCACTCTTTCTGGAGTCAGTCGTCCTGCACACCTCGTAGTTGTACACGTGTTGGAGAGTCCCTGTCCCCAAAGTGTCTGAGTAACGTGGTGGATAATACGGAATTACGGGGAGATTGGAGTGATACATGACGCGAGACTGTCTCCATCTGTAGATCTTCACTGATATAATAACCACTAAACACGTGATGAAGAGGAAGGAAACTACAGCCAAAGCCAGCACTAAGAAGAAAGTCAGGTTGTCGTTGTACTCCTTGTCTTGCGTAAAGTCAGTGAACTCAGACAGCACTTCAGGGAAGCTGTCTGCCACCGCCACGTTAACAATGACTGTAGCTGAACGAGAGGGCTGCCCGTTGTCCTCCACTATAACAGTCAGTCTTTGTTTCACAGCATCTTTATCAGTGACCTGGCGGATAGTTCTTATTTCTCCATTCTGTAAGCCCACTTCAAACAGCGCCCTGTCGGTGGCTTTCTGCAGTTTATAGGAGAGCCAGGCATTCTGTCCAGAGTCCACATCCACAGCCACCACTTTAGTGACCAGATAGCCCACATCTGCTGAACGAGGCACCATTTCAGCTACCAGAGAGCCACCAGTCTGGACTGGGTACAGAACCTGAGGAGGGTTGTCGTTCTGGTCCTGGATCATTACTTTCACAGTCGCATTACTACTGAGTGGAGGGGAGCCTCCATCCTGCGCTTTGACTACTAGCTGAAGCTGTTTAATTTGTTCATAATCAAAAGAACGAACGGCGCTAAGAACCCCAGTTTCAGAGTTTAAAGACACATAAGTAGATATTGGACTACCACTGACGTGTGTGTCCTCTAAAAGATACGAAATTCTTGCGTTTTGATTCCAATCAGAGTCTCGCGCGCTGACAGCAAATATGGAGAATCCAGGGGAATTATTCTCTGTGATGTAAGCAGAATAGCTGTTTTTATTGAATATAGGTGCGTTGTCGTTTACGTCAGAGATTTTAAGATGCAACTTTGTTGAGCTAGAAAGTGGGGGAGACCCCAAATCAGTGGCTATTATTGTTATATTATATTCTGAGACGGATTCTCTATCAAAATGTTGATCTGTGATTAAATTGTAATAATTTGTTAAAGATGATTCGATCTTAAAGGGAAGTTTTCCATCCATAGAACATTTTATTTCTCCATTTTGTTCAGAATCTGCATCTTTTATATTCAAAACAGCAACAGTTGTACCAGGACTTGCATCCTCAGATACAGGGCTAGAAAATGACATAATAATTATAATTGGGGCATTGTCGTTGACATCAAAAACATCGATTGTAATTTTACTCGACCCTGTTAGGCCACCCTGATCTTTTGCCTCGACTCTGACCTCATATTTTCTGTCTTTTTCATAATCGATCTGACCAGAAATAATAACTGTGCCTGTGTGTTCATCAATACTGAATACATTCACTGCATTTCCTTTCATTTTAGACAAACTGTAAGTAATAACCCCATTTAAACCACTGTCAGCGTCCGTGGCATTTACAGTTATAATACTCGTGCCTTTCGTTGTGTTTTCCATCACAGATGCTTTATACACCGATTGGTTAAACACGGGTGCATTGTCGTTGACATCTAACACAGTGACATCTATATTTACTGTACCCGATCTCTGTGGTGTTCCTCCGTCAACTGCGATCAGTTTTAAAGACAGATGGGGATGTCGCTCTCTGTCTAAAGGCTTCTGCAGCACCATTTCACCATATTTACTTCCATCTGGATGTGCATGTTGCTTCAATATAAAATTTTCGTTTGGTGACAAAACATAATCTTGCAACGCATTTTGCCCGACATCTAGATCCTCTGCACTCTGCAGTGGAAACTGGACTCCAACTGCAGCCGATTCACTGATTTCAAGGCTGATAGGCTTATCTTTATTTGGGAAGACGGGCGCGTGATCATTTATATCTAAAACTTCAACAGTTATTCTGTGCAATTCGATAGGGTTTTCTAAAATCACCTCAAAGCTGAAGCTACATGGCGTTACGTCTCCACAGAGCTGCTCTCGGTCTATTCTCTCATTCACGACAAGAATCCCTTTGTCTGTCTTCAGCTCGGTGTAGTGAATGTTTTCTCCGGTCACGATACGGGCCCGCCCAGAACGGAGCCTCTTCAGATCTAAACCAAGATCTTGCGCTACATTACCGATAACAGAGCCTTTCCTCATCTCCTCTGGTATAGAATAACGAATCTGACCACCTACCATGTTCACCGCATGAAAGAGCAACATAAGCAGTCCTATTTGACGTCGTAATCCATAAAACAATCGCCATCTTGCGCTTGTGAGAGATCCCCCAGTTGTCATCGTGACAACAAAGAATAAAATAAAAATCTGTATCCGATTTATATGACGGCGAAGCTGGTTCTGATATATCCGTTACAACTAAACACGTCTTCAACCTTTACTGTGAGACCATGTTCTCTCGTGTCCTAAATCTTGACAAAACACAGAGATCCTTCTTCACTGTTGAGTCAGTTGGAGGATGGACTGAATGACGACACAACATTTACAAAATAATATTTTACTGACCAACAGCGTCCCTTAGAGTCTAAAAGCTGAACATCAAATAAGGCCCCTGCCGCTGAGCTCCGAAGCTCACAGACTGAACAAATATGTATTGTTGAAATCACTCTGGAATGTCGTTAAATATAGTATTTGTGAATTAAAACACATTCAACTCAACATAATGTATTATATCAGATTGTGTTTGAAATGAAAACCCAAATCACTTTTCGAAACAAAGTATGAAATAAATCTCATTCTAAAATAATTCGACTACATCGCAGTCAGTTCAACAGAAAAAAGCAAATATAAAGAATAAAACTATCTTTACAGGAAACCCGTAAAAACATATTGATGAGTCCCTACAAGGATTCAACGGTTGGTACAATTGTATAAAGACTGATAAGGAAGTTAAGCACTCTCCTTTAAAATGCAATGATGCCCAACAGTCCTGTATCAGAAAATGTTTAACGACAATATCAACCAACCGTCAGAAGAAAACAATGCATAAAGATTGCTAGTATATCATGAAACAAAAGAAAAACAATATCTCAATCAATTTACTGACACTGTATTCTTCAACTTTTCCTGTTGCCTCCATTTACCAGAATAAACAGCACCAATCCTTGCCAAGATAAAATATGACATAAAGAACTCAATCGGAACTTGGCAGGTAACTATGCACACACGTGACGTTTGAACATAATCAATGGAGTGTGACTTTGCCAAAAAAACGCATTAGTGTAACGTAGTGACGAAAGAAAGTTTGTATGGTATTCAATCAGAAGTCAATGCTATCCAAAGGTATGACAACTTTAACAAAAAGCAGCATTATTATGATGAAACGCAGACTAAGCTGCTGTCCATGGTGCTGAAAGTGACTGCATGGCGTGCAACGTATTTATGAGTGCTACTAAATACAAAAAGAGGACAAAGGGGCAAACCAAGGAAGCTAAAATGTTTAACTCACCTCTAGAGGAGAGTCTGGTTCATCCAGGATGCTCTTCTCACTCTGTATCCGCTGCATCGTCCCTGTAGAACTGGGGTCCATTATCAGCACGTTCTGACTACCGGCTGTGCCGAACTTACAGTCACTCTTTCTGGAGTCAGTCGTCCTGCACACCTCGTAGTTGTACACGTGTTGGAGAGTCCCTGTCCCCAAAGTGTCTGAGTAACGTGGTGGATAATACGGAATCACGGGGAGATTGGAGTGATACATGACGCGAGACTGTCTCCATCTGTAGATCTTCACTGATATAATAACCACTAAACACGTGATGAAGAGGAAGGAAACTACAGCCAAAGCCAACACTAAGAAGAAAGTCAGGTTGTCATTGTACTCCTTGTCTTGCGTAAAGTCAGTGAACTCAGACAGCACTTCAGGGAAGCTGTCCGCCACCGCCACGTTAACAATGACTGTAGCTGAACGAGAGGGCTGCCCGTTGTCCTCCACTATAACAGTCAGTCTTTGTTTCACAGCATCTTTATCAGTGACTTGGCGGATAGTTCTTATTTCTCCATTCTGTAAGCCCACTTCAAACAGCGCCCTGTCTGTGGCTTTCTGCAGTTTATAGGAGAGCCAGGCATTCTGTCCAGAGTCCACATCCACAGCCACCACTTTAGTGACCAGATAGCCCACATCTGCTGAACGAGGCACCATTTCAGCCACCAGAGAGCCACCAGTCTGGACTGGGTACAGAACCTGAGGGGGGTTGTCGTTCTGGTCCTGGATCATTACTTTCACAGTCACATTGCTACTGAGTGGAGGGGAGCCTCCATCCTGCGCTTTAACTACTAGCTGAAGCTGTTTAATTTGTTCATAATCAAAAGAACGAACGGCGCTAAGAACCCCGGTTTCAGAGTTTAAAGACACATAAGTAGAGATTGGACTCCCACTGACTTGTGTGTCCTCTAAAAGATACGAAATTCTTGCGTTTTGATTCCAATCAGAGTCTCGCGCGCTGACAGCAAATATGAAAAATCCAGGGGAATTATTCTCTGTGATGTAAGCAGAATAGCTGTTTTTATTGAATATAGGTGCGTTGTCGTTTACGTCAGAGATTTTAAGATGCAACTTTGTTGAGCTAGAAAGTGGGGGAGACCCCAAATCAGTGGCTGTTATTGTTATATTATATTCTGAGACGGATTCTCTATCAAAATGTTGATCTGTGATTAAATTGTAATAATTTGTTAAAGATGATTCGATCTTAAAGGGAAGTTTAGCATCTATAGAACATTTTATTTGTCCATTTTTTTCAGAATCTGCATCTTTTATGTTCAATATAGCAACAGTTGTACCAGGAAGTGCATCCTCAGAAACAGGGCTAGAAAATGACATAATGTTTATAATTGGGGCATTGTCGTTGACATCAAAAACATCCAATGTAATTTTACTCGACCCTGTTAGGCCACCCTGATCCTTTGCCTCGACTCTGACCTCGTATTTTCTGTCTTTTTCATAATCTATCTGACCAGAAACAAAAACATTTCCTGTGTGTTCATCAATACTAAATACATTCCCTGCATTTCCTTTCATTTTAGACAAACTGTAGGTAATAACCCCATTTAAACCACTGTCAGCGTCCGTGGCATTTACAGTTATAATACTCGTGCCTTTCGTTGTGTTTTCCATCACAGATGCTTTATACACCGATTGGTTAAACACGGGAGCATTATCGTTGGCATCTAACACAGTGACATCTATATTTACTGTACCCGATCTCTGTGGTGTTCCTCCGTCAACTGCGATAAGTTTTAAAGACAGATGGGGATGTCGCTCTCTGTCTAAAGGCTTCTGGAGCACCATTTCAACATATTTACTTCCATCTGGATTTGCATGTTGCTTCAATATAAAATGTTCGTTTGGCGACAAAACATAATCTTGCAAAGCGTTTTGCCCGACATCTAGATCCTCTGCACTCTGCAGTGGAAACTGGACTCCAACTGCAGCTGATTCACTGATTTCAAGGCTGATAGGTATATCTTTATTTGGGAAGACAGGCGCGTGATCATTTATATCTAAAACCTCAACAGTTATTCTGTGCAGTTCCATAGGGTTTTCTAAAATCACCTCAAAGCTGAAGCTACATGGCGTTACGTCTCCGCAAAGCTGCTCTCGGTCTATTCTCTCATTCACGACTAGAATCCCTTTGTCTGGCTTCAGCTCGGTGTAATGAATGTTTTCTCCGGTCACAATACGGGCCCGCCCAGAACGGAGCCTCTTCAGATCTAAACCAAGATCTTGCGCTACATTACCGATAACAGAGCCTTTCTTCATCTCCTCTGGTATAGAATAACGAATCTGACCACCTACCACGTTCACTGCATAAACGAGCAACATAAGCAGTCCTATTTGACGTCGTAATCCATAAAACAATCGCCATTTTGCGCATGTGAGAGATCCCCCGGTTGCCATCGTGGCCACAAAGAATAAAAAAGAAATCTGTATCCGATTGATATGACGGCGAAGCTGGTTCTGATATATCCGTTACAACTAAACACGTCTTAACCTTTACATGTCTGTGAGACCATGTTCTCTCGTACGTGCCCTAAACCTCGACAAAACACAGAGATCCTTCTTCACTGTATAGTCAGTTGGAGGATGGACTGAATGACGACACAACATTTACAAAATAATATTTTACCGACCAACAGCGTCCCTTAGAGTCAAAAAGCTGAACATCAAATAAGGCCCCTGCCGCTGAGCTCTGAAGCTCACGGACTGAACAAATATCTATTGTTGAAATCACACTGGAATGTCGTTAAATCTAGTATTTGTAAATTAAAACACATTCAGCTCAACGTAATGTATTATATCAGATTGTGTTTGAAATGAAAACCCAAAGCACTTTTCGAAACAAAGTATGACATAAATCTCATTCTAAAATATTTCGACTACATCGCACTCAGTCCAACACAAAAAATAGAAGGAACATAGAAAGAATAACATTATCTTTACAGGATTCCCGTAAATCCATAATAATGAGTCCCTACAACGATTCAACGGTTTGTACAGTTTTATAAAGACTGATAAGGAAGTTAGCACTCTCCTTTAAAATACACTGATAACCAACAATCCTGTATTAGGAAATGTTTAACGACAATACCAACCGTCAGAAGAAAAAAATGCAGAAAGATGGCTCGTATATCATGAAACAAAATATATTTTTTTATTTCAATCAATTTACTGACTCTGTATCCTTCAAATTTTCCTGTTGCCTTTATGTCTGACAATAACCATAATAAAAAGCAACAATCCTTGCCAAGAGGAAAAAGTTTATAAAGAAGACAATCAGAACTTTGGTAGATAACTTTGAGAAGACACGTGACGTTTGAACATATATATGGAGTATGACTTTGCCTAAAACGCATTAAGGCAGTATAACGTAGTTACAAAACAAGGTTTGTATGGTATTCGATCAGAATAATGCTTTCCATTTAAAAACTTTGACAAAAAGCAGCTTTTCTATGATGAGACGCCGACTAAGATGCCGCCCATAGTGCTGAAAGTGACGGTATGGCGAGCAACCGTTTCTATGAATGCAACTAAATACAAAAAGAGGACAAAGAGGCAAACCAACCAAACTAAAATGTTTCACTCACCTCTAGAGGTGAGTCAGGTTCATCCAGGATGCTCTTCTCACTCTGTATCCGCTGCATCGTCCCTGTAGAACTGGGGTCCATTATCAGCACGTTCTGACTACCAGCTGTGCCGAACTTACAGTCACTCTTTCTGGAGTCAGTCGTCCTGCACACCTCGTAGTTGTACACGTGTTGTAGAGTCCCTGTCCCCAACGTGTCTGAGTAACGTGGTGGATAATACGGAATCACGGGGAGATTGGAGTGATACAGGACGCGAGACTGTCTCCATCTGTAGATCTTCACTGATATAATAACCACTAAACACGTGATGAAGAGGAAGGAAACTACAGCCAAAGCCAGCACTAAGAAGAAAGTCAGATTGTCGTTGTACTCCTTGTCTTGCGTAAAGTCAGTGAACTCAGACAGCACTTCGGGGAAGCTGTCCGCCACCGCCACGTTAACAATGACTGTAGCTGAACGAGAGGGCTGCCCGTTGTCCTCCACTATAACAGTCAGTCTTTGTTTCACAACATCTTTATCAGTGACTTGGCGGATAGTTCTTATTTCTCCATTCTGTAAGCCCACTTCAAACAGCGCCCTGTCGGTGGCTTTCTGCAGTTTATAGGAGAGCCAGGCATTCTGTCCAGAGTCCACATCCACAGCCACCACTTTAGTGACCAGATAGCCCACATCTGCTGAACGAGGCACCATTTCAGCCACCAGAGAGCCACCAGTCTGGACTGGGTACAGCACCTGAGGAGGGTTGTCGTTCTGGTCCTGGATCATTACTTTCACAGTCACATTGCTACTGAGTGGAGGGGAGCCTCCATCCTGCGCTTTCACTACTAGCTGAAGCTGTTTAATTTGTTCATAATCAAAAGAACGAACCGCGCTAAGAACCCCTGTTTCAGAGTTCAAAGACACATAAGTAGAGATTGGACTACCACTGACTTGTGTGTCCTCTAAAAGATACGAAATTCTTGCGTTTTGATTCCAATCAGAGTCTAGCGCGCTGACTGCAAATATGGAAATTCCAGGGGAATTATTCTCTGTGATGTAAGCAGAATAGCTGTTTTTATTGAATATAGGTGCGTTGTCGTTTACGTCAGAGATTTTAAGATGCAACTTTGTTGAGCTAGAAAGTGGGGGAGACCCCAAATCAGTGGCTGTTATTGTTATATTATAATCTGATACGGATTCTCTATCAAAATGTTGATCTGTGATTAAATTGTAATAGTTTGTTAAAGATGATTCGATCTTAAAGGGAAGTTTGCCATCTATAGAACATGTTATTAGTCCATTATTCTCAGAATCTGCATCTTTTATATTCAATATAGCAACAGTTGTACCAGGATGTGCATCCTCAGATACAGGGCTAGAAAATGACATAATGTTTATAATTGGGGCATTGTCGTTGACATCAAAAACATCTAATGTAATTTTACTCGACCCGGTTAGGCCACCCTGATCCTTTGCCTCGACTCTGACCTCGTATTTTCTGTCTTTTTCATAATCTATCTGACCAGAAACAAAAACTGTGCCTGTGTGTTCATCAATACTGAATATATTCACTGCATTTCCTTTCGTCTTAGACAAACTGTACGTAATGACTCCATATAAACCGCTGTCAGCGTCCGTGGCATTTACAGTTATAATACTAGTGCCTTTCATTGTGTTTTCCATCACAGATGCTTTATACACCGATTGGTTAAACACCGGAACATTATCGTTGGCATCTAACACAGTGACATCTATATTTACTGTACCCGATCTCTGTGGTGTTCCTCCGTCAACTGCGATCAGTTTTAAAGACAGATGGGGATGTCGCTCTCTGTCTAAAGGCTTCTGGAGCACGATTTCACCATATTTACTTCCATCTGGATTTGCATGTTGCTTCAATATAAAATTTTCGTTTGGCGACAAAACATAATCTTGCAATGCGTTTTGCCCAACATCTAGATCCTCTGCACTCTGCAGTGGAAACTGGACTCCAACTGCAGCCGATTCACTGATTTCAAGGCTGATAGGCTTATCTTTATTTGGGAAGACGGGCGCGTGATCATTTATATCTAAAACTTCAACAGTTATTCTGTGCAGTTCCATAGGGTTTTCTAAAATCACCTCAAAGCTGAAGCTACATGGCGTTAAGTCTCCACAGAGCTGCTCTCGGTCTATTCTCTCTTTCACGACTAGAATCCCTTTGTCTGTCTTCAGCTCGGTGTAGTGAATGTTTTCTCCGGTCACGATACGGGCCCGCCCAGAACGGAGCCTCTTCAGATCTAAACCAAGATCTTGCGCTACATTACCGATAACAGAGCCTTTCTTCATCTCCTCTGGTATAGAATAACGAATCTGACCACCTACCATGTTCACCGCATGAAAGAGCAACATAAGCAGTCCTATTTGATGTCGTAATCCATGAAACAATCGCCATTTTGCGCATGTGAGAGATCCCCCAATTGCCATCGTGGCCACAAAAAATAAAACAAAATCTGTATCCGATTGATATGACGGCGAAAATGGTTCTGATATATCCGTTACAACTAAACACGTCTTAACCTTTACATGTCTGTGAGACCATGTTCTCTCGTATGCCCTAAATCTCGAAAAAACACAGAGAGCCTTCTTCACTGTATAGTCAGTAGGAGGATGGACTGAATGACGACAAAACATGAACAAAATAATATTTTACTGACCAACAGCGTCCCTTAGAGTCTAAAAGCTGAATATCAAATAAGGCCCCTGCCGCTGAGCTCTTAAGTGCACGGACTGAACAAATATCTATTGTTGAAATCACTCTGGAATGTCTTTAAATATTATATTTGTAAATTAAAACAAATTCAGCTCAACATAATGTATTATGTCGGATTATGTTTGAAATGCAAACTAAAAGGACTCTTCAAAACATATTATGAAATTAAATCTAATTCTAAAATAATTTCAAGACAGCGCAGTCAGTACAGAAAAAAAGAGGAAAATAGAGTAAAAATATCTATACAGGGAATCCCGAAAAGCATATTATTGAGTCCCTACAAGGATTCAAAGGCTTGTACAGTTTTATAAAGACTGATAAGGAAGTTAAGTTCTCTCCTCTGAAATACACTGATGCCCAACAATCCTGTATTAGGAAATGTTTAACGGCAATATCAACCGTCAGAAGAAAACAATGCAGAAAGATGGCTAGTCAATTTAATATCATGAAACAAAAGAAAAAACAATATTTCAATCAATTTACTGACACTGTATCCTTCAACTTTTCTTGTTGCCTTTATGTCTGACATTAACCATAATAAAAAACACCAATCCTTGAGAAGAGGAAATATTTCATAAAGAAGACAATCTGAACTTTGGCGTAATGGTGTATAACTTTGCCTAAAACGCATTAAGGCAGTAAAACATAGTTACAAAACAAAGTTTGTATGGTATTCGATCAGAATAATGCTTTCCATATGACAACTTTGACAAAAAGCAGCTTTTCAATGATGAGACACCGACTAAAATGCTGTCCATGGTGCTGAAAGAGACAGCATGGCACGCAACGGATTTTATGAATGCAACTAAATACAAAAAGAGACAAAGAGGCAAACCAAGGAAGCTAAAATGTTTAACTCACCTCTAGAGGAGAGTCTGGTTCATCCAGGATGCTCTTCTCACTCTGTATCCGCTGTATCGTCCCTGTAGAACTGGGGTCCATTATCAGCACGTTCTGACTACCGGCTGTGCCGAACTTACAGTCACTCTTTCTGGAGTCAGTCGTCCTGCACACCTCGTAGTTGTACACGTGTTGGAGAGTCCCTGTCCCCAAAGTGTCTGAGTAACGTGGTGGATAATACGGAATCACAGGGAGATTGGAGTGATACATGACGCGAGACTGTCTCCATCTGTAGATCTTCACTGATATAATAACCACTAAACACGTGATGAAGAGGAAGGACACTACAGCCAAAGCCAACACTAAGAAGAAAGTCAGGTTGTCGTTGTACTCCTTGTCTTGTGTAAAGTCAGTGAACTCAGACAGCACTTCAGGGAAGCTGTCCGCCACCGCCACGTTAACAATGACTGTAGCTGAACGAGAGGGCTGCCCGTTGTCCTCCACTATAACAGTCAGTCTTTGTTTCACGGCATCTTTATCAGTGACTTGGCGGATAGTTCTTATTTCTCCATTCTGTAAGCCCACTTCAAACAGCGCCCTGTCTGTGGCTTTCTGCAGTTTATAGGAGAGCCAGGCATTCTGTCCAGAGTCCACATCCACAGCCACCACTTTAGTGACCAGATAGCCCACATCTGCTGAACGAGGCACCATTTCAGCCACCAGAGAGCCACCAGTCTGGACTGGGTACAGAACCTGAGGGGGGTTGTCGTTCTGATCCTGGATCATTACTTTCACAGTCACATTGCTACTGAGTGGAGGGGAGCCTCCATCCTGCGCTTTGACAGTGAATACAAGCTGCTTGATCTGCTCATAATCAAATGAGCGCACTGCATGTATTACTCCGCTTTCTGCATTTATAGAAATATACTCAGAAACTGGAGATCCGCCTATCTCACACGCTTCCAAAATATAGGAAACACGGGCGTTCTGGTTTTCATCTGGATCTTCAGCATTGACACTTAGAACAGATACACCTGGAGTGTTATTCTCTGTGACGAATGCACTATAGGAGCCTCGTGGAAATACTGGGGCATTATCATTGACATCCGAGACCTTAAGATAAAAGGTTCTTTTAGTTGAGAGGGGGGGCGATCCTGCGTCTGAGGCAATAACAGTGATGTTACATTCCGACAGATTTTCACGATCTAATGCAGCATCAGTCATCAATGCATAATAATTTCTAACATTGGATTTAATTTTAAAAGGAACATTGCCTTCGATTGTGCAACTTACTTGTCCATTTCCACCAGAATCAAGATCTTTAACATTGATTATGCCAATAGTTGTACCAGCAGGGGAGTCTTCTGACACAGGACTCGTGAATGACATGACGTTAATGACCGGAGCATTATCATTTACATCGATTACCTCAATATCAACTTTGCTAGAATCTGTGAGTCCGCCTTGATCTTTTGCTTCAACTCTGAACTCAATTTTTTTATCTTTTTCAAAATCTATTTCCTTTGCCACATATATTATTCCAGTAGCTTCATCTATATCGAATAAGTCGGCAATCCCTGCTTTTGATTTTGAAAAGGAATACGCTATCTTTCCGTTTGAACCGCTATCTATGTCGCTTGCATTCACAGTAAGAATGCGAGTGCCTTTTGGTGCGTTTTCAACCACCATGGCCTTGTACAGTGACTGGTTAAACACAGGAGCATTATCATTGGCGTCTAGAATGTGGACATCTATATTTACTGTACCCGATCTCTGTGGATTTCCGCCGTCCACAGCCAACAGTTTTAGAGACAGGCGTGGCTGTTCTTCTCTGTCTAAGGGTTTCTGAAGTACCATTTCAGCATATTTACTCCCGTCTGGATTGACATGTTGTTTTAAAACAAAATTGTCGTTCGGAGTTAAAATGTAGTTCTGCAGACCATTTTCCCCAACATCAGCGTCGTCTGCAATCTCTAAAACAAAACGAGAACCAAGCACAGCGGATTCGCTTATTTCAAATTTCAGATTACCGTTTTGAAAAGTGGGAGCGTTGTCGTTTGTGTCCAGCACTTCTATGGTCACAGGGTGCAACTCCATTGGTTTTTCCAACAAAATCTCAAAGGTAAAGCTACACGGTGTTACCTCTCCACAAAGCTGCTCTCGGTCTATTCTCTCGTGCACGACCAAAGTCCCTTTGTCTGTCTTCAGCTCAGCGTACTGGATGTTTTCTCCGGTAACGATGCGGGCCCGGCCAGAACGGAGCCTTTTCAGGTCCAAACCGAGGTCTTGTGCAATATTACCAACAAGGGACCCTTTCTTCATCTCCTCTGGGATTGAATACCGGATCTGGGCCTCCATTTGATGGACGAAAATAAATTGAAAAATAAACAGATACACTGCTCCTCGCAATCGTCCAAACAATCGCCATTTTAGTCCTTCGTCACGAGGATGTTCTTTAAATTCCATGTGAAAATAGAGTTTTAAAACAAACTGAACAATGAATTAAATATTTCAACTCACTGGGTAAAACGCATAAATTCCAGGTGAATTTAGATTACGTTAGAAGTGTCAACTGTGTCTCCGATGAGCCTAAACTCGAATGAAACAAATATCATATGCTCTTGTAAAACGCAGTGATAGAGGAGGGGGAAGCACTGCATCGAACTGCACGGTTGAATTGATTTACCAGGCAACAGCGTCACTTGGAGGCTAAAATATGAAACTTGTATAACCGAATATCCAACTCCATGAATTTGTTGTGTCGGATTATCATATATATCGTAATGGTATATTTATAAAAAAAAAATACGTTAATGTTTGCTAAATCTAATGCCACACCTGGTATTGTTTTCTTCACGATTAAATAGATACAATTTGTTGATATAGAGAAAATCCTGTTTTTCGTTTTCAGGAAAACAACTTTAAACTACTTTTTCTTTGTGGGCAAAAATGACAAACGTGTAAGACGAACCCTTAACAGTGCCATTGTTTATATAAAAGATAGACAAAACCTCAGCCAAGTGTGTTTGTAAATAAATTAAATACAAATAAAGACAGTTTGTACAACTGCCAAAATACAAGACAGAAAGGAGGAAGTAGTCAAATATATATATATATAGTTTACAAATCTTTAACACGTTCTAAAATGCTGAAACTGAGGATGGCTGCTCTCCATTCTACAGAGTTTCAGTTCTAGCGTCATCCACACAAACCAAACTTTGACTCATGGGTTGCACATATGTCATTCTTTCTGGAGTCAGTCATCCATCACACCTCGTAGTTGTACACGTGTTGTAGAGTCCCTGTCCCCAAAGTGTCTGAGTAACGTGGTGGATAATACGGAATCACAGGGATATTGGAGTGATACAAGACGTAAGACTGTCTCCTTCTGTAGATCTTCACTGATATAATAACCACTAAACACGTGATGAAGAGGAAGGAAACTACAGCCAAAGCCAGCACTGAGAAGAAAGTCAGGTTGTCGTTGTACTCCTTGTCTTGTGTAAAGTCAGTGAACTCAGACAGCACTTCAGGGAAGCTGTCCGCCACCGCCACGTTAACAATGACAGTAGCTGAACGAGAGGGCTGCCCGTTGTCCTCCACTATAACAGTCAGTCTTTGTTTCACAGCATCTTTATCAGTGACCTGGCGGATAGTTATTATTTCTCCATTCTGTAAGCCCACTTCAAACAGCGCCCTGTCGTTCTAGTCCTGAACACGTACAATAACAGTTGTGTTACTAAGAGGGGGCGACCCTCCATCCTGCACTGGGACTTGTATGTTGTACTCTTTTACTCCACTTTCCGTATTAATGGAGAAATATGTGGATACCGGACTTCCATTAACTTCCCCGTCAATGACAAAATATGACACCCAATGACAACATCTATACCACTTTACGGGTTATATGCACACAACTATCGCCCATTCCCTCCACAGACGGGCGGTGACTTGTGATAAGGCTGACGTTAAACGAATCAAAGTCTGCTTAGGCAACAGCACCACCAACAGTGACTAAGGGAAACATCATCATCATCATCATCATCATCATCATCATCATCATCATCAGTATGTGTGGACCAATGCTCCAACTGTATAATCACTAGTGTGTCCAAACGAGCCCTTCCTGCCTAATTTGTAATAACGGGGAACATCCAAATTAATTGGAAAAGTAAAAGAGCTTAAAATAATGTCTAAAATGCCACACTTTGTGTTTTCTTAATTTCAGATTGGACAGAGAACTGGCGAATGTCATCATGTTAAAACATCAGTTGACTAAAAATACAAGTGGGTAAGCCTGGGAATACTTTGTATTATGTTGAGAAGTGGTTCCCAGTTATCATACAATTATCCCGCAGGCCCTTTTAAAATGTAACAACTACAACAATCTCAAAGGGGAACCAAATATTTAAAATAGCACGCTAAGAATAAATTGTGGACATACAGACAGTAAAATAATTATTTATATCTATACCTATATATAAATATATAGGTATAGATATAGAAATATATAGATATAGATATAGATAAATATATAGATATAGATAGACTGACAGATAGATAATCTTTTCTCCCCAGATCCAATCAGACTGTGACCTACATTTGAGCAGTAGATGTCCATCTAGTATGAAACTACTGCAACACTCAACCACGAGGATGAACGAATACTGACACATATCACAGCAGTATATTTCTTCTCCATGCAGCTCCAACTTAATGTTCGCACAAGTAGGTATGTATATTTCTTTTTAGTAGGTCACAATAATGCCTGTTCAAATACAATATTAGCATACTGCCGCAGAACATAACATTCTGAACATCATGATATTGCATTATTCAGGCAATGACTGCAGAGCAGGATGATTAATATGCATGTAATTTAAAACCTCAAGTGGAATCACACAGCACAAACAAATTAGAGCAACGCAGCTGCCTGTGCTCCAAAACTGCAGCCTAAAATCTCAATCTTGTATGACTTCCAAAGAAGCATTTGGAAAGATGTGTGTCAAACCAACTGATGATTTAAATAGTCTGTGTGTGCTGAAAATAGATGCACAGAGAGAGAGAGAGAGAGAGAGAGAGAGAGAGAGAGAGAGAGAGAGAGAGAGAGAGAGAGACTAAAGGGTGAGAGAAAAGAAAATACATGGGGAATGAATCTCTTTCTGGGTAAATATGTGATTGTCTGAGTTTGAGTGTGGTGTTGACAAAGATGAAATACCAACATAGATCTGTTTGAGATTTAAAGAAAAATGAAAATGAAAATCATCTTACCTGCTGGATGGAATTTGACGTTTTATTCAAGGAGTGCACCAAAAAAGAAAAGAGAAAAAAAAGATAACAGTTAGTGTGAGTCCTAAAAATAAATTTGATCTTGTCACATTTATTTTACGTTAATATGCATTGTATACACATCCAAAGTGAAATATTAACTCATATAATGGTTTGATCTTGTGACATATCAAAGTTCATCAATTGCACAAAGCTGTCTCATTCTTGACTTACTTAAGTAAGACTACTTGTTCTTGGTAAATAATAATAAGCTATTGTCAACAAAGATAAGAGCTTCAACCTGCTCAGTTCTGTTCTGCTCAATTCTAGAATATTGTCAGCAAACCAAAAATAGAGCTCTGTTTTTCCTTTTTAAATTGAGTCTTCAGACGCAACTTTGACTGTCAATTGGAAGCAGTTACCTTTGATGTGTTGAAATGCTGCCACGGAAAGAGTGCTCTCACCTCTTATTTAACCTGGAGTTGTATACGTTTTTTAATAACTTTTAGGTCTATTTTGGAGGATTTAAAATACATTACACTATGCTTTCTTTATTATTGCCCAGCCTAAACTACCAGCCCTTAAGCTACAATGTTTTTTGTTTTTATTTTGATGAGCTTCCTGAATGAATTTTCAGGTCTGGGGAAATCCTATATTAAAATTAAATGACAGTATATCATATACAACCAAAGTAGAATGCAATAATCATAAGTGAAACATTTACAAGATAATTACTACCTAGAGAGACATATTATTATACACAAATACAGATAAATGCAGTTTCAAGGATTTTCCAAAAAATGCCCACTCCTGGAATTACATATAAAATGTCTCAGCAGTTTTCCAACATTGCATCCCTTATTCTGCACGTTATTTCTATAAAACAAAACTGACCTACTATCCGATTTAAAAAATAAATAATAATAACTTAAAACGCCATGCTTTTGTTAATTAAAACCAGCCATGCTGTGAAACTGACATACTTTTCTATCATTCTCCAATATTGTCAACCACACTGCTTAAAACAGTGATCTGGTAACCCAGATACTAATACACAAAAATAAGCATTGCTTGTTTTTCCACCTCCTTCCATGGCTGAAATTCGGAGCACAAATGAGCCTGCAGCTGTAACACGATTCAGCAACACACATGAATTCACATGGGAATTATTTTGATGACAAAACCTCTCTGCTTCATAACCATGGCACAGTCAGTAGCAGACAGGAACACACACGCATGCACGCACGCACGCACGCACGCACGCACACACGCACACAAACTATGTGGCACAGAAACAAACAAAAATCATAATTTAACTATTGTGTTAGACTCAAACCCATTGTCTGACTGCAGATCCACACTACAATACCTTTTAAGATTCATACATATAAAAGCATTTTGTTTTACGCTGCATTTTACTTTAAGTGCTTTGTTTTAGCATCACTGTTTTATCTTTAGTTTCTTACTGTTTGATGTCTGAAACCTGTGTGTGTCTTAATGCTAAAGAGGCTTTGGAAAAGTTTAATTGACAGTAAATCTAAAAACGGATGGTTTAAAAGAACGAAATAAACAAAAAACAGTTATTGTTGTTATTATTAGCAGTGGTGGCAGCAATGTGTTCGAGATGTAAGAGCATGTTGTACTACAAAGACATGCATTTGAGTCTTTGTTTGTGTGAACGTTTTTATTTTCTTGTTAACTAGAGTTGCCTTGGATTTTTGTTGTGATGGCCATTAGTTTTGGTTCCTGATATAAATGTCCTAAGTTTATGTCCTTTACATGTTCTGTGCAAAAGGTAATGGGCAAATGGAGAAGTAAGACACAATCTTCTCTTCAAGTTTATTTTTCACACACACTCATGGTCTGTTCACATATTGTTCAATTCATAGCATAGTGCAAATGTTTTATTGTCTCAAGTCATGTATCATTTTGTGAAAACATAACATGGCATTATCAACTTGGCTACAGTGTATTCCAAGTAAAAAAATGGACAATGAATAAAGGTGTAAAGGCTGTTTTACACAAAAACATAAACAGAGGCAAAGAGAAATATACCAGGGACAAAGCAATTATATTAACGGCTATAATTACAGTTCCACAACTGTATTGTTCTCATAAAATCAGAAGATGCAGTGATAAATAGTAGTTAGAAAGGTACCATGCATTTAACAAAAACAGAAAGACAGAGAGAGAGAGACTATACTAACAGATTAGAGTAGAATAATTAAACGAGGCAGGTAAACAAAACATGCATAGGTCACAGCAGGTAAACTGTCTGCTGAAAAGTTTTTTCAATCCTAGATAAAAAACAAAACAAAAAAACTATCTAAAAAAACGGATGTAAATATTATAATTACTGTATTTGTTCTAATATGCTTCTTTTTTCGAAAAATATTCCAGAATATAGCCTATTTACACTGGGTTAAGGTTACCGTCGATATTCATAGTCAGGTGATGGGGGATTAGGTTGAGGTTATTAGCAAAACTCCAAGAACATTACAAAACATATCCAACAAGGCATCGACAGCATATCCACGCACAAATACAATTCGAACATATTTGGCAGGCAAAGGGTGGGAACTTAATTCAACGCACTAGGATTATTTTACAGCATCCATAATCCATATTGTTATTGACGACTCTCATTTGACCACGTAACAAGGATGCGGTGCACCTGCCCTCACCTTCAGACTAGCTCGGTCTGTACTCGCCTGCCTGAGCGTGTTTTTTTGATAGGCTGCGCTTCTTTGCTTCAAAGTGTCAGTGTCTGTGCTTGAACCGAAACGAAAATCGCCTCTCCACGACCCCGTGGTCAAGAAGGAATCATACCTCTCATCTTTTAGCAGGGTACCACAATGGCTTAAATCCGTGAAAGTAGGAGGGAGGTAGGTTGTGGGGAAAACCGGGAGACTATCGGTGGTTGACCGGTAAACATAACTACGCCTGCAGAGTTTAAAATAAAACACCCCACTGATTAACAGGATTAAAAGAGAGGAAACGGTTGTAAGAGCGATAATCAAATACAGTGTTAAGTTATCACTGTCCTGTGACTCATCTGCAAACTCAAAGAGTTCGTTTAAAACAGGCAGCCCATTGCCAATCATTACGTTGATGGTAGCAGTGGCGGAGAG
Organism: Ophiodon elongatus; assembly: GCA_016806645.1. Lineage (NCBI taxonomy): Eukaryota > Metazoa > Chordata > Actinopteri > Perciformes > Hexagrammidae > Ophiodon > Ophiodon elongatus. The sequence goes on along the minus strand of JACSYO010001757.1, from coordinate 181,714 downwards.
AGATTCATGCCCATTATCGGTTATTGAAACGACAACAGTTTGTTTCGGTTCATCGTCCTCCATGAATGCTCGCAGAGTTCGGATTTCTCCTGTGTGCAGACCGACCATAAACAAGTTAGGCTGCGTTGCTTTGATTATTCTGTAGGAGAGCCAGGCGTTATGACCAGAGTCGGCGTCCACAGCAACCACCTTAGTAACCAGGTAACCTCTTGGCGCTTCAATTGGCACCATATCCTCAGCAATGAACCCGGTGGTTTGGACAGGATATAAGACAACAGGCGCATTGTCATTTTGGTCCTTAATAAAAACGTTAACAGTACAGGTGGTGGAGAGTGGAGGGTCGCCTCCATCTCGAGCTGTCACCTTAATCTGAAAGTGTACTGACTGTTCGTAATCGAAGAGGCGTGACGTGAAGAGCTCACCGGTGTCTGAGTTAATGGTGAGGAAGGAGGACACTTCTGACTTTGTGTCCTTTGATATTTGGTACACTAGTTTAGCATTAGATTCGTTGTCAATGTCTACTGCGTTTACTTTCATGACAAATGTGCCAACGGGTTGGTTTTCCAAGATGTTGGCATTACACTCGCTCTGCATAAAGGTTGGAGGGTTATCATTTATATCATTGACCAAGATTGTTATAACTTTAACACTGGAGAGTGAGGGAGAGCCCGCATCAGTGGCAGTGACTGGGATGTTATACTCGGATTGAAGCTCTCTGTCCAGTATTCCGTCAGTCACTAACATGTAATAGTTTTTTACCTCTGATACTAATTTAAATGGAACATTGTCTGGGATAGTGCACGTGATGTGCCCACTGCTTCCAGTGTCCAAGTCATACACATTAATCAGAGCAACCATAGTTCCCGGTTTAGAGTCTTCCGCCACGTTAGCAGAGGCTGACTTTACTTCTATCATTGGTTTGTTGTCATTTACGTCAATGACGTCAATTATAAGTTTACAGTGAGACGCCTGACCACCCCCATCTTTAGCCTGAACATCCAGCTCGTGCGTACTAGCATCTTCATAGTCAATGACACCTGCCAGGCGAACTTCTCCGCTCAGAGGGTTAATTTCAATAACTCCTCCCATCTTGTCTGACAGGTGACTGAAAGAGTATGTTATCTCTCCATAAACGCCTTCATCTGAGTCCGTGGCATTCAGCGTTGCTATGACAGTCCCTATGGCAGAGTTCTCCAGCACAGATGCTTTGTAGACTCGTTGGCTAAAAACTGGGACATTGTCATTGGCGTCCAAAACACGGATATGAATAGACGCAGTTCCTGATCTGACTGGATTTCCCCCGTCAATTCCATTGATTTTCAGTACATGTTCAGCTTGTGCCTCTCGGTCCAAGGCCTTTTTAAGAACTAGTTCCGGATAAGCATTGCCGTTTATTTGGGTACTCATTTCCAGTGCAAAATGATTATTCGGGCTCAGTTTATATTCACGGACTGAGTTGGTTCCCAGATCGGGGTCATGCGCGCTCTCCAACGGAAAGCGCCTCCCAAGAACAGTGGATTCGACTAAATCTAGTTGTATCTCCTCTGCAGCAAACACTGGGCTGTTGTCATTTATATCTGCAATATCCAAAACTATGCTGTATGCTCGAAGGGGATCTTCAAGTAAGAGCTGGTACTGCAGGATGCAGACACTGGCTTGCACGCATAGCTCCTCTCGGTCTATCCGTTGGCTGATCAAAAGATTGCCTGACGCAGTGTCCAGTTCACACAGCTGGCTAGTTCCTTCTGCAACAACGCGGGCTCGACGAGCGTCAAGCTCCGTTACTTTCAGCCCCAGATCCTGTGCAACATTCCCGATAACCGACCCTCGCAGCGTCTCCTCTGGAAGGATGTAACGGACTTCTCCAAACGAAACACCAAAAAGGAGGCAAAACCATAAAAAATGCAGCCACTGTTTAAAGTTTAATCGCTGATCCATTATTAAACATGCTTTCAGAAACAGATATACTGTCGACATTATAGCTAAATTCTAAACATTTACATCCAAATATCGAACTGAAAATGCGGCTGTAATCCAACGGTTGCCTGCTTCTCTAGCTGAGTTAATCATGCTCTATTAGGGAAGCTGTCTGCTCGGATTCCTCTCTCTCTGTCCCCATTTCACTGCTGCGCTCGCTTTCTCTCTCTCTCTCTCTCTCTCTCTCTCATACCCAGTCTCTCTCTCCTTCTCTCCCTCATCCACACCCACACATACACAAACAGCATGCATACACAGCCCTCGGCGCTAACCCAATACTCCAGTTCCACTGACACAGATGATGTGAGACACGCTATAGCAGCCATGAATCAGACATTATAAAAGAGCGTCACCATGAGACCGAGAAAAATATTACAACAGTGGACAATATGCCATGAACATCACCTTGTATTGTAACCAAACTAAGATCAGGAAATCTCAATCTTAATATCATATAATATGAACATTCATGGCAACAGGGGATGGGGAAAAAAATCAACACCTGAACAATGCAATCATGTATACTTTTGCACTTAATAGTAGCTCTGCAAATGTAATAATGCTTACTTTTTTGCTGATATTCTCAGCGATGTGTTGATGATTTTATCCCTGTGCAACCCTGTCTCCTAAAAAATAATGAACTAATACGCATATCCAAATACGTTTGACTAGAAACTTATTTTCTCCTTGATTACGTTTGTGTTTGACGTATTATAAATACGTTTCTAATCAACGTATCTTTGCCGTTTGTTTTCTTGCTTTGCTTTCCTACAATGCTCTCGACCACACGTCGGGCTGTTATTAATTGGAAAAAGCGTACTCTAGTCTTTATTATTTTAATTTAATTTAATTCCCGTATATTTTGTATCGCCTGCGCATTATGACAGCATTAGGCGTGCTTTTGAGAAGTAATGTATTGGGACAGCCTTTTCATAGTGGCATGCAATCGCTAACAAACCTATCCTTCCAACTCCATCAATGGGGATTCCCAAGTGACGTCATACGTAATAAGGCCAATGGTCACGTGAGGGACGTACATAGGTACACGCCCATTAGCCTTGTTTACGTTATCCTGCTAGCATTTAATTTTCGACCAAATCCATTGGACTAATTATTATACTGGTTAAAGGTTAATTAATCACAGGTGTTTTTGGCGTTTCCTGTCTAACCATTATTATAATTCTACGTTTTCATGCCAGCGTTGTGTGTTTGTGGGGATGTAGTACAAGCTTGGGATCCCTCTTGCAGCTTTGGAGTAGTTAACCATCTGATGTGTTCGCAACATAGACTGTATATAATATTTTTCGTAATTTTTTTCTGTATCGATCACGACACTATCGCACTTTGCAGATATATTTATTTGTGTTGCATGTTTAACCGGGAATATTTTCCTGTAGGACAGGAAGTACGTCACTTCACTTCGTTTTCTTCGTCGTCGCTCTTTTACGTACCAGACAAAGCATGGCTCAACGAACCAGACAGAGCAGCGACCCCACGTGTGTCTACATTGAAATTACATCTTCATTCTTGAAAACAGGTGTCAAAGTTCAGACTGTCAGGTTTTTTCTGAAATATTTTAAATCCACCAGTATTCAATTTTAAAAATGTTAGAACAGCTTAGGAAAAACTTTTCCAAGTGTTAAATAGGGGTTTTATTGCTAGGTTGCAGATTGCAAGATTAATATGACTTATATCTGAAGCACATGTTTCTGAAGATGTATCGTAAATTCATTCTTCAATATAGCATAAACATGAACTCTCTATCAAGATCAGAGCTAAAGAAAATCTATTTGATCAATTCATAAAATGTACATCAACAACAGCACTGTGTCAAATTGTTTTATTCAGAAATAAAAATGAATAAATTAAATTAAATTCTGAACACAGATTTAGAACATTTAATGTGTTTAACATTTATAAGGTACACCCGAGGTGTCAGCCGATGTTCTGATTTTCATACAAACTATAGGGCTGTAGTTAGACAGTGTTTTGATTTGTTTACAAACCGAGGCTATAAGCTAGCTTGTGTTCTGATGTTTATACAAGAATAAGGCTATAAGTTAGCTGTTCTGGTATTTATACAAACCATGCCTCTAAGTTGCCTCTAATACGTCTCTACATTTGCCAGGCCTCTGACGTTTAATACTAACCAACACTTTAGCTGGTTTTCTGATATTCACACAGACAATGGCTATAAGTTACCTGGTGTTCTGATATTCACACAGACCATAGCTATAAGTTAGCTGATGTTCTGATATTCACACAGACCATAGCTATAAGTTAGCTGGTGTTCTGATATTCATACAGACCATAGCTATAACTTAGCTTTTGTTCTGATATTCATAAATGTTCTAAATCTGTGTTCAGAATTTAATTTAATTTATTCATTTTTATTTCTGAATAAAACAATTTGACACAGTGCTGTTGTTGATGTACATTTTATGAATTGATCAAATAGATTTTCTTTAGCTCTGATCTTGATAGAGAGTTCATGTTTATGCTATATTGAAGAATGAATTTACGATACATCTTCAGAAACATGTGCTTCAGATATAAGTCATATTAATCTTGCAATCTGCAACCTAGCAATAAAACCCCTATTTAACACTTGGAAAAGTTTTTCCTAAGCTGTTCTAACATTTTTAAAATTGAATACTGGTGGATTTAAAATATTTCAGAAAAAACCTGACAGTCTGAACTTTGACACCTGTTTTCAAGAATGAAGATGTAATTTCAATGTAGACACACGTGGGGTCGCTGCTCTGTCTGGTTCGTTGAGCCATGCTTTGTCTGGTACGTAAAAGAGCGACGACGAAGAAAACGAAGTGAAGTGACGTACTTCCTGTCCTACAGGAAAATATTCCCGGTTAAACATGCAACACAAATAAATATATCTGCAAAGTGCGATAGTGTCGTGATCGATACAGAAAAAAATTACGAAAAATATTATATACAGTCTATGTTGCGAACACATCAGATGGTTAACTACTCCAAAGCTGCAAGAGGGATCCCAAGCTTGTACTACATCCCCACAAACACACAACGCTGGCATGAGAACGTAGAATTATAATAATGGTTAGACAGGAAACGCCAAAAACACCTGTGATTAATTAACCTTTAACCAATATAATAATTAGTCCAATGGATTTGGTCGAAAATTAAATGCTAGCAGGATAACGTAAACAAGGCTAATGGGCGTGTACCTATGTACGTCCCTCACGTGACCATTGGCCTTATTACGTATGACGTCACTTGGGAATCCCCATTGATGGAGTTGGAAGGATAGGTTTGTTAGCGATTGCATGCCACTATGAAAAGGCTGTCCCAATACATTACTTCTCAAAAGCACGCCTAATGCTGTCATAATGCGCAGGCGATACAAAATATACGGGAATTAAATTAAATTAAAATAATAAAGACTAGAGTACGCTTTTTCCAATTAATAACAGCCCGACGTGTGGTCGAGAGCATTGTAGGAAAGCAAGATACGTTGATTAGAAACGTATTTGTAATACGTCAAACACAAACGTAATCAGGGAGAAAATACATGTCTGGTCAAACTATTTGGGAATGCGTATTAGTTCTGGGGGAACGTAATTTTTAGAAGACAGGGTTGCCTGTTGACACAATGATTTGATTCTACTGCTCTAATGCATTACACTGCATTCAAGATGGGTGACACACACACACGCACACACACACACACACACACACACACACACACACACACACACTCACACACAGTCACAGTCCCAGAGGTTACCACAATCAACAGTATGTTGGTCATTGAAACATTAAAGTTTCTGTGATTCTGTTAATCCAGTTTCAGTGCAACTACTTAAGTTTGTTCTCTGAACATTAATCACAGTCTGTGTCCAAACAGGACATGGAGCAAACATGAACAGACAGTAGAAAGTCTGCAAAAAATATAATTGGCACTAAATGGTGGCCAGAACTTATAAACATCCCGAGATGAGACAGAGGAAAGGAAAATCATCAAACCGCTCACACCCTCTGCCTTAGATTCAACTAAAGAGCACTCTACAACCAAACAACCAACACAATCACAGTTTCCTTCCTCACACTATCACACTCAGAGTTAAATGCCATGTTTAGTCTAAACTATTTATCTGTAATAACACAGCAAAAGTAAATAATCTTACTAGACTGTTTGTTACATTTACTATATTGCACAATATCACCTCATTAGCTGACTATATACTGACAATATACTCTTCAATGAATATACAAAAGACAAACTCGGAAAGAAGAGTGACTCATTCACACAATATCGTGAATCAGTGAGTGTTGCTCTGCCTGTGTTGAACAGATGTCTGAAGCAGCTGCAGCTCAACTGTTGAGAGTTTTTTTTTCCCAGTTTGTGACAAATGTAGAAGGTTGACAAATGGGAGCTTCATAAAGCATTAAGGTATTCAATAGAGGATTTGAAATTACGAAACAGATCACTGTTAAACGCACTGTTATGTAACAAAATTACTGTTGCATGACGAAACAAATACAAAGTAAGGAACACTGAAAGTGCAGTAATGGAGGCATTCAGCACTAATGAAGAGGGTGAAATTATGAGAATATACTGTATAGCTTTTAGATGAACATTCATACTAGTTAAAATAACTGATATTAATCAAATATCACCAAGGATATAGCTTGATAATTGCACAATAATATTTAACTTTTTTTCAAGTCTAGTAAGTGAATTTTAAGTTAAAATAATGAAAAACGTTATGTAATTTGAAACAAAAATGGTCACAGTAAAACGAGTTTCGCAATGACACATTTAAGATGTATGTATGTAAAACAATACAAGCCAAAAACGTTACAATAAAAGTATGTAAAACAATACAAGCCAAAAACTTTCTGGAAAACAAAGAAACTGCATCCAGTGCTAATGTTAAACACTGGTGGAAGAGGCAGTTTTGACAAAACTGTCTGTAGGTGGTTACCTAACAGTACCTCTGCACTCTACTGCATCATAGCCCACAGTTTTATTGTATCTGCATCTGTCATTTTAAAAGACAAAAAAATATGTGAATGGCTGCCTTCCTATGGTGAGAAAGTAAAATAAAAAGTGTTTTTGTTTTTAAAATTAAATTAAAAAAAGAAGTTAAGAAATGTTCCACTGATTTTGACATTAGTACGTGATAAATGTACGTGCCTTAAATATGGATAATGAGGGTGGTGTCTATTTTATTATTTATTAAAAAGTGAATAACAATGTTGACTTTACTTAAAATAAGTTACTATATAGTAAGGGTCTTGTTGTAATACATATATACATATATGTATATATATATATATATATGTATATATGTATACATATATACTGTATATATATACATATATATTATTATATATATATATATATATATGTATATATGTATACATATATACTGTATATATATACATATTGGGGAAACAAGATCAGAGACATTAAAAGCAGGCAAGCGAAAATGGTTTTAAAAGTGATATATCATAGAAATGTAAAGAAATGAAAATCAAGAAAAAAAATCTTGACTTATGAAATAATAAGAGAATATGGGAAAGAAGTCAAGGTGCCCAAAAATGCATCAGTAAATCGCAGCTCAGCAACAATGACAATTAAACGAACCGAGAGAGACAAACGTATCTTCCTGGCGGAAAAATAGTAGACAAATAAAAAGACTATCAATAGATTGAAAGCATGAAACCATTTGTTCTAAAACACCATTCCAACTTTAAACTATTTTCAAACCATACACAGACACAGGAAGTGAAGGAAAATTAAATAAAATGAAGGCTACAATAATTGTCCTTTTCGAAATCAAAATAATTAACTTTTCAGGAAAATACTTACTTTAAAGCATTTATTTTTTAAGTTGAATTGTAAAATATATAATTCAAACAGAAAAACAAACAAACACAGGATTATGGTGAAATAAGATACATGCACAACTTTGGTGGATATCTGTATGAAACTATAACTCAAACATTTAAGAGGCATTAAGAGTGCTGTCAACATAGGAGGGATGTAAGCACTAGAACTCTTCTCTTATCATAAGAAATACCCTTCAGTTCTGTCAACCCAGCAACCAAAACATTTTTGTTGGTTATCTTTTTCTGCCACGAAAACGCTTTGTCATTGTTCTTGTCCATTGCTGCAAAAAAAATAAAAAACAAAGCACCTCAAACAAATGGTTTTTTTACACTAGGTCAACTAAAGTCTCATTTCAAGGGACTGAAATAATTAATTAATATGAAACCAGTTCAGAGCAGTGACTTATTCAAAACAAAAGAAACTTTAAAAAAAAATAAGTCCCCCAAATAGATATGTTATGAGCAGCCTAAAGGAATAAAACTCTGCAAGATAACAAATGACAACAGAATAGTGGAGGGAAGCCAAGAACTCAAAAAGGCAACAGTAAATTGCAATACAGCACCAAGGACAGAGACAAGCTGCAGATTTAAATTCCTACCACTGGTTGAAAACAGCGGACAACTGAAAGCACTTGCGCATGAACAGAGACAAGTTGGCTGTGTGTGTGTGTGTGTGTGTGTGTGTGTGTGTGTGTGTGTGTGTGTGTGTGTGTGTGTGTGTGTGTGTGTGTGTGTGTGTGTGTGTGTGTGTGTGTGTGTGTGTGTGTGTGTGTGTTGTGTGCGTGTAAATCTATGATAGAAAGCATGGGCATACCTCAGGAGAACCATTACAGTCCCCAAACGCATCAGCAAAGTCTGATGGACTTTTCCTCACAGTCTGGTCAGCAGGCAGTGTGTTGTCATTGTAAGAACTCACGAAGTTAAAGTCACTGGTTCTAGAACCTGTTGTCAGGTACGCGTCATAATTGTAGGTGCTGCGTAAAGTTCCTGTGCCGTCAACGTCTGCGTAATTGGGAGGGAGATAAGCGCTGGGGATGGCAACTGCTCCATCAAACAACAGTCTGGGCTTCCTCCTGCGACAAAACCTCACACCCAGGATGATGATGATGAAGGTCAGGAAAAAGGTGGACACAGACACCAGCGCTATGATCAGATAAGAGGTCAGTTTGGAGTTCTTCTCGTCATAAGAAATATCCTTCAGTTCTGGCACCTCAGCCAAGTTATCAGAAATAAGTAAATACATGGAACAGGTGGCAGAGAGAGAGGGCTGTCCGTTATCTTTCACTGACACAATGAGGTTCTGTTTCATGCTGTCAGATTCAGAAATGTCCCGCTGGGTCCTGATCTCTCCGCTGTGGAGACCAATAGTGAAAAGTCCCGGATCAGTGGATTTGACTATATGATAGGACAACCAGGCGTTCTGTCCGGAGTCCGCGTCCACCGCTATCACTTTGGACACCAGAGAGCCTCCGTGTGCAGCTTTGGGGACCAGCTCGGTCATGAAGGAGTTGCCCTCCGGGGCGGGGTACAGTATCTGAGGAGAGTTGTCATTCACATCCGATACGAAGACACTGACGGTCACGTTGCTGCTGAGCGGAGGAGAACCGTTGTCTCTGGCCATCACGTGGACTTTAAAACTCCTGAACTGTTCATAATCAAACGACCTCACAGCGTGGATCACCCCCGTGTCTCCGTTAACAGATAGATAGGAGGACACCGGGGCACCGTTCACCTCACCAGGTAACAGAGAATAAATCACTGTACCGTTTTGTCTCCAGTCGGGGTCTCGAGCAGTAACGGAACATAAAGTGGAGCCAGGTTTGTTATTTTCAGTCACATAAGCGCTGTAGGACTGTTCCTCAAACACAGGTGGGTTGTCGTTGATGTCTGCTACAGACAACTGAACAGTTTTAGAGGAGGACAGAGGTGGAGAGCCCTCGTCAGTGGCAGTGATTGTAATGTTGTAATCAGACACTAGTTCACGGTCCAGTTGTCCTGTGGTCACCAGAGAATAATAGTTTTTAATAGAAGGAACCAACTTAAAAGGGACGTTTTGCTGAATGGAGCAGCGGACCTGTCTGTTAGTCTCAGAGTCTCTATCCTGCACGTTAACGATGCCCACCTCTGTACCAGGTGGGGTATCCTCTGGAATGGGATTTGTTAGGGATTTCAAATTTACTACAGGGGCGTTGTCATTCATATCAGTGATAGAAAGTATCACCTTAGCATAAGATGAAAGCCCTAATCCATCTTTTGCTTTTACGCGTATTTCAAATGATGTCGTAGTTTCATAGTCAACAATGCCAATTACTTGTATCTCACCGACTTTACGGTCAATACTAAATATTGTCTTTACATCATCAGTAACATGTCCAAATTCATAAGTAACGTCACCATTGACTCCCTCGTCTGCATCAGTAGCGCTCACTGTGACCACTATCGTATCTACAGGGGAGTTTTCAGGCAGACTGGCTTTATAAACGGCCTGGCTAAACACTGGAGCGTTATCATTAGCATCCAGTACAGTGACGTGTATGACTACAGTACCTGATCTCTGAGGAGAGCCTCCATCTAAAGCTGTAAGGAGTAAATTGATCTCTCGTTGTTTTTCACGATCAAGCTCTTTTTCAAGAACAAGCTCTATTGTTTTTCCATCAGCTGACAAAATGAAATTATCATTCTTTTTAAGGCTGTACTGCTGAACTGAATTTTGTCCTACATCCGCATCGTGCGCCTCTTCAATCACAAAACGAGCTCCCCGAACTGCCGACTCTTGAATTTCTATATTAATCAAGTCTTCCTTAAATTGTGGGGAGTTATCATTAATATCTTGAATGTTTAGATTAATCCGATGGAGCTCAAGAGGATTCTCCAGCACAAGCTCCTGTTTTAGGATGCACGAAGCCTTTTCTCCACAAAGCCCCTCTCGGTCAATCCTGTCGGCAACAATCAACTCTCCGTTATTCAGGTTTATGTCACAGTAACGTTTATCAGTCCCATCGGTGTCAATACGGGCTCTTCTGTTGGAGAATGCGCCCCTGTCGAGCCCGAGATCCTTGGCCACATTTCCAATAACTGATCCTCGTTTCATCTCCTCTGGAAAATTATAGCTCATGTCTCCATATGCGACATGCAGAAAAAGCAGGAGGAAATAGAAGCCATACGTTGGAAAGCAGATTATTTTCGAATCCATCGTAGTCGATTGGTTCCTAAAAGTTTGAGGAATAAAGCGAACAATACCGTTCAACCACATAACACGAAAAGCAACAGCGAGTCCAGGGTGATTGTCCCTATTTTGACACAGGAGCACAAGAATGTTCGTTCACACCGAAGGATAGAGGAATTAAATCATCGTAAGGCTGGTGTATAGCGCCACCGTGAGTCAAATTCGACAAAAACACTCATGATAATGAATAAAAGGGAACACTTCAAATTGGCTGCATCATGTGTATTCTTTGTGTATCTGTGTATGAAACAAACACTACAACTACTATGATGAAAAAGCAATCTTTGAAATGTCAGTTATCCTTGAGGTTCAAACCAGGAAACAATAGAGAAACAAGCAACGTCAACAAATAAATCTTTCAGTATGCATAAAATACAGACGGATATTAAGGCTCAGGCTGTGAATATACTATGAATGTTAAAACAATTACTATTTTGTTTCAAATTGGAGGTTCTGTTACAGAGTGTATCCAAACCAGTATATAGCTTTGTTTCCTCCCCAGGATGTATTGCTAACCTGCTGATATGCATGAGTATTTTCACACTGGATATAATGACCCTGAAATATAAGGTCAGAATGGTGGATTGTTGATCTTTCTTTTAATCATTTCTAATGTTGCCCTATTTATATTGTCTGACTATATACTTTACGGCCAAACATTTAAATAAATTAAGTCTAGATATTTTTGCTGACTAGATAGTTTTCTGAAGCTGGATGCTTTTTTTTCTGCTTCTAAAAGTGGTGAATCTAAATCCACCACAATCCCTTCAAACAAGTTTTGCACATCTGCAGAGTTGTACAAACTTGGAGTAATGAGCATCTGTGGCTGTATTTGGATTAAAAAGGGAAGCAGTTGTCTGGAATATAGTTTTAAATTAGGTTATTTTGTGTAGTTACAATGAGGCACTAAACCTTTACAGAATTAACAATTTACACAGGTATAAGTGTATATTTACGTTCAGCTTAAATCATCAATCATATATGTATTTAACTATGTGGTGTTATCATCATATTTACATACATTTGGACTTCCGAACATTCAATTCATTATTTCAATCACATATTAGGCAGCATAGTGGGATGACATTGATGAAAGTGTGGAAAAGGTAATCAAAAAGTTTCTGAAAAGACAGCAGCTGTTCAGCACCAAGGACAGAGAAATGAGCTGAAAACAGTGGGCATAACAAAAAGCTCTCACAACACAGAGATAAGTTGTGTGTGTGTGTGTGTGTGTGTGTGTGTGTGTGTGTGTGTGTGTGTGTGTGTGTGTGTGTGTGTGTGTGTTTGTGTGTGTGTGTGTGTGTGTGTGTGTGTGTGTGTGTGTGTGTGTGTGAGTGAAAGTGAAAAAACACTGTATTTGGCTTTTGTTTCAGAAAAAAAGGCCATGACCCTTGAAGACCACCGGGACTATAAGTCTATAAACTTGTATCACACTGCAGATCTACAAGTACCATGGTGAACCAAGGTAATTGCAGTACCTTACCACACCAGTTAAAGATGGATTGAACCAGTCTTTGCTCTTTTTTGAAAAAGGAAATTAAATGAAACCTCACTCTTGTGATTAGAGCACCAACAAGCTACAAGTTGGTGCATTAGATCGAACACTTCCTATAGAAAATAATGAATGTTAAAACAGCCAGACGTGGCAACATAGCCAAGACACAATTTAAGACCAATCACTTGAAACCCAGTCAAGCCAGAGAAAACAATCAGGCAGCTGTTACTAAAATGTACTTGAAAAAAACTATCTGGGTAACCTGGAAGGAAAAGTCCCTCATTCTGTCAACATGACCTGTTTGGAGATGCCTGTATGAAACTCACACTGTATTTTAATGAACAAGGTGGATGATAGTATTTCATTTCCTAAGCTGAGAAAAATGTATTATTGGTATAAGACAAAAAAACAAGCCTCAATCCTCATAGCAAAAAACACAGACAGGTTGATACAGATGTGATTAATGTTATGAATAGAATAAAGGGCATTCATTCAGAGCGTATCATGAAGCATGCAGAAATGTCCATGGGGAAGACACTACACTGCAAAATGACAAACTGTGATGAAAACGTAAAAATGTATTGGTTTTTTTCTCTCTACATTTGTATTATTATTATTATTATTATTATCTGTATTTCACAATGATAGGGGCATGACCAGAGATCAATCAACCATAACTAAACTCAAAATTATAGGAAGCTCAAACCAACACCTGGTAATATTGAGTAAACTGGATTAAAATGGGAAGAGCGACTACAGGTGATGCCATCCAACTGAAAAAGCATCACAAAAGTAGCATGTTATAGGCTTTCAGTCATTAATATTTTAAGGTGCATACATCTGCCTGCTAGATAGAATTATAACAATACTTCCCTGGCCTTAAGAGTAAGACAAATGTGTACATTTACTTTTATTCATGTGGCAGACACTTCCATCCAAAGAAACATGCAAAAGAGGTAATCAAAACAACAGTATCATGAAGAAGCCACCAAGGATAAATCTCACAAAGCTCCTTGTGAGATTCCATCTGACACAAGTTGCACATGATTGACGGTGTATGAAGTAAGATATGAATGCATTATAAGTGAAATAGTTTTTGTTTGGTTTTGTCTGTTTTCTTTTTTTATGGAGGCAGAGATAGAGATGTTTGCCAGAAACTTTGAGCAAAAACAGGGGAAATGTAACCGAACCATAGAATCTGAGAAAGGTGAAGTCTGTAACTTGGTCACATTGAAACCTTTATGCTTCAGCTGATCAGGACATCAAAGGTTAATTTTAGTGATAACGCAATAATAATTTTATTCAAGAACTGCATGCACTGATATATATTACTTGTGAAATATTGAAGCGCAAGGTTTTGATGCAGCACAAGAAGAATCTTCTTTAAAAAAAAGAATGTCACAACTTCACATGAGCAATACACTTACTTTATGCTGACCAAACTAACAAAACAGCTACAGTTATCTCACAGCAACAACCACGTGACAAAAAGTATATAGATCTGAGAGGATTTAGAGAAAAAACACTTTTGGTAGGAAAAAGAATTCAGCTGAATTGGACACACAAAATAATGTAGAGACTAAATCACGACTAATACACTGTAAGTAAGTGAAAATAATGTATTTATAAGTGACAAGACTAAAACCTAATATGTTTGTGTGACAACAAATTTTCAAAGGCTGAATGCACAATCAGAAGGAAAGATAGAGAAAAGAGGACAATGACATGATTACCTACGAAGTAGATAGAAAAAATTTAAACTTTCTGTTTTGAATATCCAGAGAGTATATGTGCAATCCCTTAAAAATGACGATGTTTAAAAAGAAAATGAGTTTGATTTGATTGTTTTTGAAGAAGATAATGCTATATTCATACCTCGAAACACTCTTCCGTTTCACCAAACACCTCAGCAAAATCGCTTGGACTTTTCCTCAGAGTCTGGTCAGCAGGCAGAGTGTTGTCATTGTAAGAACTCACGAACTTAAAGTCACTGGTTCTAGAACCTGTTGTCAGGTACGCGTCATAATTGTAGGTGCTGCGTAAAGTTCCTGTGCCGTCAACATCTGCGTAATTAGGAGGGAGATAAGCGCTGGGGATGGCAACTGCTCCATCAAACAACAGTCTGGGCTTTCTCCTGCGACAAAACCTCACACCCAGGATGATGATGATGAAGGTTAGAAAAAAGGTGGACACAGACACCAGCGCTGTGATCAGATAAGAGGTCAGTTTGGAGTTCTTCTCGTCATAAGAAATATCCTTCAGTTCTGGCACCTCAGCCAAGTTATCAGAAATAAGTAAATACATGGAACAGGTGGCAGAGAGAGAGGGCTGTCCGTTATCTTTCACTGACACAATGAGGTTCTGTTTCATGCTGTCAGATTCAGAAATGTCCCGCTGGGTCCTGATCTCTCCGCTGTGGAGACCAATAGTGAAAAGTCCAGAATCAGTGGATTTGACTATGTGATAGGACAGCCAGGCGTTCTGTCCGGAGTCCGCGTCCACCGCTATCACTTTGGACACCAGAGAGCCTCCGTGTGCAGCTTTGGGGACCAGCTCGGTCATGAAGGAGTTGCCCTCCGGGGCGGGATACAGTATCTGAGGAGAGTTGTCATTCACATCCGATACGAAGACACTGACGGTCACGTTGCTGCTGAGCGGAGGAGAACCGTTGTCTCTGGCCATCACGTGGACTTTAAAACTCCTGAACTGTTCATAATCAAACGACCTCACAGCGTGGATCACCCCCGTGTCTCCGTTAACAGAGAGATAGGAGGACACCGTTGCACCGTTCACCTCACCAGGTAACAGAGAATAAATCACTGTACCGTTTTGTCTCCAGTCGGGGTCTCGAGCAGTAACGGAACATAAAGTGGAGCCAGGTTTGTTATTTTCAGTCACATAAGCGCTGTAGGACTGTTCCTCAAACACAGGTGGGTTGTCGTTGATGTCTGCTACAGACAACTGAACAGTTTTAGAGGAGGACAGAGGTGGAGAGCCCTCGTCAGTGGCAGTGATTGTAATGTTGTAATCAGCCTCGAGTTCACGGTCCAGTTGTCCTGTTGTCACCAGAGAATAATAGTTTTTAATAGAAGGAACCAACTTAAAAGGGACGTTTTGCTGAATGGAGCAGCGGACCTGTCTGTTAGTCTCAGAGTCTCTATCCTGCACGTTGATGATGCCCACCTCTGTACCAGGTGGGGTATCCTCTGGAATGGGATTTGTTAGTGACTTCAAATTGACTACAGGTGCGTTGTCATTCACATCAGTGATATAAATTATAACCTTAGCATAAGATGAAAGCCCTAAACCATCTTTTGCTTTTACGCGTATTTCAAATGATGTCGTAGTTTCATAGTCGACAATGCCAATTACTCGTATCTCACCGACTTTACGGTCAATACTAAATATTGTCTTTACATCATCAGTAACATGTCCAAATTCATAAGTAACGTCACCATTGACTCCCTCGTCTGCATCAGTAGCGATCACTGTGACCACTATCGTATCTACAGGGGAGTTTTCAGGCAGACTGGCTTTATAAACGGTCTGGCTAAACACTGGAGCGTTATCATTAGCATCCAGTACAGTGACGTGTATGACTACAGTACCTGATCTCTGAGGAGAGCCTCCATCTAAAGCTGTAAGCAGTAAATTGATCTCTCGTTGTTTTTCACGATCAAGCTCTTTTTCAAGAACAAGCTCTATTGTGTTTCCATCAGCAGACAAAATGAAATTATCATTCTTTGTAAGGCTGTACTGCTGAACTGAATTCTGTCCTACATCCGCATCGTGCGCCTCTTCAATCACAAAACGAGCTCCCCGAACTGCCGACTCTCGAATTTCTATATTCATCAAGTCTTCCTTAAATTGGGGAGAATTATCATTAATATCTTGAATGTGTAGATTAATCCGATGGAGCTCGAGAGGATTCTCCAGCACAAGCTCGTGTTTTAGGATGCACGAAGCCTTTTCTCCACAAAGTCCCTCTCGGTCAATCCTGTCCGCGACAATCAACTCTCCGTTATTCAGGTTTATGTCACAGTAACGTTTATCAGTCCCATCGGTGTCAATACGGGCTCTTCTGTTGGAGAGCGCGGCCCTGTCGAGCCCGAGATCCTTGGCCACATTTCCAATAACTGATCCTCGTTTCATCTCCTCTGGAAAAGAATAGCTCATGTCTCCATATGCGACATGCAGAAAAATCAGGAGGAAATAGAAGCCGCACGCTACCACTTTCAAATCCATCGTCAATGAAGAGTCCCTAAGACGTTAAGGAATCCAAGCAACAAACACAGTTCAACCACGTAACAGCAATTCAGCGTGATTGTGCCTGTAATATCTACGCGATGGGCGTAGAGGAACGTCTGTCCACAAAGGATAGAGGATTGAAACCATTGTAAGGCTGGTGTATAGCGACACCGTGAGTTAAGTTCAACAATAACACTTGTTTAAAAATATAACAATAAAAAGCAAAACTGCTAAAATAGTTGTAGCCGACATAACATTGTCCACGAGTCCTGTAAACAAAACAGAAGGTAAACCTACTTTACCAGAAGGTAAACCTACATTTGCAACAAGTGCTACTGTGCATTTATAGTTCAATGCAGCAAATACTCACATCAAGGTCTGAAGACGCACTCTTTCAAGCCACACGTTTTTTAAGATATCTATGCAAGCAACGTACAAAACAAGTCTTGTAAATAAGCTCAGGTCAACTTTAAATTATGAGTGTAAGCATACCTAAATATCATACATTTTGATGAATTAATATGGTATTGATTAGCTATTAATATGGAAAATAAGCTTTGTCAGATACAAGGATATTCAAAAAGAGTTTTACTGTCTTCATGTGCATCCCATCCATAACTTGCAAGCAATGGTCTTGTAATCCTTTTATTTAATGAAAGGGACATGTTTGCAACAAGTTTCTCATACTGAAACTGTTGTCTCAAGTATGATTAAGACAGTCCCTCAAGAGGCACATAAATGAGATTATTACATTCTGAAATTGATTTTTATTGCTCGCCGTCTCATATCAAGATAAACCAAAAGAATAATGCCATGTATTGTTTAAAGAGTGTTAAACTACATCATGAGTTCAATGTGGACTAAATCCATGTCTGTCGGCTCTATAAATTCTGACATCACCAAATTAGTATAGATCAAGTAGAAAGTGACACTTTCTTTGAGGCCATTTGGTCTGACACATAATCAGTTTGGATTTGTATTGACAAAAGTTTCATTTTTCAAGTTTAAGAAAGAGAAAGAGACATGTATTACTGTTATAAAAAGAAAATGTGTTTATATTCGGACTGAGAAACCATGATGACCACTGTATCTTACGTCAAACTGCAAACAATGAAGTGAATACCCAATCCAAAACATCAGGAAAATTGCTTTGGGGACACACTACTCTCAACAGTACTATACCACCGCTTACCAACAAAGTTATACAACACTGCCAATCTACAAATAGTATAGTTATTAATGTTATATAATCATACTTCATCACATTAGATGAAAATAAAATGGGAGCCAGCCAAAACCTGACAGAAAAGTATTTCTTCTTAGAGATGAAAAAAATAAAAAAATAAAATCACCTTTCAAAAAGTCACAGATATGCAAGACTGTCTCAGTCTCTCATCTCAAGAACACAACTAATAGACAGTAACAATGTTAAAGACTAAGTTAGCACAATAAATGAAGATATCTCAGGTCACTTCTATTGAAACTGACAGTATAAATGTGGCCTATATTACAATTAACTCATTTGTTTCCCTCTATATTTACTTCTTTATTTTACTGTGGTGGACTCAGACAGTAGTCAAACACAAGAAAGCTCAAAAAGAGACAATATACATATTTCAGAAGGTAAGTGGACTGCAATGAAAATACATACATTCTTCAGGCAGTGATTTACACCTGTGGTGTATATGCTGCTGTTACACAACAATAAATGACGTGTCTATGTCGATTTTCAGTCTTCCAACTCAAAGGATAGCAGTCTTTCTGATTTACTAACATATTTCTATGGATCTCCAGACAGGAAATTTAGCAATCAACACAATCATCTATTGTAAATGACACAAGTGGCAGAGAGAGTGTGTTGACGGTTATCTTTCGCTGCCACAAAAATGCTTTGTCATTGTTATTGTCCATTGTTGTTAAAAAAATAAATAAAAATCTAAAGGAAATGTTTTATTACACTATAGGTCAACTAAAGTCTCATCTCAAGGGACTGAAATAATTACTTAATATGAAACCAGTTCAGAGCAGTGACTTATTCAAAACAAAAGAAACTTAAAAAAAATAAGTCCCCCAAATAGCTATGTTATGAGCAGCCTAAAGGAATAAAACTCTGCAAGACAACAAATGACAACAGGATAGTGGAGGGAAGCCAAGAACTCAAAAAGGCAACAGTTAATTGCAATACAGCACCAAGGACAGAGATAAGATGGGAGAGACAAATTCCCCCAACTGGTTGAAAACAGTGGACAACTGAGATCACTCGCATGAACAAACAGAGATAAGTTGGCTGTGTGTGTGTGTGTGTGTGTGTGTGTCTGTGTGTGTGTGTGTGTGTGTGTGTGTGTGTGTGTGTGTGTGTGTGTGTGTGTGTGTGTATGCGTGTGTGCGTGGATATCTATGAAAGACAGCATGGGCATACCTCAGGAGAACCATTACAGTCCCCAAACGCATCAGCAAAGTCTGATGGACTTTTCCTCAGAGTCTGGTCAGCAGGCAGTGTGTTGTCATTGTAAGAACTCACGAAGTTAAAGTCACTGGTTCTAGAACCTGTTGTCAGGTACGCGTCATAATTGTAGGTGCTGCGTAAAGTTCCTGTGCCGTCAACATCTGCGTAATTAGGGGGGAGATAAGCGCTGGGGATGGCAACTGCTCCATCAAACAACAGTCTGGGCTTCCTCCTGCGACAAAACCTCACACCCAGGATGATGATGATGAAGGTCAGGAAAAAGGTGGACACAGACACCAGCGCGATGATCAGATAAGAGGTCAGTTTGGAGTTCTTCTCATCATGAGAAATATCCTTCAGTTCTGGCACCTCAGCCAAGTTATCAGAAATAAGTAAATACATGGAACAGGTGGCAGAGAGAGAGGGCTGTCCGTTATCTTTCACTGACACAATGAGGTTCTGTTTCATGCTGTCAGATTCAGAAATGTCCCGCTGGGTCCTGATCTCTCCGCTGTGGAGACCAATAGTGAAAAGTCCCGGATCAGTGGATTTGACTATATGATAGGACAGCCAGGCGTTCTGTCCGGAGTCCGCGTCCACCGCTATCACTTTGGACACCAGAGAGCCTCCGTGTGCAGCTTTGGGGACCAGCTCAGTCATGAAGGAGTTGCCCTCCGGGGCGGGGTACAGTATCTGAGGAGAGTTGTCATTCACATCCGATACAAAGACACTGACTGTCACGTTGCTGCTGAGCGGAGGAGAACCGTTGTCTCTGGCCATCACGTGGACTTTAAAACTCCTGAACTGTTCATAATCAAACGACCTCACAGCGTGGATCACCCCCGTGTCTCCGTTAACAGATAGATAGGAGGACACCGGGGCACCGTTCACCTCACCAGGTAACAGAGAATAAATCACTGTACCGTTTTGTCTCCAGTCGGGGTCTCGAGCAGTAACGGAACATAAAGTTGATCCAGGTTTGTTATTTTCAGTCACATAAGCGCTGTAGGACTGTTCCTCAAACACAGGTGGGTTGTCGTTAATGTCTGCTACTGACAACTGAACAGTTTTAGAGGAGGACAGAGGTGGAGAGCCCTCGTCAGTGGCAGTGATTGTAATGTTGTAATCAGACACTAGTTCACGGTCCAGATGTCCTGTGGTCACCAGAGAATAATAGTTTTTAATAGAAGGAACCAACTTAAAAGGGACGTTTTGCTGAATGGAGCAGCGGACCTGTCTGTTAGTCTCAGAGTCTCTATCCTGCACGTTAATGATGCCCACCTCTGTACCAGGTGGGGTATCCTCTGGAATGGGATTTGTTAGGGAGTTCAAATTTACTACAGGGGCGTTGTCATTCACATCAGTGATAGAAATGATCACCTTAGCATAAGATGAAAGCCCTAGTCCATCTTTTGCTTTAACGCGTATTTCAAATGATGTCGTAGTTTCATAGTCGACAATGCCAATTACTCGTATCTCACCGACTTTACGGTCAATACTAAATATCTTCTTCACATCATCAGCAACATGTCCAAAGTCATAAGTAACGTCACCATTGACTCCCTCGTCTGCATCCGTAGCGCTCACTGTGACAACTACCGTATCTACAGGGGAGTTTTCAGGCAGACTGGCTTTATAAACGGTCTGGCTAAACACTGGAGCGTTATCATTAGCATCCAGTACAGTGACGTGTATGACTACAGTACCTGATCTCTGAGGAGAGCCTCCATCTAAAGCTGTAAGCAGTAAATTGAGCCCTTGTTGTTTTTCACGATCAAGCTCTTTTTCAAGAACAAGCTCTATTGTGTTTCCATCAGCAGACAAAATGAAATTATCATTCTTTTTAAGGCTGTACTGCTGAACTGAATTCTGTCCTACATCCGCATCGTGCGCCTCTTCAATCACAAAACGAGCTCCCCGAACTGCCGACTCTTGAATTTCTAGACTGAAAATTTCTTCGTTAAATTGGGGAGAATTATCATTAATATCTTGAATGTGTAGATTAATCCGATGGAGCTCGAGAGGATTCTCCAGCACAAGCTCGTGTTTTAGGATGCACGAAGCCTTTTCTCCACAAAGCCCCTCTCGGTCAATCCTGTCCGCGACAATCAACTCTCCGTTATTCAGGTTTATGTCACAGTAACGTTTATCAGTCCCATCGGTGTCAATACGGGCTCTTCTGTTGGAGAGCGCGGCCCTGTCGAGCCCGAGATCCTTGGCACCATTTCCAATAACAGATCCACGTTTCGTCTCCTCTGGAAAAGAATAGCTCATGTCTCCATATGCGACATGCAGAAAAAGCAGGAGGAAATAGAAGCCGCACGCTACCACTTTCAAATCCATCGTCAATGAAGAGTCCCTAAGACGTTAAGGAATCCAAGCAACAAACACAGTTCAACCACGTAACAGCAATTCAGCGTGATTGTGCCTGTAATATCTACGCGATGGGCGTAGAGGAACGTCTGTCCACAAAGGATAGAAGGTTGAAACCATTGTAAGGCTGGTGTATAGCGACACCGTGAGTTAAGTTCAACAATAACACTTGTTTAAAAATACAACAATAAAAAGCAAAACTGCTAAAATAGTTGTAGCCGACATAACATTGTCAACGAGTCCTGTAAATAAAACAGAAGGTAAACGTACTTTACCAGAAGGTAAACCTACATTTGCAACAAGTTTGCATTCAGTTCAATGCAGCAAATACTCACATCAAGGTCTGAAGACGCACTCTTTCAAGCCACACGCTTTTTAAGATATGCAAGGTATACGTACAAATCAAGTCTTGTAAATGAGCTCGGGTCAACTTTGAATTGTTAGATTTAGCATCTAAATGTCATAGATTTTGATGAATTAATATGGTATTGAAATTAATATGGTATTGAATAGCATTAATATGGAAAATAAGCTTTGTCAGATACAAGGATATTCAAAAAGAGTTTTACCGTCTTCATATGCATCCCATCCATAACTTGCAAGCAATGGTCTTGTAATCCTCTTATTTAATGAAAGGGACATGTTTGCAACAACTTTCTTATACTGAAACTGTTGTCTCAAGTATGATTAAGAAAGTCCCTCGAGAGGTGCATAAGTGAGATTATTACATTCTGAAATTGATTTTTATTGCTCGAGGTCTCATGTCAAGATGAACCAATAGAATAATGCCATGTATTGTTTAAAGAGTGTTAAACTACATTATGAGTTCAATGTGAACTAAATCCATGTATGTCGGCTCTAGAAATTCTGACATCACCAAATTAGTATAGATCCAGTAGAAAGTCTGACTTTCTTTGAGGCCATTTGGTCTGACACATAATCAGTTTTTATTTGCATTGACAACATTTTAATTTTTCAAGTTTTAAAAAGAGAAAGAGACATTTATTACTGTTATAAATGGAAAATGTGTTTATATTCGGACTAAGAAACCACGATGACCACTGTATCTTATGTCAAAGAACTGCAAACAATGAAGTGAATACCCAATCCAAAACATCAGGAAACTTGCTTTGGGAACACACTACTCTCAACAGTACTATACCACAGCTTACCTACAAAGTTATACAACACTGCCAATCTACAAATAGTATAGTTATTAATGTTATATAATCATACTTCATCACATTAGATGAAAATGAAATAGGACCCAGCCAACACCTGAAGGCAATTATTTCTTCTCAGAGATGAAAAAAATAAAAAAATAAAATCAACTTTCAAAAAGTCACAGATATGCAAGACAGTCTCAGTCTCTCATCTCAAGAACATAACTAATAGACAGTCACAATGTTAAAGGCTAAGTTAGCACAATCAATGAAGAGATCTCAAGTCACTTCTATTGAAACTGACAGTATAAATGTGGCCTATATTACAATTAACTCCTTTTTCTCCCTCTATATTTACTTCTATATTTTACTGTGGTGGACTCAGACAGTGGCCAAACACAAGAAAGCTAAAAAGAGACAATATATATGTTTGAGAAGGTAAGTGGACTGCAATGAAAATACATACATTCTTCAGGCAGTGATTTACACCTGTGGTGTACATGCTGCTGTTAAACAACAATGAATGACGTGTCTATGTAGATTTTCAGTCTTCCAACTCAAAGGATAGCAGTCTGTCTGATTTATTAACATATTTCTATGGATCTCCAGATGGGAAATTTAGCAACCAACACAGTCATCTATTGTAAATGACACATGTGGCAGAAAGAGTGTGTTGACGGTTATCTTTCGCTGCAACGAAAATGCTTTGTCATTGTTATTGTCCATTGTTGTTAAAAAAATAAATAAAAATCTCAAGGAAATGTTTTATTACACTATAGGTCAACTAAAGTCTCATCTCAAGGGACTGAAATAATTAATTAATATGAAACCAGTTCAGAGCAGTGACTTATTCAAAACAAAAGAAACTTTAAAAAAATAAGTCCCCCAAATAGATATGTTATGAGCAGCCTAAAGGAATAAAACTCTGCAAGACAACAAATGACAACAGAATAGTGGAGGGAAGCCAAGAACTCAAAAAGGCAACAGTAAATTGCAATACAGCACCAAGGACAGAGACAAGCTGCAGATTTAAATTCCTACCACTGGTTGAAAACAGCGGACAACTGAAAGCACTTGAGCATGAACAGAGACAAGTTGGCTGTGTGTGTGTGTGTGTGTGTGTGTGTGTGTGTGTGTGTGTGTGTGTGTGTGTGTGTGTGTGTGTGTGTGTGTGTGTGTGTGTGTGTGTGTCTGTGTGTGTCTGTGTGTGAGTGTAAATCTATGATAGAAAGCATGGGCATACCTCAGGAGAACCATTACAGTCCTCAAACGCATCAGCAAAGTCTGATGGACTTTTCCTCAGAGTCTGGTCAGCAGGCAGTGTGTTGTCATTGTAAGAACTCACGAAGTTAAAGTCACTGGTTCTAGAACCTGTTGTCAGGTACGCGTCATAATTGTAGGTGCTGCGTAAAGTTCCTGTACCGTCAACGTCTGCGTAATTAGGAGGGAGATAAGCACTGGGGATGGCAACTGCTCCATCAAACAACAGTCTGGGCTTCCTCCTGCGACAAAACCTCACACCCAGGATGATGATGATGAAGGTCAGAAAAAAGGTGGACACAGACACCAGCGCGATGATCAGATAAGAGGTCAGTTTGGAGTTCTTCTCATCATAAGAAATATCCTTCAGTTCTGGCACCTCAGCCAAGTTATCAGAAATCAGTAAATACATGGAACAGGTGGCAGAGAGAGAGGGCTGTCCGTTATCTTTCACTGACACAATGAGGTTCTGTTTCATGCTGTCAGATTCAGAAATGTCCCGCTGGGTCCTGATCTCTCCGCTGTGGAGACCAATAGTGAAAAGTCCAGGATCAGTGGATTTGACTATATGATAGGACAGCCAGGCGTTCTGTCCGGAGTCCGCGTCCACCGCTATCACTTTGGACACCAGAGAGCCTCCGTGTGCAGCTTTGGGGACCAGCTCGGTCATGAAGGAGTTGCCCTCCGGGGCGGGGTACAGTATCTGAGGAGAGTTGTCATTCACATCCGATACGAAGACACTGACTGTCACGTTGCTGCTGAGCGGAGGAGAACCATTGTCTCTGGCCATCACGTGGACTTTAAAACTCCTGAACTGTTCATAATCAAACGACCTCACAGCATGGATCACACCCGTGTCTCCGTTAACAGATAGATAGGAGGACACCGGGGCACCGTTCACCTCACCAGGTAACAGAGAATAAATCACTGTACCGTTTTGTCTCCAGTCGGGGTCTCGAGCAGTAACGGAACATAAAGTGGAGCCAGGTTTGTTGTTTTCAGTCACATAAGCGCTGTAGGACTGTTCCTCAAACACAGGTGGGTTGTCGTTGATGTCTGCTACAGACAACTGAACAGTTTTAGAGGAGGACAGAGGTGGAGAGCCCTCGTCAGTGGCAGTGATTGTAATGTTGTAATCAGACTCGAGTTCACGGTCCAGTTGTCCTGTGGTCACCAGAGAATAATAGTTTTTAATAGAAGGAACCAACTTAAAAGGGACGTTTTGCTGAATGGAGCAGCGGACCTGTCTGTTAGTCTCAGAGTCTCTATCCTGCACGTTGATGATGCCCACCTCTGTACCAGGTGGGGTATCCTCTGGAATGGGATTTGTTAGTGACTTCAAATTGACTACAGGTGCGTTGTCATTCACATCAGTGATATAAATTATAACCTTAGCGTAAGACGAAAGCCCTAACCCATCTTTTGCTTTTACGCGTATTTCAAATGATGTCGTAGTTTCATAGTCGACAATGCCAATTACTCGTATCTCACCGACTTTACGGTCAATACTAAATATTGTCTTTACATCATCAGTAACATGTCCAAATTCATAAGTAACGTCACCATTGACTCCCTCGTCTGCATCAGTAGCGCTCACTGTGACCACTATCGTATCTACAGGGGAGTTTTCAGGCAGACTGGCTTTATAAACGGTCTGGCTAAACACTGGAGCGTTATCATTAGCATCCAGTACAGTGACGTGTATGACTACAGTACCTGATCTCTGAGCAGAGCCTCCATCTAAAGCTGTAAGGAGTAAATTGATCTCTCGTTGTTTTTCACGATCAAGCTCTTTTTCAAGAACAAGCTCTATTGTGTTTCCATCAGCAGACAAAATGAAATTATCATTCTTTTTAAGGCTGTACTGCTGAACTGAATTCTGTCCTACATCCGCATCGTGCGCTTCTTCAATCACAAAACGAGCTCCCTGGTCTGCCGACTCTCGAATTTCTATATTAATCAAGTCTTCCTTAAATTGTGGGGAGTTATCATTAATATCTTGAATGTTTAGATTAATCCGATGGAGCTCGAGAGGATTCTCCAGCACAAGCTCGTGTTTTAGGATGCACGAAGCCTTTTCTCCACAAAGCCCCTCTCGGTCAATCCTGTCCGCGACAATCAACTCTCCGTTATTCAGGTTTATGTCACAGTAACGTTTATCAGTCCCATCGGTGTCAATACGGGCTCTTCTGTTGGAGAGCGCGGCCCTGTCGAGCCCGAGATCCTTGGCCACATTTCCAATAACTGATCCTCGTTTCATCTCCTCTGGAAAAGAATAGCTCATGTCTCCATATGCGACATGCAGAAAAAGCAGGAGGAAATAGAAGCCGCACGCTACCACTTTCAAATCCATCGTCAATGAAGAGTCCCTAAGACGTTAAGGAATCCAAGCAACAAACACAGTTCAACCACGTAACAGCAATTCAGCGTGATTGTGCCTGTAATATCTACGCGATGGGCGTAGAGGAACGTCTGTCCACAAAGGATAGAGGGTTGAAACCATTGTAAGGCTGGTGTATAGCGACACCGTGAGTTAAGTTCAACAATAACACTTTTTTAAAAATATAACAACACAAAGGAACACTTCTAAAATAGTTGTAGCCTCCATAACATTGTGCATGAGTCCTGTAAATAAAACAGAAGGTAAACCTAGTTTACCAGAAGGTAAACCTAAATTTGCAACAAGTGTGCATTTAGTTCAATGCAGCAAATACTCACATCAAGGTCTGAAGACGCACTCTTTGAAGCCACACGTTTTTTAAGATAACTACGCAAGCTACGTGCAAAAGAAGTCTTGTAAATGAACTCAGGTCAACTTTAAATTGTTAGAGTTAGCATAGCTAAATGTAATAGATTTCAATGAATTAATATGGTATTAAATATCGCTATTAATATGGAAAATAAGCTTTGTCAGATACAAGGATATTCAAAAATAGTATTACTGTCTTCATATGCATCCCATCCATAACTTGCAAGCAATGGTCTTGTAATCCTCTTATTTAATCAAAGGGACATGTTTGCAACAACTTTCTTATCCTGAAACTGTTGTCTCAAGTATGATTAAGACAGTCCTTCAAGAGGTGCATAAATGAGATTATTACATTCTGTAATTGATTTTTATTGCTCGCCGTCTCATGTCAAGATAAACCAATAGAATAATCCCATGTATTGTTTAAAGAGTGTTAAACTATAAATTATGAGTTCAATGTGAACTAAATCCATGTCTGTTGGCTCTAGAAATTCGGACAAATTAGTATCTAGATCCAGTAGAAAGCGGGACTTTCTTTGAGCCCATTTGGTCTGACACATAATCAGTTTTGATTTGCATTGACAAAAGTTTCATTTTTCAAGTTTTAGAAAGAGAAAGAGATATTTATTACGTTTATAAACTGAAAATGTGTTTATATTTGTACTAAAAAACCACGATGACCACTGTATCTTACGTCAAAGAACTGCAAACAATGAAGTGAATACCCAATCCAAAACATCAGGAAACTTGCTTTGGGGACACACTACTCTCAACAGTACTATACCACAGCTTACCTACAAAGTTATACAACACTGCCAATCTACAAATAGTATAGTTATTAATGTTATATAATCATACTTCATCACATTAGATGAAAATGAAATAGGGCCGAGCCAACACCTGACGGCAAATTATTTCTTCTCAGAGATGAAAAAAATAAAAAAATGAAATTAACTTTCAAAAAGTCCCAGATGTGCAAGACTGTCTCAGTCTCTCATCTCAAGAACACAACTAATAGACAGTCACAATGTTAAAGGCTAAGTTACCACAATCAATGAAGATATCTCAAGTCACTTCTATTGAAACTGACAATATAAATATGGCCTATATTACAATTAACTCCTTTTTTCCCTTTATATTTACTTATTTTACTGTGGTGGACTCAGACAGTAGTCAAACACGAGAAAGCTCAAAAAGAGACAATATACATATTTGAGAAGGTAAGTGGACTGCAATGAAAATACATACATTCTTCAGGCAGTGATTTACACCTGTGGTGTATATGCTGCTGTTACACAACAATGAATGACATGTCTAAGTAGATTTTCAGTCTTCCAACTCAAAGGATAGCAGTCTTTCTGATTTACTGACATATTGGATCGCCATACGGGAAATTTAGCAACCAACACAGTTATCTATTGTAAATGACACATGTTGGCACATATAGCCACAGACCTTGTTTTATCATGCACAAAAACCATGTGATTGCGTAAGGGACATACTGACACTATTCATATTGAAGTTGATTTCTAAGACTCAGTTACACTGTACACTGAATGTTACTATTAAGCTGATTAATATAGACATTATCTTTGTACTGCTATTAAAACATGTTTCCGTCAAGATGTCAGGAAACAACAGGCAGTTGTATTTGATTTGTTTAGATTCAAGCTGCTGTAGAAGCTGTATTATATTGATGATGTTTTTGTGATAAGAAGTCAAGTCTAGTCAAAAAAAAAACAATACATGAAATGAGAACTTCTCAAATGAAATCTCAATTCATTCAATCAATGGAACATTACTACACTGCGAGGGAAACAATCACAAATTATAGAGTCCTGATTTACTTAAATAACTTGTAAACGTCAGAAATGTACTCAAATATCTCATAATGACTTTTAAGACCCTCGTGTAACTTCTTGAGAGTGTACTCATGTTCTGGATGAAGTACATTTGCAAAGAACATGTTGGTGGCTATGAAAGGCATTCAGTAAGTTTGTCAGGAAAAATGTCATTAGATGATAAGAAAGGGTAGTTTGGAGATACTTTAAATTATTTTCAAACCATACACAGACACAGGAAGTGAAGGAAAATTAAATAAAATGAGGGCTACAATAATTGTCCTTTTTGAAATCAAAATAATTAACTTTTCAGGAAAATACTTACTTTAAAGCATTTATTTTTAAGTTGAATTGTCAAACATATAATTCAAACAGAAAAACAAACAAACACAGGATTATGGTGAAATAAGATACATGCAGGACGTTGGTGGATATCTGTATGAAACTATAACTGAAACATTTAAGAGGCATTAAGAGTGCTGTCAACATAGGAGGGATGTAAGCGGTAGAACTCTTCTCTTATCATAAGAAATACCCTTCAGTTCTGTCAACCCAGAAAAGTTGACTCAATAAATTGAACAATTGGCAGAGAGAGATTGTTGTCGGTTATCTTTTTCTGCCACGAAAAGGCTTTGTATTTGTTCTTGTCCCTTGCTGTTAAAAAAAAAAAAAAAAAAAAAAAAAAAGCAAATGTTTTATTACACTAGGTCAACTAAAGTCTCATTTCAAGGCACTGAAATAATTACTTACTATGAAACCAGTTCAGAGCAGTAACTTATTCAAAACAAAAGAATCTTTCAAAAAAACATCCCCCAAATAAATATGTTATGAGCAACCTAGGAATAAAACTCTGCAAGACAGCAAATGACAACAGAACAGTGGATGGAAGCCAATAACTGAAAAAGGCAACAGTTAATTGCAATACAGCACCAAGGACAGAGACAAGCTGGGAGAGTCAGATTCCCCCAACTGGCTGAAAACAGTGGACAACTGAAAGCACTCGCATGAACAAACAGAGACAAGTTGGCTATGTGTGTGTGTGTGTGTGTGTGTGTGTGTGTGTGTGTGTGTGTGTGTGTGTGTGTGTGTGTGTGTGTGTGTGTGTTTAAATCTATGACAGAAAGCATGGGCATACCTCAGGAGAACCATTACAGTCCCCAAACGCATCAGCAAAGTCTGATGGACTTTTCCTCAGAGTCTGGTCAGCAGGCAGTGTGTTGTCATTGTAAGAACTCACGAACTTAAAGTCACTGGTTCTAGAACCTGTTGTCAGGTACGCGTCATAATTGTAGGTGCTGCGTAAAGTTCCTGTACCGTCAACGTCTGCGTAATTAGGAGGGAGATAAGCGCTGGGGATGGCAACTGCTCCATCAAACAACAGTCTGGGCTTTCTCCTGCGACAAAACCTCACACCCAGGATGATGATGATGAAGGTCAGGAAAAAGGTGGACACAGACACCAGCGCGATGATCAGATAAGAGGTCAGTTTGGAGTTCTTCTCGTCATAAGAAATATCCTTCAGTTCTGGCACCTCAGCCAAGTTATCAGAAATAAGTAAATACATGGAACAGGTGGCAGAGAGAGAGGGCTGTCCGTTATCTTTCACTGACACAATGAGGTTCTGTTTCATGCTGTCAGATTCAGAAATGTCCCGCTGGGTCCTGATCTCTCCGCTGTGGAGACCAATAGTGAAAAGTCCCGGATCAGTGGATTTGACTATGTGATAGGACAGCCAGGCGTTCTGTCCGGAGTCCGCGTCCACCGCTATCACTTTGGACACCAGAGAGCCTCCGTGTGCAGCTTTGGGGACCAGCTCGGTCATGAAGGAGTTGCCCTCCGGGGCGGGGTACAGTATCTGAGGAGAGTTGTCATTCACATCCGATACGAAGACACTGACGGTCACGTTGCTGCTGAGCGGAGGAGAACCGTTGTCTCTGGCCATCACGTGGACTTTAAAACTCCTGAACTGTTCATAATCAAACGACCTCACAGCGTGGATCACCCCCGTGTCTCCGTTAACAGAGAGATAGGAGGACACCGGGGCACCGTTCACCTCACCAGGTAACAGAGAATAAATCACTGTACCGTTTTGTCTCCAGTCGGGGTCTCGAGCAGTAACGGAACATAAAGTGGAGCCAGGTTTGTTGTTTTCAGTCACATAAGCGCTGTAGGACTGTTCCTCAAACACAGGTGGGTTGTCGTTGATGTCTGCTACAGACAACTGAACAGTTTTAGAGGAGGACAGAGGTGGAGAGCCCTCGTCAGTGGCAGTGATTGTAATGTTGTAATCAGACTCGAGTTCACGGTCCAGCTGTCCTGTGGTCACCAGAGAATAATAGTTTTTAATAGAAGGAACAAACTTAAAAGGGACGTTTTTCTGAATGGAGCAGCGGACCTGTTGGTTATTGTCAGAATCTGCATCTTGCACGTTAATGATGCCCACCTCTGTACCAGGTAATACATTCTCAGGTACCGGACCTGCTAGAGATTTCACATAGATTACCGGTATGTTGTCATTGACATCTGTGATTTCAACAATTACCTTTGTATAGGATGATAATCCTAATCCATCTTTTGCTTTAATCCGTAAATCATATGTTGTTACAGTTTCAAAGTCAACAGCACGATTAACTTTTATCTTGCCGTTTTTACGGTCAATACTAAATATCTTCTTCACATCATCAGTAACATGTCCAAAGTCATAAGTAACGTCACCATTGACTCCCTCGTCTGCATCAGTAGCGCTCACTGTGACCACTACCGTATCTACAGGGGAGTTTTCAGGCAGACTGGCTTTATAAACGGCCTGGCTAAACACTGGAGCGTTATCATTAGCATCCAGTACAGTGACGTGTATGACTACAGTACCTGATCTCTGAGGAGAGCCTCCATCTAAAGCTGTAAGGAGTAAATTGATCTCTTGTTGTTTTTCACGATCAAGCTCTTTTTCAAGAACAAGCTCTATTGTGTTTCCATCAGCAGACAAAATGAAATTATCATTCTTTTTAAGGCTGTACTGCTGAACTGAATTCTGTCCTACATCCGCATCGTGCGCCTCTTCAATCTCAAAACGAGCTCCCCGGTCAGCTGACTCTTGAATTTCTACATTGATCGATTCTTCATTAAACTGTGGCGAGTTATCATTAATATCTTGAATGTGTAGACTGAAAGGGTGTAGTTCCAGGGGGTTCTCCAGTACAAGATCGCGTTTTATGACACACGACAGCTTTTCCCCACAAAGCTCCTCTCGGTCAATCCTATCGGCAACAATTAAATCTCCAGTGCTAAGATTGACGTCACAATAACGTTTGCGATTCCCTGCGGCATCAACACGGGCATTCCTAGCAGACAGTTTGCGCGAGTCCAGGTTAAGGTCCTGAGCTATATTCCCAATAACAGATCCGCGCTTCATTTCCTCTTGGAAGGAATAGCTCGCGTCCCCATTCACGGCTTGACACATTAGAAAGAAAACGAAGCACCTCAGTTTGAGCCCCATCATGGCAATGCGTTTGTTCCAGAAAAACTGTCCTCGGTTAGATTACAAAACCAATACGGATTATACAGTTCGGTCAAAAGAAAATCGAGAGATCTCCAGTTACTCTGACTGCATTTTAGGAACAACAACTGAAAAATTGTCCGTTCATTGGTGCATACACCAGAGGGTGGAGTAGAAATTGTTCACGTATAGACGGGCCAATAGCGACACCATGAGTGGAATAAAGAAATAGCAGGCTTGAACATATACAATTATTAGTATAAATAGTAGTAGTAGTAGTAGTAGTAGTAGTAGTAGTAGTAGTAGTAGTAGTAATGGTGGTGCTATTAGTATAACTGTTCTAGTACAAGTGGCATCTTAAAAGGAGCAATAGCAATTGCTTTGCCACAGTATGAACCGTGAAAACACAATACAAGATGTGGGTGTAAGGATATAGCTATTGTTTTAGTGATAGATGAGTCGCACTCATGAATTTGAAACTCCAAAGCGTGTCTCCAATAGAAAGCAATATGGAAAATAAAACACCATGTCTCATCATAGTAAAGTATGTCTCTGACTGGTCATTCTTCGGCACTAAGTCCTCATGAATAAAATATGTCCGTATACTTTATCAAGATGCAAAAATACAGATTGATGAATCCAAAACAATCAAATCAGTTGAAAAGAATGAAGACACTATCAAGCCCTAACAAACCGGACATCCTGCAAAGGTAAACTCCATGAAATCAGAGCATACTAAAGTATTACTCTGCTGAGAGAGACAGAGAGAGAGAGAGAGAGAGAGAGAGAGAGAGAGATAACTGCACAGGGGGGAAAAATATGTAATACATTCATGTTTGAATGAGGATCTGTCTGTCTGAGAGTACAAACCTTTGACCCTTTACCAGACTTTGCCAGATTGTTGTTGTTGTTGTTGTTGTTTTTTTTCTACAACGACTTGTAATTGTATTGTAAGTTCTAACATCCTTTGCCTCAGTTTGTATGACGTTTGCAAACTCTCAGATCCAAATGTAACCTTAATTGAAACCTTGCATACAAAACAGACGTTTTACCATTAGCGTAAAACATAACTTCATGGATACCTCAAGGGGAACTTCAGACTTCATCTAATCTGTACAATTATCTTTTACTACAAAGGTCAATTTTATAAAGTGTTATTTTAAAAGAGCTGAATTTCAGGGTTAGCTGTGCTATTAAAGCCCATGGAGAGAGGCGGATCATAACACGAAGCTGAGGAATAGTCTTAAAATTCAATTTATTTCAGCTGACCCCTTGATATCTTTGAGATTGTTGACATTAACAATTTGAATTTCAATGTATTCCTCATTAATTAAGCAAAAGGGGTAGTTATTCTTTGACAATACTAAAACTATTTTCAGGTGAATCTTACCTCCAGCGAATCCAGTGATGACCCAAATACTTCAGCAAAGTCTGATGGACTTTTCCTCAGAGTCTGGTCAGCAGGCAGTGTGTTGTCATTGTAAGAACTCACGAACTTAAAGTCACTGGTTCTAGAACCTGTTGTCAGGTACGCGTCATAATTGTAGGTGCTGCGTAAAGTTCCTGTGCCGTCAACGTCTGCGTAATTAGGAGGGAGATAAGCGCTGGGGATGGCAACTGCTCCATCAAACAACAGTCTGGGCTTTCTCCTGCGACAAAACCTCACACCCAGGATGATGATGATGAAAGTCAGAAAAAAGGTGGACACAGACACCAGCGCGATGATCAGATAAGAGGTCAGTTTGGAGTTCTTCTCGTCATAAGAAATATCCTTCAGTTCTGGTACCTCAGCCAAGTTATCAGAAATAAGTAAATACATGGAACAGGTGGCAGATAGAGAGGGCTGTCCGTTATCTTTCACTGACACAATGAGGTTCTGTTTCATGCTGTCAGATTCAGAAATGTCCCGCTGGGTCCTGATCTCTCCGCTGTGGAGACCAATAGTGAAAAGTCCCGGATCAGTGGATTTGACTATATGATAGGACAGCCAGGCGTTCTGTCCGGAGTCCGCGTCCACCGCTATCACTTTGGACACCAGAGAGCCTCCGTGTGCAGCTTTGGGGACCAGCTCGGTCATGAAGGAGTTGCCCTCCGGGGCGGGGTACAGTATCTGAGGAGAGTTGTCATTCACATCCGATACGAAGACACTGACGGTCACGTTGCTGCTGAGCGGAGGAGAACCGTTGTCTCTGGCCATCACGTGGACTTTAAAACTCCTGAACTGTTCATAATCAAACGACCTCACAGCGTGGATCACCCCCGTGTCTCCGTTAACAGAGAGATAGGAGGACACCGGGGCACCGTTCACCTCACCAGGTAACAGAGAATAAATCACTGTACCGTTTTGTCTCCAGTCGGGGTCTCGAGCAGTAACGGAACATAAAGTGGAGCCAGGTTTGTTATTTTCAGTCACATAAGCGCTGTAGGACTGTTCCTCAAACACAGGTGGGTTGTCGTTGATGTCTGCTACAGACAACTGAACAGTTTTAGAGGAGGACAGAGGTGGAGAGCCCTCGTCAGTGGCAGTGATTGTAATGTTGTAATCAGACTCTAGTTCACGGTCCAGTTGTCCTGTGGTCACCAGCGAATAATAGTTTTTAATAGAAGGAACCAATTTAAAAGGGACGTTTTGCTGAATGGAGCAGCGGACCTGTCTGTTAGTCTCAGAGTCTCTATCCTGCACGTTAACGATGCCCACCTCTGTACCAGGTGGCACGTTCTCATGTATGGGGTTAGTCAGTGATTTCAGATATATCACTGGTGCGTTGTCATTTAAATCTGTAATTTCTATTATTACCGTTGCATATGACGCCAATCCCAGACCATCTTTTGCGGTAATCTGCATTTCATATGACGATTCTTTTTCATAATCAATAGATTCAGCCACTGTAACTTCTCCTGTTTTAGGGTTTAAAGAGAAGACTTGGTTTTCATCTGAAACATGGTCAAATCCATAAGTAATTTCGCTATGTAATCCTTCGTCTGCATCATTAGCACTCACTGTGATCACCAATGTATCCAGAGGAGAGTTTTCAGGCAGACTGGCTTTATAAACGGCCTGGCTAAACACTGGTATATTATCATTAGCATCAAGCACAGTGACGTGTATGACTACAGTACCTGATCTCTGAGGAGAGCCACCATCAAATGCGGTGAGCAATAACATTATCTCCTTTTTGCCCTCTCTATCTAATTCTTTGTCTAGGACCAGTTCACCATATTTTCGTCCAAGACCCTTTGTCTTCACATTGAGTTTAAAATGGTCATTCTGCTGAAGTGAGTAGCTTTGAACAGCATTTTCTCCGATGTCGCCATCGTGCGCCTCGTCCAGCATGAATTGCGCACCCTTGACTGCTGATTCCTGTATTTCAAATTTAAGTGACTCCTCTTTAAACTGTGGTGAATTGTCGTTGATATCTTGAACGAGGATACTAATACGGTGCAGTTCTAAAGGGTTTTCCAATACGAGTTCCTGTTTCAGAACACATGATGTCTTTTTCGCACAAAGCCCCTCTCTGTCGATCCTTTCTTGTACAATCAAGTCTCCGGTGTTGAGATTTAAACCGCAGTATTTAACACTGTTATCTTCAGTATCGATACGGGCCTTGCGAGCAGACAGTTTCC
Organism: Ophiodon elongatus; assembly: GCA_016806645.1. Classification (NCBI taxonomy): domain Eukaryota; kingdom Metazoa; phylum Chordata; class Actinopteri; order Perciformes; family Hexagrammidae; genus Ophiodon; species Ophiodon elongatus. The sequence continues at coordinate 145,942 of JACSYO010001757.1, read as the reverse complement.
CCAAATCAAGTCCCAGATCCGTAGCGATATTTCCAATAACAGATCCACGTTTCATCTCCTCCGGGATAGAGTAGCTCAGGTCTCCATAAACAGGGTGGAGGACAAGAAATATAAAAGCAAGGCCGGAAAGACGCGCAAATCTGCTGCATCCCATTGTTACTGGAGAAAGAAGATATACACTAAACTACTAAGAAGGAGGTCAAGATATATCAATTAAAAATTAACGATCTCTTCCAACATACAACGATTGTGACATTGCAGTCCTACACGAAGCGGATTTCTTTTCAACTACGGTACAACAGCAGAGTCAGTCTTTACATTCGCTGAGACAGAAGGGTGGAGAAAGACCGAGCATTCTGGTTTGCTGGTACACACTGACACCATGAGTATTAGTTTAGGTATAACAGCACCATGTAGGATTTTGGTCTTTACATGGGTGTTTGTATTAACCTTTGATTATTCCGTGACAGGAAATAAAAGTATTTATCAACATTTACATCAGTAATATGGTAAAAATGCTTTAAAACAAGTTTTAAACATGTTATGTGCTACTGTTCTATGATATGCTATTTTATTCTAAAGTCTGGCAAACTTTAAAAAAAAGGATGACTGTTCAGCAGTTGTTATAAAAGTAAAGGAAATAGGGTTTACGTTCAATTTATTACCTCATAAGATTGTAAAGGCATCAAATACAAGACTATCAAACATTCAGAATAAAACTAATTTTTCTGCGAGCTGCCAACTCATTCTTATCCAAAAGCATCACATGAGCTGCTTTATGAAAACATGACTGCAATGCTTTTCATTTCGTATGCATTAATTTCCAATCATTTTGTTTTGTAAACGTAATTGTAAAAGTAACATTGACTACGACACAACACCACATTTATATCAGGCATACAAGTGCATTAATATGAAACTGCATGAACAAAGAATTCACACCTTGTGCTATTTAAAATTACACTTGTGAAAGAGTGCATGTCAATTTAATTCTCGGGGAGATGTTTTTTTCACAAATGCACACCTCAACCGTTTTACATACAGAAGACTGACTAAAGAAAGCGAGATTCCACTCCCAAAACTGTACGAGTATAAAATGCTCTAAAACCAAGCCTCATTATCCGTTAACAGTGATTAACTTATTATTAGGATGAATCCAAAGACTGCACCAGATAACAGCAACTACATATGCACATAAAATAATCGAAATGCCACTATAAGAGCAAAGTCTGTAAAACATGTACTGCCACGCAATTCAGCAGAGATTGAAATGACACCAGCAGAGAACACATAAGTACTCCATCTCTGAAAATGCTCAGAAGGGCAGACATAGTTCAGCACCAGGGACAGAGAAACTTGGAGCGTAATGCAAGCACGTTTCCCTCAGTGCAACATAAAATACAGCAATCATGCAACCAGCTAAAGACAGACTTGAAGAAAACAAATGGTCGAATATTTTCGACCATTTGTTTTCTTCGACCATTTGTTTTCTTCAAATATTCCAGTGAATTGCCAGAAAATAGACATATTAAAGGAGAATATGTGTGCATTGTGTAACGACGAGAAGCCCCCTCATACAACGGTTCGTACGAAAAGTTACTCATCATTTATTAATACATTTTTGTACAAAGGATAGCATCACGTTTAAAATTCCACAAGCAACATACATACAGCCTTTTAAACATAAATCCCCGTCTTCACAATAAATAACTCACTTATGTTTAGGAAACAAGGTACTGTACTTAGGTAGGTTTAGGAAAAGATCATTGTTTGGGTTTGAATAACTACAGAAGTATGCTTTCTGAAGTAAGAAAGTTAATTGACAAATAAATCAACGTTGACTTCTCATTTCATATGGGGAAAAGAAAGCAGTCTCCGAGGTAAAAGCTCGGTGTTTATTGGACGCATCCACCGCCCCTCCCACCAGCCCTGTATGTGCTTTTGAAGTTTATATACTTCCTCCTTCATTATTGTAGATATCTGGCAAAATAATTCCATTTGAAGTCTACGTAACTACAGTGCATTATTGTTAAATATAGCTGACAAAATTGGATTAAACCAGCCTGAATGATGAGTGCCTGCATCTGAGTATGGAGGAGGAGATGGAAATATGGGAGGTAGTTAGGATTCTCTAAAAAAGAAAAGTATAGCTTTAAGATGTGTTTGTCTTCAGTATGCAGATCTTGGATGAACAAGAGTTCAAAATAATGGAATATGTTCTTACCTCAGGAGAAGCATCACAATCTCCAAAGACCTCAGCAAAATCTGATGGACTTTTCCTCAGAGTCTGGTCAGCAGGCAGTGTGTTGTCATTGTAAGATGACACGAACTTAAAGTCGCTGGTTCTAGAACCTGTTGTCAGGTACGCGTCATAATTGTAAGTGCTGCGTAAAGTTCCTGTGCCGTCAACGTCTGCGTAATTAGGAGGGAGATAAGCGCTGGGGATGGCAACTGCTCCATCAAACAACAGTCTGGGCTTCCTCCTGCGACAAAACCTCACACCCAGGATGATGATGATGAAGGTCAGGAAAAAGGTGGACACAGAGACCAGCGCGATGATCAGATAATAGGTCAGTTTGGAGTTCTTTTCGTCATAAGAAATATCCTTCAGTTCTGGCACCTCAGCCAAGTTATCAGAAATAAGTAAATACATGGAACAGGTGGCAGAGAGAGAGGGCTGTCCGTTATCTTTCACTGACACAATGAGGTTCTGTTTCATGCTGTCAGATTCAGAAATGTCCCGCTGGGTCCTGATCTCTCCGCTGTGGAGACCAATGGTGAAAAGTCCCGGATCAGTAGATTTGACTATATGATAGGACAGCCAGGCATTCTGTCCGGAGTCCGCGTCCACCGCTATCACTTTGGAGACCAGAGAGCCTCCGTGTGCAGCTTTGGGGACCAGCTCGGTCATAAAGGAGTTGCCCTCCGGGGCGGGGTACAGAATCTGAGGAGAGTTGTCATTCACATCCGATACGAAGACACTGACGGTCACGTTGCTGCTGAGCGGAGGAGAACCGTTGTCTCTGGCCATCACGTGGATTTTAAAACTCCTGAACTGTTCATAATCAAACGACCTCACAGCGTGGATCACCCCCGTGTCTCCGTTAACGGATAGATAGGAGGACACCGGGGCACCGTTCACCTCACCAGGTAACAGAGAATAAATCACTGTACCGTTTTGTCTCCAGTCGGGGTCTCGAGCAGTAACGGAACATAAAGTGGAGCCAGGTTTGTTGTTTTCAGTCACATAAGCGCTGTAGGACTGTTCCTCAAACACAGGTGGGTTGTCGTTGATGTCTGCTACAGACAACTGAACAGTTTTAGAGGAGGACAGAGGTGGAGAGCCCTCGTCAGTGGCAGTGATTGTAATGTTGTAATCAGACTCTAGTTCACGGTCCAGATGTCCTGTGGTCACCAGAGAATAATAGTTTTTAATAGAAGGAACCAACTTAAAAGGGACGTTTTGCTGAATGGAGCAGCGGACCTGTCTGTTAGTCTCAGAGTCTCTATCCTGCACGTTGATGATGCCCACCTCTGTACCAGGTGACACGTTCTCAGGTATGGGGTTAGTCAGTGATTTCAGATATACCATAGGGGCATTGTCATTGACATCAGTGATATCAATAATGACTTTGGCTTCTGAAGACAGTCCATAACCATCTTTAGCCTCAACAGTCACTTCATACTTCGATCCCTCTTCATAATCAATGTTACCTTTCACACTGATTTCTCCAGTTTTCTCATTTAGTGAAAAAAGCTTTCGTGATTTATCAGACTGTCGGCTGAATTCATATGTAACCTCTCCGTTGACACCTTCGTCTGCATCTGATGCACTTACAGTGATAACTGGGGTATTAATAGCTGAGTTTTCCGGTAACGTGGCTTGATAAACGGCCTCAGTAAAAACTGGGGCGTTATCATTAGCATCAAGTACAATGACGTGTATGACTACGGTCCCGGATCTCTGAGGAGAACCACCGTCTACAGCTGTGAGTACTAATTTCATTTCCTGCTGCTCCTCTCGGTCTAAATCTTTATCTAAAACCAACTCACCATATTTACTGCCAGCACTTGTCGTCTGAATACTGAACACAAAGTGAGGGTTTTGTTGTAAAATATAGCTTTCAACGGAGTTCTTGCCTATATCAGCATCGTGTGCAGCATTAATACGATACCTAGCTCCTTTGGCAGCTGACTCTGTGATTTCAAGCTTTATAATATCCTTCGGGAAAATTGGTGCATTGTCGTTAATGTCCTGCACCTGCAGGGACAACCGGTGTAGCTCCAATGGGTTTTCTAATAGCAAGTCGAATTTAAGAACACACGAAGGCTTTTCTCCACAATGCTCCTCTCTGTCGATTCTTTCTTCAACGATTAAATCTCCGTTTCGAAGGTTAATCCCGCAATACTGTCTGTCGTTTCCTTCCATGTCAACACGAGCTTTGCGAGCTGACAGCCTTCCCACCTCCAGGCCGAGATCCTTGGCGATATTTCCAATAACAGATCCGCGCTTGAGCTCCTCCTGTACAGAATAGCTCAGGTCTCCGTGTGCGGACTGCACCACAACAAAGAAAAAGACAAAGCCATAGCTTTGAACAACGCGCCTTCTCCTCATCATCCTCAGACTGAACAACACAAGTTACAAGACGTTAATAACGAGCATTGAGAAGAATACTCTTTGAACAATGTGCCTTCCAAGCATTAGTCGTCGGTCTTGAATGAAATAAAGAACTCAAGGCTGGTCCATCTAAATAATGGGTGGTGTGCAAAGCAGGCTGAACACTTGACTCCTTAGCTGGTCTATAGTGACACCGTGAGTACAAATGAAATATAACAGTCATTACAAGGTAGTCTGGCCTTAATGTTTGAATAAAAAAAGTATAACGAGGTAATAAAAATAATCGTTATTTGAACTTATCTTTAAGTTAAGTGAGATGCTTGGTCTTTGCCTCATGGGGCTGTACAAACAAGATTATGTCTCCTCCTACAGTAATCCACCTTAAACCAATTCATGGTGATACGAGTAAGACGACACTGCACTAATGTTAAACAATGTTGAACCACAGATCACGGCATTTAGTGTTGAATGCTAATTATAAAATCCAAGTTTGCGTGTAAGCAAATCTCTTTATGTCTGTCTCTCTCCCTTTAGTAAATAAATTAGTTTCAAAAACGAATTCAATAATGTATGACAACACCAATAGGGAAGAGCAATACATTGCCATTTTATGTTGCACTGGTGGAATAAGCATACCAAAAAAAAGTTTATAAAAGCAAATACAAATAATTGGTATTATATGCACTTACAAATATTAAATGTTACATCTATGATGCAAAATATTTGCTCTCATTTTACTGATGTGATTTTTCCTTTGTTATTTTTATCTTTTAACTTTTGTTAAAATTAAAGGTAATCCAGAATCCATATGTTAAATATATAATGGGACAGATATATCTCAGGTAAACATGTATGTAAGTAAAGCTGTAGTATAAAATATTTGAAAGGTGAGACAAAAAGAAGACAGGGATGAGTTCCATCACAAGTGCAACAATGAGGTTCAGCACCAAGGACAGAGAAACAAAAAAGCCCCAGCTCAATTCAAAGGACACAATAAGGTATACATTGCCGTGTTAAGGGATAGATACCTTTGACAAAAAGTTACAAAAAAGGAAAAAAGCCTCCACTTGGATGACAAAGCATGTGTAAATGACAGTGATAGACTAACTCCTCTATGAACTATAAATTAACTATTAATGAAGAATGTGTGCATTTAAGTGAAAAATGAATTTGGAATATGGCTACGAATTTGAGAGTAAAGTAACAGCATGGTTGAATTAATTTATATTCTCTGACGTTAAATGACTCAAAACATTGTCTGAAAGAAAAAGGAAGGCAAATACATAAAACGGTATTTGACAACATTCCTACCTCAGGAGAATCATCTGGGGAACCAAAAGCATCAGCAAAGTCTGATGGACTTTTCCTCAGAGTCTGGTCAGCAGGCAGTGTGTTGTCATTGTAAGAACTCACGAACTTAAAGTCACTGGTTCTAGAACCTGTTGTCAGGTACGCGTCATAATTGTAGGTGCTGCGTAAAGTTCCTGTGCCGTCAACATCTGCGTAATTAGGAGGGAGATACGCGCTGGGGATGGCAACTGCTCCATCAAACAACAGTCTGGGCTTTCTCCTGCGACAAAACCTCACACCCAGGATGATGATGATGAAGGTCATGAAAAAGGTGGACACAGACACCAACGCGATGATCAGATAAGAGGTCAGTTTGGAGTTCTTCTCGTCATAAGAAATATCCTTCAGTTCTGGCACCTCAGCCAAGTTATCAGAAATCAGTAAATACATGGAACAGGTGGCAGAGAGAGAGGGCTGTCCGTTATCTTTCACTGACACAATGAGGTTCTGTTTCATGCTGTCAGATTCAGAAATGTCCCGCTGGGTCCTGATCTCTCCGCTGTGGAGACCAATAGTGAAAAGTCCCGGATCAGTGGATTTGACTATGTGATAGGACAGCCAGGCGTTCTGTCCGGAGTCCGCGTCCACCGCTATCACTTTGGACACCAGAGAGCCTCCGTGTGCAGCTTTGGGGACCAGCTCAGTCATGAAGGAGTTGCCCTCCGGGGCGGGGTACAGTATCTGAGGAGAGTTGTCATTCACATCCGATACGAAGACACTGACGGTCACGTTGCTGCTGAGCGGAGGAGAACCGTTGTCTCTGGCCATCACGTGTACTTTAAAACTCCTGAACTGTTCATAATCAAACGACCTCACAGCGTGGATCACCCCCGTGTCTCCGTTAACAGATAGATAGGAGGACACCGGGGCACCGTTCACCTCACCAGGTAACAGAGAATAAATCACTGTACCGTTTTGTCTCCAGTCGGGGTCTCGAGCAGTAACGGAACATAAAGTGGAGCCAGGTTTGTTATTTTCAGTCACATAAGCGCTGTAGGACTGTTCCTCAAACACAGGTGGGTTGTCGTTGATGTCTGCTACAGACAACTGAACAGTTTTAGAGGAGGACAGAGGTGGAGAGCCCTCGTCAGTAGCAGTGATTGTAATGTTGTAATCAGACTGTAGTTCACGGTCCAGCTGTCCTGTGGTCACCAGAGAATAATAGTTTTTAATAGAAGGAACCAATTTAAAAGGGACCTTTTGCTGAATGGAGCAGCGGACCTGTCTGTTAGTCTCAGAGTCTCTATCCTGTACGTTGATGATGCCCACCTCTGTACCAGGTGGCACGTTCTCAGGTATGGGGTTAGTCAGTGATTTCAGATATATCACTGGAGTGTTGTCATTTAAATCTGTAAGTTCTATTATCACCGTTGCATATGACGCCAATCCCAGACCATCTTTTGCAGTAATCTGCATTTCATATGACGATTCTTTTTCATAATCAATAGATCCAGCTACTTTAACTTCTCCTGTTTTAGGATTTAAAGAGAATACTTGGTTTTCATCTGAAACATGGTCAAATCCATAGGAAATTTCGCTATTTAATCCTTCGTCTGCATCATTAGCACTCACTGTGATCACCAATGTATCCAGAGGAGAGTTTTCAGGCAGACTGGCTTTATAAACGGCCTGGCTAAACACTGGTACGTTATCATTAGCATCCAGTACAGTGACGTGTATGACTACAGTACCTGATCTCTGAGGAGAGCCTCCATCAAATGCCGTGAGCAATAACATTATCTCCTTTTTGTCCTCTCTGTCTAATTCTTTGTCTAGGACCAGTTCACCATATTTTCGTCCACCCCCTTTTGTCTTGACATTTAGTTTAAAATAATCATTTTGCTGAAGTGAGTAGCCCTGAACAGCATTTTCTCCGATGTCTCCATCGTGCGCCTCGTCCAGCATGAATTCCGCACCCTTGTCTGCCGATTCCCGTATTTCAAATTTAAGTGACTCCTCTTTGAATTGAGGGGAATTGTCGTTGATATCTTGAACGTGGATACTAATACGGTGCAGTTCTAAAGGGTTTTCCAATACGAGTTCCTGTTTCAGAACACATGATGTCTTTTTCGCACAAAGCCCTTCTCTGTCGATCCTTTCTTGTACAATCAAGTCTCCGGTGTTCAGATTTAAACCGCAGTATTTAACACTGTTATCTTCAGTATCGATACGGGCCTTGCGAGCAGACAGTCTCCCCAAATCAAGTCCCAGATCCTTAGCGATATTTCCAATAACAGATCCACGTTTCATCTCCTCCGGGATAGAGTAGCTCAGGTCTCCATAGACAGGGTGGAGGACAAGAAATATAAAAGCAAGGCCGGAAAGAAGCGCACATTTTCTGTATCCCATTGTTACTGGGAGAAAGACCTCTACTGCCACAAAGTATATCCAGATCTTCAGAAATGGAGCTGTGACTTACTCCAATACATCAAAAATCCACAGTGCGGTCATATCACGAAGCCATATCGTCAACTGCTGTACAATATCAGAAGCAGGTTTTAAATTCGATGAGACAGAAGGGTGGAGAATGACCGTGCCCTCTCGTTTACTGGTACACACTGACACCATGAGTATTTGTCGGGGTATAACAAGACGATTGAGGATGTTTGACACGTTTAAATATAGACCTTTTCAGATAACCTTGTTGTGCAAAACAACAAAAACAATAATAATAGCTGTGTCATTTTAGGATTAACATGCCTTGATACAGGACTGCTGTGCCCTCTTGTTATGTAAAAAATAGAAAAAACAAAACAACAATACGTGGGGATTAACTAAAAAGATTTTCAAACTGTGTCGCAAAAAACCATCCAATGCTTTCAGAGAATCGTTGTCATGTCAAAACATGACAGAAAACATACTCTTAGAGGGGGGACACTTTCATTTTAAATCAAATTGAGGCTAATGTTATTAAATATCTTCTAATATTATTTGTGGTCACACATTTTTTTTATCTTGTAATTGTTCAGATTTAAGGCATAATAGGGAAAACTATTTAGGCATGATAACAAATGAGATGAAACCTACTGAACAATCATTCGAAGTGACTGTAAATGGAAGTGCTTTGTGCCTCCAAATATCACCAACAGTTTTTTTATTTTGTGGTGACAGACAGATAGATTATCATGATTTTCCTGAAATATTTTTGACAACTTGGTTGACAAAAAAAGTAATTTATTTATCTCCAAAATAAGGTTTTTGTATGAATCTTTCTACCCTGATGAGCAACAACAACAACATGTTTAATAGTTGTATCGTTGATGTAATAAACATCAGTGACATACTACATATTTTATTGGATAGAGCTTTACACTTGACGGTATTGATCACTGATTTTACTCTGAATTGTGACACTATTTCCGAGAGGCTGACCAACAGCTGTTACACAGTCCAGGAAAACATACTGCTATTCAAAAGGATTATGTTGGAACAGCAAAATACTTAAAAAAAAACATAATCTGAGTTTGACAAGAAAACAACTCGTTTTGCAAGGTTCTTTGTCAAAAATAAATCTAAATTTCTTACATTTTAACCAAGGGGTGATTTTAATGAATTTTCCTGTCTCGCTCTTTTGTTTGTTCCATTGTCAATGACAATTAATGGTCAATTTTTAGATAACTTAAGATCCTTGAAATATTGCCCAGAAATGTGAGACCTCATCGTTGATTTAAAAACAGATACCTAAAGTATAATTATGATGTTAAAACAACTTTGATTGTCAGTACAAATAATCAAGTTACTTAAATTAGTTTTTTAATCAGGTATGCGCGGACAACCAAAGATAATAATTAATACCAAGTAAAATAAAATCATGCAAAGGTATGGAAAATAGTATATTATGCAAGTAGAATACTATTTTTATGTTTACAATATTTATTTTAGATAAATAAGTGAGAACACATTTTTGGCATTTGCACAAGATAAAGGAAGCCCGACCTAAGGAGATAGGAAAGATAATATCACCTTTTATATCTATAGGGGACTAAAATTGTGTCCAAAAATTGTTAACCAGTAATAATATCCATCTTAGTTTGAATTGTAAAGAACTTCAAACAATTACATAACATGAAAGCAACAGTATGTTTGAATGAAACCAGTACGAGGTAGAAAACGGAAATCATTTAGAAAATTGAATGGCAAAGTAACATCACTGAGATAAAACTCAGGAAGAAGAAAATTACATCAGAATAAAAGAAACTTGTAAGTAAGTCATGAATATGCATATGCTTAAATAGAGTTCAGCACCATGGACTGACCACAAGGGACAAAATCTAGACGTTTTTCATTGGAAGCGAAATCGTGTCAGCAAATACACGATGCTTAATCCTGAAGGCAGCATTATGAAATTTAAAGAAATATATTAAAACGTGACTTCAATTAAAACCACAGAAAGGAGCACTGCAAAAGAAAAAAGCGATAAACAAAATTGTAGCTTCTTCAGGGCGATTACTTAAATAATATGGAATGTGTTCCTACCTCTGGAGAATCATCACAATCACCAAACGCATCAGCAAAGTCTGATGGACTTTTCCTCAGAGTCTGGTCAGCAGGCAGTGTGTTGTCATTGTAAGAACTCACGAACTTAAAGTCACTGGTTCTAGAACCTGTTGTCAGGTACGCGTCATAATTGTAGGTGCTGCGTAAAGTTCCTGTGCCGTCAACGTCTGCGTAATTAGGAGGGAGATAAGCGCTGGGGATGGCAACTGCTCCATCAAACAACAGTCTGGGCTTTCTCCTGCGACAAAACCTCACACCCATGATGATGATGATGAAGGTCAGGAAAAAGGTGGACACAGACACCAGCGCGATGATCAGATAAGAGGTCAGTTTGGAGTTCTTCTCGTCATAAGAAATATCCTTCAGTTCTGGCACCTCAGCCAAGTTATCAGAAATCAGTAAATACATGAAACAGGTGGCAGATAGAGAGGGCTGTCCGTTATCTTTCACTGACACAATGAGGTTCTGTTTCATGCTGTCAGATTCAGAAATGTCCCGCTGAGTCCTGATCTCTCCGCTGTGGAGACCAATAGTGAAAAGTCCCGGATCAGTGGATTTGACTATATAATAGGACAGCCAGGCATTCTGTCCGGAGTCCGCGTCCACCGCTATCACTTTGGACACCAGAGAGCCTCCGTGTGCAGCTTTGGGGACCAGCTCGGTCATGAAGGAGTTGCCCTCCGGGGCGGGGTACAGTATCTGAGGAGAGTTGTCATTCACATCCGATACGAAGACACTGACGGTCACGTTGCTGCTGAGCGGAGGAGAACCGTTGTCTCTGGCCATCACGTGGACTTTAAAACTCCTGAACTGTTCATAATCAAACGACCTCACAGCGTGGATCACCCCCGTGTCTCCGTTAACAGAGAGATAGGAGGACACCGGGGCACCGTTCACCTCACCAGGTAACAGAGAATAAATCACTGTACCGTTTTGTCTCCAGTCGGGGTCTCGAGCAGTAACGGAACATAAAGTGGAGCCAGGTTTGTTATTTTCAGTCACATAAGCGCTGTAGGACTGTTCCTCAAACACAGGTGGGTTGTCGTTGATGTCTGCGACAGACAACTGAACAGTTTTAGAGGAGGACAGAGGTGGAGAGCCCTCGTCAGTAGCAGTGATTGTAATGTTGTAATCAGACTCTAGTTCACGGTCCAGATGTCCTGTGGTCACCAGAGAATAATAGTTTTTAATAGAAGGAACCAATTTAAAAGGGACGTTTTGCTGAATGGAGCAGCGGACCTGTCTGTTAGTCTCAGAGTCTCTATCCTGCACGTTGATGATGCCCACCTCTGTACCAGGTGACACGCTCTCAGGTATGGGGTTAGTCAGTGATTTCAGATATACCACAGGGGCATTGTCATTTACATCAGTGATATCAAGAATTACTTTGGATTCTGAAGATAGTCCATAACCATCTTTGGCCTCAACAAACACTTCATACTTCGATCCCTCTTCATAATCAATGTTACCTGTCACACTGATTTCTCCAGTTTTTTCATTTAGTAAAAAAAGCTTCTGGGATTTATCAGACTGTCGGCTGAATTCATATGTAACCTCTCCGTTGACACCTTCGTCTGCATCTGATGCACTTACAGTGATAACTGGGGTATTAATAGCTGAGTTTTCCGGTAACGTGGCTTGATAAACGGCCTCAGTAAAAACGGGGGCGTTATCATTAGCATCAAGTACAATGACGTGTATGACTACGGTACCGGATCTCTGAGGAGAACCACCGTCTACAGCTGTGAGTAATAATTTAATTTCCTGCTGCTCCTCTCGGTCTAAGTCTTTATCTAAAACCAACTCACCATATTTTCTACCAGCACTTGTCGTCTGAATACTGAACACAAAGTGAGGGTTTTGTTGCAAAGTGTAGCTTTCAACCGAGTTCTTGCCTATATCAGCATCTTGCGCGGCATTAATACGATACCGAGCTCCTTTGACAGCTGACTCTCTAATTTCCAGCTTAACAGTATCCTTCGGGAAAATTGGTGCATTGTCGTTAATGTCCTGCACCTGCAGGGACAACCGGTGTAGCTCCAATGGGTTTTCTAATAGCAAGTCGAATTTAAGAACACACGAAGGCTTTTCTCCACAATGCTCCTCTCTGTCGATTCTTTCTTCAACGATTAAATCTCCGTTTCGAAGGTTAATCCCGCAATACTGTCTGTCGTTTCCTTCCATGTCAACACGAGCTTTGCGAGCTGACAGCCTTCCCACCTCCAGGCCGAGATCCTTGGCGATATTTCCAATAACAGATCCGCGCTTGAGCTCCTCCTGTACAGAATAGCTCAGGTCTCCGTGTGCGGACTGCACCACAACAAAGAAAAAGACAAAGCCATAGCTTTGAACAACGCGCCTTCTCGTCATCATCCTCAGACTGAACGACTCAAGTTACAATACGTTAATAACGAGCATTGAGAAGAATACTCTTCGAACAATGTGCCTTCCAAGCATTAGTCGTCGGTCTTGAATGAAATAACGAACTCAAGGCTGGTCCATCTAAATAATGGGTGGTGTGCAAAGCAGGCTGAACACTTGACTCCTTAGCTGGTCTATAGTGACACCGTGAGTACAAATTAAATATAACAGTCAATACAAGGTAGTCTGGCCTTAATGTTTGAATAAAATAACATAATGAGGTAATAAAAAGAGTCGTTATTTTAAATTATCTTTAAGTTAAGTGAGATGCTTGTTCTTTGCCTCATGGGGCTATACAAACAATATTATGTCTCGTCCTCCAGTAATCCACCTTAAACCAATTCATGGTGATACGAGTAAGACAACACTGCACTAATGTAAAACAATGTTGAACCACAGATCACGGCATTACTTGTTATATGCTAATTATATACTCCAAGTTTGCTTGGAACCACATCTCTTTACGTCTCTCTCCCTTTGGTAAATACATTTGTTTCAAAAAACTAATTCAATAATGTATGACAACACCAATAGGGAAGAGCAATACATTGCCATTTTATGTTGCACTGGTGGAATAACCACCAAAAAAAGGTTATAACAGCCAATAGAAATAATTGGTATTATATGTTCTTACAAATATGTAATGTAACATCTATGATGCAAAATATTTGCTCTCATTCTACTGATGTGATTTTTCCTTTGTTATTTTTATCTTTTAACTCTAGTTAAAAATAAAGGTAATCCAGAATCCAGATGTTAAATACAAAATGGGACGGATATATCTCAGGTAAACATATATGAAAATAAAATGTAGTATAAAACATTAGAAATGTGAGACAAAAAGAAGACAGGGATGAGTTCCATCACAAGTGCAACAACGAGGTTCAGCACCAAGGACAGAGAAACAAAAAAGCTCAATTCAAAGGACTAAAATGGGATACATTGCTGTGTTATAGATACCGTTGAAAACAAGTTACAAAATAGGAAAACAGCCTCTACTTGAATGACAAAGAATATGGTTATGACAACATAGTGATAGATCTCCTACGAACTATTAATGAACTATTAATGAACAATGTGTGCATTTAAGTGAAAGATGAATTTGGAATATGATTATGAATTGGAGAGTAAAGTAACTGCACGATTGAATTAATTTGCATTGGCTGACGTTAAGTGACTCAATATATTGTCTGAAAGAAAAAGGAAAGCAAATACAAATTATAACTGTAAGAGAGTTTGTTAAGAGTTTGTTAAGTTGTAAATACATCAAACGATATTGAATACTAGTTCCTACCTCAGGAGAATCATCACAATCGCCAAACACCTCAGCAAAGTCTGATGGACTTTTCCTCACAGTCTGGTCAGCAGGCAGTGTGTTGTCATTGTAAGAACTCACGAACTTAAAGTCACTGGTTCTAGAACCTGTTGTCAGGTACGCGTCATAATTGTAGGTGCTGCGTAAAGTTCCTGTGCCGTCAACGTCTGCGTAATTAGGAGGGAGATACGCGCTGGGGATGGCAACTGCTCCATCAAACAACAGTCTGGGCTTTCTCCTGCGACAAAACCTCACACCCAGGATGATGATGATGAAGGTCAGGAAAAAGGTGGACACAGACACCAGCGCGATGATCAGATAAGAGGTCAGTTTGGAGTTCTTCTCGTCATAAGAAATATCCTTCAGTTCTGGCACCTCAGCCAAGTTATCAGAAATAAGTAAATACATGGAACAGGTGGCAGAGAGAGAGGGCTGTCCGTTATCTTTCACTGACACAATGAGGTTCTGTTTCATGCTGTCAGATTCAGAAATGTCCCGCTGGGTCCTGATCTCTCCGCTGTGGAGACCAATAGTGAAAAGTCCCGGATCAGTGGATTTGACTATATGATAGGACAGCCAGGCGTTCTGTCCGGAGTCCGCGTCCACCGCTATCACTTTGGACACCAGAGAGCCTCCGTGTGCAGCTTTGGGGACCAGCTCGGTCATGAAGGAGTTGCCCTCCGGGGCGGGGTACAGTATCTGAGGAGAGTTGTCATTCACATCCGATACGAAGACACTGACGGTCACGTTGCTGCTGAGCGGAGGAGAACCGTTGTCTCTGGCCATCACGTGGACTTTAAAACTCCTGAACTGTTCATAATCAAACGACCTCACAGCGTGGATCACCCCCGTGTCTCCGTTAACAGAGAGATAGGAGGACACCGGGGCACCGTTCACCTCACCAGGTAACAGAGAATAAATCACTGTACCGTTTTGTCTCCAGTCGGGGTCTCGAGCAGCAACGGAACATAAAGTAGAGCCAGGTTTGTTATTTTCAGTCACATAAGCGCTGTAGGACTGTTCCTCAAACACAGGTGGGTTGTCGTTGATGTCTGCTACAGACAACTGAACAGTTTTAGAGGAGGACAGAGGTGGAGAGCCCTCGTCAGTGGCAATGATTGTAATGTTGTAATCAGACTCTAGTTCACGGTCCAGTTGTCCTGTGGTCACCAGAGAATAATAGTTTTTAATAGAAGGAATAAGCTTAAAGGGGACGTTTTGCTGAATGGAGCAGCGGACCTGTCTGTTAGTCTCAGAGTCTCTATCCTGCACGTTAACGATGCCCACCTCTGTACCAGGTGACACGTTCTCAGGTATGGGGTTAGTCAGTGATTTCAGATATATCATAGGGGCATTGTCATTTACATCAGTGATATCAATAATCACTTTTGCTTCTGAAGATAGTCCATAACCATCTTTGGCCTCAACAAACACTTCATACTTCGATCCTTCTTCATAATCAATGTTACCTGTCACCCTGATTTCTCCAGTTTTCTCATTTAGTAAAATCAGCTTCTGTGATTTATCAGACTGTCGGCTGAATTCATATGTAACCTCTCCGTTGACACCTTCGTCTGCATCTGATGCACTTACAGTGATAACTGGGGTATTAATAGCTGAGTTTTCCGGTAACGTGGCTTGATAGACGGCCTCAGTAAAAACTGGGGCGTTATCATTAGCATCAAGTACAATGACGTGTATGACTACGGTCCCGGATCTCTGAGGAGAACCACCGTCTACAGCTGTGAGTACTAATTTCATTTCCTGCTGCTCCTCTCGGTCTAAGTCTTTATCTAAAACCAACTCACCATATTTTCTACCAGCACTTGTCGTCTGAATACTGAACACAAAGTGAGGGTTTTGTTGCAAGATGTAGCTTTCAACGGAGTTCTTGCCTATATCAGCATCGTGTGCTGCATTAATACGATACCTAGCTCCTTTGTCAGCTGACTCTGTGATTTCAAGCTTTATAATATCCTTCGGGAAAATTGGTGCATTATCGTTTATGTCCTGCAGCTGCAGGGACAACCGGTGTAGCTCCAATGGGTTTTCTAATAGCAAGTCGAATTTAAGAACACACGAAGGCTTTTCTCCACAATGCTCCTCTCTGTCGATTCTTTCCTCAACGATTAAATCTCCGTTTCGAAGGTTAATCCCGCAATACTGTCTGTCGTTTCCTTCCATGTCAACACGAGCTTTGCGAGCTGACAGCCTTCCCACCTCCAGGCCGAGATCCTTGGCGATATTTCCAATAACAGATCCGCGCTTGAGCTCCTCCTGTACAGAATAGCTCAGGTCTCCGTGTGCGGACTGCACCACAACAAAGAAAAAGACAAATCCATAGCTTTGAACAACGCGCCTTCTCGTCATCATCCTCAGACTGAACAACACAAGTTACAAGACGTTAATAACGAGCATTGAGAAGAATACTCTTTGAACAATACATGTACCTTCCAAGCATTAGTCGTCGGGCTTGAATGAAATAACGAACTCAAGGCTGGTCCATCTAAATAGTGGGTGGTGTGCAAAGCAGCCAGAACAGTTGACTCCTTAGCTGGTCTTTAGTGACACCGTGAGTACAAATGAAATATAACAGTAATTACAAGGTAGTCTGGCCATAATGTTTTAATAATAAAGCATAACGAGGTAATACAAATAA
Organism: Ophiodon elongatus; assembly: GCA_016806645.1. Classification (NCBI taxonomy): domain Eukaryota; kingdom Metazoa; phylum Chordata; class Actinopteri; order Perciformes; family Hexagrammidae; genus Ophiodon; species Ophiodon elongatus. Next base: position 129,082 of record JACSYO010001757.1, on the reverse strand, counting down.
TCTTGATTTTAACTTATCTTTAAGTTAAGTGAGATGCTTCTTCTTTGCCTCATGGGGCTGTACAAACAAGATTATGGCTCCTCCTACAGTAATCCACATTAACCAATTAATGGTGATACTAGTAAGACAACACTGCACTAATGTTAAACAATGTTGAACCACAGATTATGGCATTTATTGTTATATGCTAATTATAAAATCCAAGTTTGCGTGTAAGCAAATATCTTTATGTCTGTCTCTCTCCCTTTAGTAAATAAATTAGTTTCAAAAACGAATTCAATAATGTATGACAACACCAATAGGGAAGAGCAATACATTGCCATTTTATGTTGCACTGGTGGAATAAGCATACCAAAAAATAGTTTATACAAGCAAATACAAATAATTGGTATTATATGCACTTACAAATATTAAATGTTCCATATATGTTGCAAAATGTTTGCTCTCATTCTACTGATGTGATTTTTCCTTTATTATTTTTATCTTTTAACTTTTGTTAAAATTAAAGATAATCCAGAATCCATATGTTAAATATATAATGGGACATATATATCTCAGGTAAACATGTATGTAAGTAAAGCTGTAGTATAAAACATGTGAAAGGTGAGACAAAAATAAGACAGGGATGAGTTCCTTCACAAGTGCAACAATGAGGTTCAGCACCAAGGACAGAGAAACAAAAAATCCCCAGCTCAATTCAAAGTACACAATAAGGTATACATTGCCGTGTTAAGGGATAGATACCTTTGACAAAAAGTTACAATATAGGAAAACAGCCTACACTTGGATGACAAAGCATTTGTAAATGACAGCGTAGTGATAGACTAACTCCTCTACGAACTATTAATGAACTATTAATGAAGAATGCGTGCATTTAAGTGAAAAATGAATTTGGAATATGGCTACGAATTGGAGAGTAAAGTAACAGCATGGTTGAATTAATTTATATTCTCTGACGTTAAATGACTCAAAACATTGTCTGAAAGAAAAATGAAGGCAAATACATCAAACGATATTTCACACCATTCCTACCTCAGGAGAATCATCTGGGGAACCAAACGCATCAGCAAAGTCTGATGGACTTTTCCTCAGAGTCTGGTCAGCAGGCAGTGTGTTGTCATTGTAAGAACTGACGAACTTAAAGTCACTGGTTCTAGAACCTGTTGTCAGGTACGCGTCATAATTGTAGGTGCTGCGTAAAGTTCCTGTACCGTCAACGTCTGCGTAATTAGGAGGGAGATAAGCGCTGGGGATGGCAACTGCTCCATCAAACAACAGTCTGGGCTTTCTCCTGCGACAAAACCTCACACCCAGGATGATGATGATGAAGGTTAGGAAAAAGGTGGACACAGACACCAGCGCTATGATCAGATAAGAGGTCAGTTTGGAGTTCTTCTCGTCATAAGAAATATCCTTCAGTTCTGGCACCTCAGCCAAGTTATCAGAAATAAGTAAATACATGGAACAGGTGGCAGAGAGAGAGGGCTGTCCGTTATCTTTCACTGACACAATGAGGTTCTGTTTCATGCTGTCAGATTCAGAAATGTCCCGCTGGGTCCTGATCTCTCCGCTGTGGAGACCAATAGTGAAAAGTCCCGGATCAGTGGATTTGACTATATGATAGGACAGCCAGGCGTTCTGTCCGGAGTCCGCGTCCACCGCTATCACTTTGGACACCAGAGAGCCTCCGTGTGCAGCTTTGGGGACCAGCTCGGTCATGAAGGAGTTGCCCTCCGGGGCGGGGTACAGAATCTGAGGAGAGTTGTCATTCACATCCGATACGAAGACACTGACTGTCACGTTGCTGCTGAGCGGAGGAGAACCGTTGTCTCTGGCCATCACGTGTACTTTAAAACTCCTGAACTGTTCATAATCAAACGACCTCACAGCGTGGATCACCCCCGTGTCTCCGTTAACGGATAGATAGTAGGACACCGGGGCACCGTTCACCTCACCAGGTAACAGAGAATAAATCACTGTACCGTTTTGTCTCCAGTCGGGGTCTCGAGCAGTAACGGAACATAAAGTGGAGCCAGGTTTGTTATTTTCAGTCACATAAGCGCTGTAGGACTGTTCCTCAAACACAGGTGGGTTGTCGTTGATGTCTGCTACAGACAACTGAACAGTTTTAGAGGAGGACAGAGGTGGAGAGCCCTCGTCAGTGGCAGTGATTGTAATGTTGTAATCAGACTCGAGTTCACGGTCCAGTTGTCCTGTGGTCACCAGAGAATAATAGTTTTTAATAGAAGGAACCAACTTAAAAGGGACGTTTTGCTGAATGGAGCAGCGGACCTGTCTGTTAGTCTCAGAGTCTCTATCCTGCACGTTAATGATGCCCACCTCTGTACCAGGTGACACGTTCTCAGGTATGGGGTTATTCAGTGATTTCAGATATATCATAGGGGCATTGTCATTTACATCAGTGATATCAATAATGACTTTGGATTCTGAAGATAGTCCATAACCATCTTTGGCCTCAACAGTCACTTCATACTTCGATCCCTCTTCATAATCAATGTTACCTGTCACACTGATTCCTCCAGTTTTCTCGTTTAGTGAAAAAAGCTTTCGTGATTTATCAGACTGTCGGCTGAATTCATATGTAACCTCTCCGTTGATACCTTCGTCTGCATCTGATGCACTTACAGTGATAACTGGGGTATTAATAGCTGAGTTTTCCGGTAACGTGGCTTGATAAACGGCCTCAGTAAAAACGGGGGCGTTATCATTAGCATCAAGTACAATGACGTGTATGACTACGGTCCCGGATCTCTGAGGAGAACCACCGTCTACAGCTGTGAGTAATAATTTCATTTCCTGCTGCTCCTCTCGGTCTAAGTCTTTATCTAAAACCAACTCACCATATTTACTACCACCACTTGTCGTCTGAATACTGAACACAAAGTGAGGGTTTTGTTGCAAAATGTAGCTTTCAACGGAATTCTTGCCTATATCAGCATCGTGTGCTGCATTAATACGATACCTAGCTCCTTTGACAGCTGACTCTCTGATTTCAAGCTTTATAATATCCTTCGGGAAAATTGGTGCATTGTCGTTTATGTCCTGCAACTGCAGGGACAACCGGTGTAGCTCCAATGGGTTTTCTAATAGCAAGTCGAATTTAAGAACACACGAAGGCTTTTCTCCACAATGCTCCTCTCTGTCGATTCTTTCAGCAACGATTAAATCTCCGTTTCGAAGGTTAATCCCGCAATACTGTCTGTCGTTTCCTTCCATGTCAACACGAGCTTTACGAGCAGACAGCCGTCCCACCTCCAGGCCGAGATCCTTGGCGATATTTCCAATAACAGATCCGCGCTTGAGCTCCTCCTGTACAGAATAGCTCAGGTCTCCGTGTGCGGACTGCACCACAACAAAGAAAAAGACAAATCCATAGCTTTGAACAACGCGCCTTCTAGTCATCATCCTCAGACTGAACAACACAAGTTACAAGACGTTAATAACGAGCATTGAGAAGAATACTCTTTGAACAATATATGTGCCTTCCAAGCATTAGTCGTCGGTCTTGAATGAAATAAAGAACTCAAGGCTGGTCCATCTAAATAATGGGTGGTGTGCAAAGCAGGCTGAACACTTGACTCCTTAGCTGGTCTATAGTGACACCGTGAGTACAAATGAAATATAACAGTCATTACAAGGTAGTCTGGCCTTAATGTTTGAATAAAAAAAGTATAACGAGGTAATAAAAATAATCGTGATTTGAACTTATCTTTAAGTTAAGTGAGATGCTTGTTCTTTGCCTCATGGGGCTGTACAAACAAGATTATGTCTCCTCCTACAGTAATCCACCTTAAACCAATTCATGGTGATACTAGTAAGACGACACTGCACTAATGTTAAACAATGTTGAACCACAGATCACGGCATTTAGTGTTGAATGCTAATTATAAAATCCAAGTTTGCGTGTAAGCAAATATCTTTATGTCTGTCTCTCTCCCTTTAGTAAATAAATTAGTTTCAAAAACGAATTCAATAATGTATGACAACACCAATAGGGAAGAGCAATACATTGCCATTTTATGTTGCACTGGTGGAATAAGCATACCAAAAAAAAGTTTATAAAAGCAAATACAAATAATTGGTATTATATGCACTTACAAATATTAAATGTTACATCTATGATGCAAAATATTTGCTCTCATTTTACTGATGTGATTTTTCCTTTGTTATTTTTATCTTTTAACTTTTGTTAAAATTAAAGGTAATCCAGAATCCATATGTTAAATATATAATGGGACATATATATCTCAGGTAAACATGTATGTAAGTAAAGCTGTAGTATAAAATATTTGAAAGGTGAGACAAAAAGAAGACAGCGATCAGTTCCATCACAAGTGCAACAATGAGGTTCAGCACCAAGGACAGAGAAACAAAAAAGGCCCAGCTCAATTCAAAGGACACAATAAGGTATACATTGTTGTGTTAAGGGATAGATACCTTTGACAAAAAGTTACAAAAAAGGAAAAAAGCCTCCACTTGGATGACAAAGCATGTGTAAATGACAGTGATAGACTAACTCCTCTACGAACTATAAATTAACTATTAATGAAGAATGTGTGCATTTAAGTGAAAAATGAATTTGGAATATGGCTACAAATTTGAGAGTAAAGTAACAGCATGGTTGAATTAATTTATATTGTCTGACGTTAAATGACTCAAAACATTGTCTGAAAGAAAAAGGAAGGCAAATACATAAAACGATATTTGACAACATTCCTACCTCAGGAGAATCATCTGGGGAACCAAAAGCATCAGCAAAGTCTGATGGACTTTTCCTCAGAGTCTGGTCAGCAGGCAGTGTGTTGTCATTGTAAGAACTCACGAACTTAAAGTCACTGGTTCTAGAACCTGTTGTCAGGTACGCGTCATAATTGTAGGTGCTGCGTAAAGTTCCTGTGCCGTCAACATCTGCGTAATTAGGAGGGAGATAAGCGCTGGGGATGGCAACTGCTCCATCAAACAACAGTCTGGGCTTTCTCCTGCGACAAAACCTCACACCCAGGATGATGATGATGAAGGTCATGAAAAAGGTGGACACAGACACCAACGCGATGATCAGATAAGAGGTCAGTTTGGAGTTCTTCTCGTCATAAGAAATATCCTTCAGTTCTGGCACCTCAGCCAAGTTATCAGAAATCAGTAAATACATGGAACAGGTGGCAGAGAGAGAGGGCTGTCCGTTATCTTTCACTGACACAATGAGGTTCTGTTTCATGCTGTCAGATTCAGAAATGTCCCGCTGGGTCCTGATCTCTCCGCTGTGGAGACCAATAGTGAAAAGTCCCGGATCAGTGGATTTGACTATGTGATAGGACAGCCAGGCGTTCTGTCCGGAGTCCGCGTCCACCGCTATCACTTTGGACACCAGAGAGCCTCCGTGTGCAGCTTTGGGGACCAGCTCGGTCATGAAGGAGTTGCCCTCCGGGGCGGGGTACAGTATCTGAGGAGAGTTGTCATTCACATCCGATACGAAGACACTGACGGTCACGTTGCTGCTGAGCGGAGGAGAACCGTTGTCTCTGGCCATCACGTGTACTTTAAAACTCCTGAACTGTTCATAATCAAACGACCTCACAGCGTGGATCACCCCCGTGTCTCCGTTAACAGATAGATAGGAGGACACCGGGGCACCGTTCACCTCACCAGGTAACAGAGAATAAATCACTGTACCGTTTTGTCTCCAGTCGGGGTCTCGAGCAGTAACGGAACATAAAGTGGAGCCAGGTTTGTTATTTTCAGTCACATAAGCGCTGTAGGACTGTTCCTCAAACACAGGTGGGTTGTCGTTGATGTCTGCTACAGACAACTGAACAGTTTTAGAGGAGGACAGAGGTGGAGAGCCCTCGTCAGTAGCAGTGATTGTAATGTTGTAATCAGACTGTAGTTCACGGTCCAGTTGTCCTATGGTCACCAGAGAATAATAGTTTTTAATAGAAGGAACCAATTTAAAAGGGACCTTTTGCTGAATGGAGCAGCGGACCTGTCTGTTAGTCTCAGAGTCTCTATCCTGCACGTTGATGATGCCCACCTCTGTACCAGGTGACACGTTCTCAGGTATGGGGTTAGTCAGTGATTTCAGATATATCACTGGTGCGTTGTCATTTAAATCTGTAATTTCTATTATTACCGTTGCATATGATGCCAATCCCAAACCATCTTTTGCCGTAATCTGTATTTCATATGACGATTCTCTTTCATAATCAATAGAACCCGCCACTTTAACGTCTCCTGTTTTAGGGTTTAAAGAGAATACTTGGTTTTCATCTGAAACATGGTCAAATCCATAGGTAATTTCGCCATTTAAACCTTCGTCTGCATCATTAGCACTCACTGTGATCACCAATGTATCCAGAGGAGAGTTTTCAGACAGACTGGCTTTATAAACGGCCTGGCTAAACACTGGTACGTTATCATTAGCATCCAGTACAGTGACGTGTATGACTACAGTACCTGATCTCTGAGGAGAGCCTCCATCAAATGCGGTGAGCATTAACATTATCTCGTGTTTGTCCTCTCTGTCTAATTCTTTGTCTAGGACCAGTTCACCATATTTTCGTCCACCCCCCTTTGTCTTCACATTTAGTTTAAAATGATCATTTTGTCGAAGTGAGTATCTCTGAACAGCATATTCACCGATATCTCCATCGTGCGCCTCGTCCAGCATGAATTCCGCACCCTTCACTGCCGATTCCCGTATTTCAAATTTAAGTGACTCCTCTTTAAACTGTGGTGAATTGTCGTTGATATCTTGAACGTGGATACTAATACGGTGCAGTTCTAAAGGGTTTTCCAATACGAGTTCCTGTTTCAGAACACATGATGTCTTTTTCGCACAAAGCCCTTCTCTGTCGATCCTTTCTTGTACAATCAAGTCTCCGGTGTTCAGATTTAAACCGCAGTATTTAACACTGTTATCTTCAGTATCGATACGGGACTTGCGAGCAGACAGTCTCTCCGAATCAAGTCCCAGATCCTTAGCGATATTTCCAATAACAGATCCACGTTTCATCTCCTCCGGGATAGAGTAGCTCAGGTCTCCATAAACAGGGTGGAGGACAAGAAATATAAAAGCAAGGCCGGAAAGAAGCGCACATTTTCTGTATCCCATTGTTACTGGGAGAAAGACCTCTACTGCCACAAAGTATATCCAGATCTTCAGAAATGGAGCTGTGACTTACTCCAATCTATAAAATATCCACAGTGCGGACAGATCACGAAGCCATATCGTCAACTGCTGTACAATATCAGAGGCAGGTTTTACATTCGATGAGACAGAAGGGTGGAGAATGACCGTGCCCTCTCGTTTACTGGTACACACTGACACCATGAGTATTTGTCGGGGTATAACAAGACGATTGAAAATGGAAACACGTTTAAATATGGACCTTTTCTGATAACCTTGTTTTGCAAAACAACAAAAACAACAATAATAGCTGTGTCATTTTATGATTAACATGCCTTGATACAGGACTGCATTGCCCTCTTGTGATGTAAAAAATAGAAAAAAGAAATCACCACAAAACGAGGGGATTAGCAAAAAATGACTCAAACTGTGTCGCCAAAACAATCCACTGCTTTCAGAGAATCATTGGCATGTCAAAACATTGACATAACATACAAACGTATAGGAGGGACACTTTAATTTTAGATAAAATTGAGGAGAATGTTGTTAAATATCTTCTAATAATATTTGTAGTCTCACACACATTATCTTGTAATTGTTGAGATTGAAAGCACAATAGGGAAATTATTTAGGCATGGTAACAAATGAGATTAAACCTACTGAACAATCATTTCAAGTGACTGTAAATTGAAGAACTGTGTGCCTCCAAATATCAACAACAGTTTTTTACTTTGTGGTGACACAGATCTATTGGAATGATTTTCCTGAAATATGTTTTGACAACTAGGAAGACAAATTTATTTATTTATCTCCAAAATAAGGTATTTGTTTGAATCGTTCTAACCTGATGAGCAAAAAAAATGTATTGTAATAGTTGTATTGTTGTTGTAGTAAAGATAAGTAACAGACTGAATGTTTTATTGGATAGATATTTACAATTGACACTATTGTTCCATGATTTTGTTCTGAATTGTGACATATTTTCGGGGAGGCTGACCACCAGCTCTTACACAGTCCAGGAAAACATACTGCTATTTAAAGGGATTAAGTTGAAACGGTAAAATACATCAAAAAGACATAATCTGAGTTTAACGGGAAGCATAAACTAGTTTTCTGCGATTCTTTATAAAAAATAGATCTCAATTTCTTGCATTTTAATCAAGAGATAATTTAAATACATTTTCCTCTATCGCTATAACTTTTGTTTGTTCCATTATCAATAACAATTAATGGTCAATTTTTAAATAACTTAAGTTCCTTAAAATATTCCGCAAAAATGTCAGAACTGATGGTTGATTTTAAAACAGATTCCTCCAGTATAATTATGCTGTTAAAACAACTCTGATTGTCCGTACAAATAATCAAGTTACTTAACATTTGGTTTTAAATCAGGTGTGTGCATGGACAACAAAAGATAATAGTACATACCAAATAAAATAAAAGCATACGAAGACATAGAAAATACTACGTCATATTATGCGAGTACAATAATATGTTCGTGTTTACAATATTTATTTTAGATAAATAACAGAGAACACAATTTTGGCATTTGCACACATACTAGGGAAAAATGAAGCCCGTCCCAAGCAGAAGCTCACCTTTCATATCGATAGGGTACTAATAATGTCCAAAAATCGTTAACCAATAATAATATCCATCTGAGTTTGAATTGTAAAGAACTTCAAACAATTACATCACATGACAGCAACAGCATGTTCCAATGAAACCAGTACGAGGTGGAAAACGGAAATAATTTAGAAAATTGAATGGCAAAGTAAAATCTCTGAGATGAAACTCAGGGAGAAGAAAATTACATCAGAATGAACGAGACTTGTAAGTTCATCATGAATATACAGATGATCGATTGGAGTTCAGCACCATAGACAGAGCACAAGGGACGAAATCTAAACGGTTTTCCTTAAAAGCAAAAGCATATCAACAAATACACGTTGCTTAATCCTGAAGGCAGCATCATGAAATTTAAATAAATCTATGGCAACATATATTCAATCAAAACCACAGAAAGGAGCACTGCAAGAAAGTGATAAAAAATGACAGCTTCTTCAGGACGATTACTTAAATAATGTAATGTGTTCCTACCTCAGGAGAATCATTGCAATCTCCAAACGCATCAGCAAAGTCTGATGGACTTTTCCTCAGAGTCTGGTCAGCAGGCAGTGTGTTGTCATTGTAAGAACTCACGAACTTAAAGTCACTGGTTCTAGAACCTGTTGTCAGGTACGCGTCATAATTGTAGGTGCTGCGTAAAGTTCCTGTGCCGTCAACATCTGCGTAATTAGGAGGGAGATAAGCGCTGGGGATGGCAACTGCTCCATCAAACAACAGTCTGGGCTTTCTCCTGCGACAAAACCTCACACCCAGGATGATGATGATGAAGGTCAGGAAAAAGGTGGACACAGACACCAGCGCTATGATCAGATAAGAGGTCAGTTTGGAGTTCTTCTCGTCATAAGAAATATCCTTCAGTTCTGGCACCTCAGCCAAGTTATCAGAAATAAGTAAATACATGGAACAGGTGGCAGAGAGAGAGGGCTGTCCGTTATCTTTCACTGACACAATGAGGTTCTGTTTCATGCTGTCAGATTCAGAAATGTCCCGCTGGGTCCTGATCTCTCCGCTGTGGAGACCAATAGTGAAAAGTCCCGGATCAGTGGATTTGACTATATGATAGGACAGCCAGGCGTTCTGTCCGGAGTCCGCGTCCACCGCTATCACTTTGGACACCAGAGAGCCTCCGTGTGCAGCTTTGGGGACCAGCTCGGTCATGAAGGAGTTGCCCTCCGGGGCGGGGTACAGTATCTGAGGAGAGTTGTCATTCACATCCGATACGAAGACACTGACGGTCACGTTGCTGCTGAGCGGAGGAGAACCGTTGTCTCTGGCCATCACTTGGACTTTAAAACTCCTGAACTGTTCATAATCAAACGACCTCACAGCGTGGATCACCCCCGTGTCTCCGTTAACAGAGAGATAGGAGGACACCGGGGCACCGTTCACCTCACCAGGTAACAGAGAATAAATCACTGTACCGTTTTGTCTCCAGTCGGGGTCTCGAGCAGTAACGGAACATAAAGTGGAGCCAGGTTTGTTATTTTCAGTCACGTAAGCGCTGTAGGACTGTTCCTCAAACACAGGTGGGTTGTCGTTGATGTCTGCTACAGACAACTGAACAGTTTTAGAGGAGGACAGAGGTGGAGAGCCCTCGTCAGTAGCAGTGATTGTAATGTTGTAATCAGACTCCAGTTCACGGTCCAGATGTCCTGTGGTCACCAGAGAATAATAGTTTTTAATAGAAGGAATAAGCTTAAAGGGGACGTTTTGCTGAATGGAGCAGCGGACCTGTCTGTTAGTCTCAGAGTCTCTATCCTGCACGTTAACGATGCCCACCTCTGTACCAGGTGACACGTTCTCATTTATGGGGTTAGTCAGTGATTTCAGATATACCACAGGGGCATTGTCATTTACATCAGTGATATCAATAATGACTTTGGATTCTGAAGATAGTCCATAACCATCTTTAGCCTCAACAAACACTTCATACTTCGATCCCTCTTCATAATCAATGTTACCTGTCACACTGATTTCTCCAGTTTTCTCATTTAGTAAAAAAAGCGATCTTGATTTATCAGACAGTCGGCTGAATTCATATGTAACCTCTCCGTTGACACCTTCGTCTGCATCTGATGCACTTACAGTGATAACTGGGGTATTAATAGCTGAGTTTTCTGGTAACGTGGCTTGATAAACGGCCTCAGTAAAAACTGGGGCGTTATCATTAGCATCAAGTACAATGACGTGTATGACTACGGTCCCGGATCTCTGAGGAGAACCACCGTCTACAGCTGTGAGTACCAATTTCATTTCCTGCTGCTCCTCTCGGTCTAAATCTTTATCTAAAACCAACTCACCATATTTTCTACCAGCATTTGTCGTCTGAATACTGAAAACAAAGTGAGGGTTTTGTTGCAAAATGTAGCTTTCAATTGCGTTCTTGCCTATATCAGCATCGTGTGCTGCATTAATACGATACCTAGCTCCTTTGTCAGCTGACTCTCTAATTTCCAGCTTAACAGTATCCTTCGGGAAAATTGGTGCATTGTCGTTAATGTCCTGCACCTGCAGGGACAACCGGTGTAGCTCCAATGGGTTTTCTAATAGCAAGTCGAATTTAAGAACACACGAAGGCTTTTCTCCACAATGCTCCTCTCTGTCGATTCTTTCTTCAACGATTAAATCTCCGTTTCGAAGGTTAATCCCGCAATACTGTCTGTCGTTTCCTTCCATGTCAACACGAGCTTTACGAGCAGACAGCCTTCCCACCTCCAGGCCGAGGTCCTTGGCGATATTTCCAATAACAGATCCGCGCTTGAGCTCCTCCTGTACAGAATAGCTCAGGTCTCCGTGTGCGGACTGCACCACAACAAAGAAAAAGACAAAGCCATAGCTTTGAACAACGCGCCTTCTCGTCATCATCCTCAGACTGAACGACTCAAGTTACAATACGTTAATAACGAGCATTGAGAAGAATACTCTTCGAACAATGTGCCTTCCAAGCATTAGTCGTCGGTCTTGAATGAAATAACGAACTCAAGGCTGGTCCATCTAAATAATGGGTGGTGTGCAAAGCAGGCTGAACACTTGACTCCTTAGCTGGTCTATAGTGACACCGTGAGTACAAATTAAATATAACAGTCAATACAAGGTAGTCTGGCCTTAATGTTTGAATAAAATAACATAATGAGGTAATAAAAAGAGTCGTTATTTTAAATTATCTTTAAGTTAAGTGAGATGCTTGTTCTTTGCCTCATGGGGCTATACAAACAATATTATGTCTCGTCCTCCAGTAATCCACCTTAAACCAATTCATGGTGATACGAGTAAGACAACACTGCACTAATGTAAAACAATGTTGAACCACAGATCACGGCATTACTTGTTATATGCTAATTATATACTCCAAGTTTGCTTGGAACCACATCTCTTTACGTCTCTCTCCCTTTGGTAAATACATTTGTTTCAAAAAACTAATTCAATAATGTATGACAACACCAATAGGGAAGAGCAATACATTGCCATTTTATGTTGCACTGGTGGAATAACCACCAAAAAAAGGTTATAACAGCCAATAGAAATAATTGGTATTATATGTTCTTACAAATATGTAATGTAACATCTATGATGCAAAATATTTGCTCTCATTCTACTGATGTGATTTTTCCTTTGTTATTTTTATCTTTTAACTCTAGTTAAAAATAAAGGTAATCCAGAATCCAGATGTTAAATACAAAATGGGACGGATATATCTCAGGTAAACATATATGAAAATAAAATGTAGTATAAAACATTAGAAATGTGAGACAAAAAGAAGACAGGGATGAGTTCCATCACAAGTGCAACAACGAGGTTCAGCACCAAGGACAGAGAAACAAAAAAGCTCAATTCAAAGGACTAAAATGGGATACATTGCTGTGTTATAGATACCGTTGAAAACAAGTTACAAAATAGGAAAACAGCCTCTACTTGAATGACAAAGAATATGGTTATGACAACATAGTGATAGATCTCCTACGAACTATTAATGAACTATTAATGAACAATGTGTGCATTTAAGTGAAAGATGAATTTGGAATATGATTATGAATTGGAGAGTAAAGTAACTGCACGATTGAATTAATTTGCATTGGCTGACGTTAAGTGACTCAATATATTGTCTGAAAGAAAAAGGAAAGCAAATACAAATTATAACTGTAAGAGAGTTTGTTAAGAGTTTGTTAAGTTGTAAATACATCAAACGATATTGAATACTAGTTCCTACCTCAGGAGAATCATCACAATCGCCAAACACCTCAGCAAAGTCTGATGGACTTTTCCTCACAGTCTGGTCAGCAGGCAGTGTGTTGTCATTGTAAGAACTCACGAACTTAAAGTCACTGGTTCTAGAACCTGTTGTCAGGTACGCGTCATAATTGTAGGTGCTGCGTAAAGTTCCTGTGGCGTCAACGTCTGCGTAATTAGGAGGGAGATAAGCGCTGGGGATGGCAACTGCTCCATCAAACAACAGTCTGGGCTTTCTCCTGCGACAAAACCTCACACCCAGGATGATGACGATGAAGGTCAGGAAAAAGGTGGACACAGACACCAGCGCGATGATCAGATAAGAGGTCAGTTTGGAGTTCTTCTCGTCATAAGAAATATCCTTCAGTTCTGGCACCTCAGCCAAGTTATCAGAAATAAGTAAATACATGGAACAGGTGGCAGAGAGAGAGGGCTGTCCGTTATCTTTCACTGACACAATGAGGTTCTGTTTCATGCTGTCAGATTCAGAAATGTCCCGCTGGGTCCTGATCTCTCCGCTGTGGAGACCAATAGTGAAAAGTCCCGGATCAGTGGATTTGACTATATGATAGGACAGCCAGGCGTTCTGTCCGGAGTCCGCGTCCACCGCTATCACTTTGGACACCAGAGAGCCTCCGTGTGCAGCTTTGGGGACCAGCTCGGTCATGAAGGAGTTGCCCTCCTTGGCGGGGTACAGTATCTGAGGAGAGTTGTCATTCACATCCGATACAAAGACACCGACGGTCACGTTGCTGCTGAGCGGAGGAGAACCGTTGTCTCTGGCCATCACGTGGACTTTAAAACTCCTGAACTGTTCATAATCAAACGACCTCACAGCGTGGATCACCCCCGTGTCTCCGTTAACAGATAGATAGGAGGAAACCGGGGCACCGTTCACCTCACCAGGTAACAGAGAATAAATCACTGTACCGTTTTGTCTCCAGTCGGGGTCTCGAGCAGTAACGGAACATAAAGTGGAGCCAGGTTTGTTATTTTCAGTTACATGAGCGCTGTAGGACTGTTCCTCAAACACAGGTGGGTTGTCGTTGATGTCTGCTACAGACAACTGAACAGTTTTAGAGGAGGACAGAGGTGGAGAGCCCTCGTCAGTGGCAGTGATTGTAATGTTGTAATCAGACTCTAGTTCACGGTCCAGCTGTCCTGTGGTCACCAGAGAATAATAGTTTTTAATAGAAGGAACCAATTTAAAAGGGACGTTTTGCTGAATGGAGCAGCGGACCTGTCTGTTAGTCTCAGAGTCTCTATCCTGCACGTTAACGATGCCCACCTCTGTACCAGGTGACACGTTCTCAGGTATGGGGTTAGACAGTGATTTCAGATATATCACTGGTGCATTGTCATTTAAATCTGTAATTTCTATTATTACCGTTGCATATGACGCTAATCCCAAACCATCTTTTGCGCTAATCTGCATTTCATATGACGATTCTTTTTCATAGTCAATAGATTCAGCCACTTTAACTTCTCCTGTTTTAGGGTTCAGAGAGAAAACGTGTCTTTCATCCGAAACATGGTCAAATCCATAAGTAATTTCGCTATTTAATCCTTCGTCTGCATCATTAGCACTCACTGTGATCACCAATGTCTCCAGAGGAGAGTTTTCAGGCAGACTGGCTTTATAAACGGCCTGGCTAAACACTGGTACGTTATCATTAGCATCCAGTACAGTGACGTGTATGACTACAGTACCTGATCTCTGAGGAGAGCCTCCATCAAATGCGGTGAGCAATAACATTATCTCTTTGTTGTCCTCTCTATCTAATTCTTTGTCTAGTACCAGTTCACCATATTTTCGTCCAAGACCCTTTGTCTTCACATTGAGTTTAAAATGGTCATTCTGCTGAAGTGAGTAGCCCTGAACAGCATTTTCTCCGATGTCTCCATCGTGCGCCTCGTCCAAGAGAAACCCTGCACCTTTGGCCGCAGATTCCCGTATTTCAAAATTAAGTGACTCCTCTTTAAATTGGGGTGAATTGTCGTTGATATCTTGAACGCGGATACTAATACGGTGCAGTTCTAAAGGGTTTTCCAATACGAGTTCCTGTTTCAGATCACATGATGCCTTTTTCGCACAAAGCCCCTCTCTGTCGATCCTTTCTTGTACAATCAAGTCTCCGGTGTTGAGATTTATACCGCAGTATTTAACACTGTTATCTTCAGTATCGATACGGGCCTTGCGAGCAGACAGTCTCCCCAAATCAAGTCCCAGATCCTTAGCGATATTTCCAATAACAGATCCACGTTTCATCTCCTCCGGGATAGAGTAGCTCAGGTCTCCATAGACAGGGTGGAGGACAAGAAATATAAAAGCAAGGCCGGAAAGAAGCGCAAATTTTCTGTATCCCATTGTTAGTGCAAGAATGATCTCTACTGTCACCGTATGTCCATAAAGAAATGGAGCTGTGACTTACTCCAATATAAAACAATAGTCACACTGCGGTCATATCACGAAGTGGTATCGTCAACTGCTGTACAATATCAGAGGCGGGTTTTAAATTCGATGAGACAGAAGGGTGGAGAATGACCGTACCCTCTCGTTTACTGGTACACACTGACACCATGAGCATTTGTCGGGGTATAACAAGATGATTGAGGATGTTTGACACGTTTAAATATGGACCTTTTCAGATAAACTTGTTGTTCAAAACAACAACAACATTAATAATAGTTTTGCCATTTTAGGATTAATATGCCTTGATAAAGGACTGCTTTGCCCTCTTGTGATGTAAAAAAATGAGAAAAAGAAAACACAAAACGTGGGGATTAACAAGAAACTACTCAAAACTGTGTCGCCAAAATAATACAATGCTTTCAGAGAATCGTTGGCATGTCAAAACATTGACAGAAAACAAACACTTAGAGGGGGAATTTCATTTTTGATAAATTTGAGGAAAATGTTGTTAAATATTTTCTAATAATGTTTGTGTTTGCACACTTTTTTATCTTGTAATTGTTCAAACTGAAATCATAGTAGGGAAAACTATTTAGGCATGATAAAAATTAGATTGAACCTACTAAACAATCATTCAAAGTGACTGCAAATTGAAGTGATGTGTGCCTCCAAATATCAACAACAGTTTTGTACTTTGTGGAGACACACAGATCTATTGGAATAATTTTCCTGAAATATTTTTGACAACTACGACAAAAAGCATCAGTCATTTATTTATCTCCAAAATAAGGTATTTGTCTGAAGCTGTTCTACACTGATGAGCAACATAATTGTATTTAAATATTTGGAATGTTGTTGTAGTAAACATCAGTGACAGAATAAATATTTTATTGGATAGAGCTTTACACTTGATGCTATTGTTCCCTGATTTTATTCTGAATTATGACACATTTTCAGAGAGGTTTAGCACCAAACTCAGATTATGTCCCTTTGATGTATTTTACTGTTCCAACATAATCCTTTTAAGTAGCAGTATGTTTTTCTTGACTGTGTTAGAGCTTTACATAGTCCAGGAAAACATACTGCTATTTAAAAGTATTATGTTGGAACAGTAAAATACATCAAAAAGACATAATCTGAGTTTGCCGGGAAGCATAACATAGTTTTGCTAAATTCTTTGTCAAAAATAAAATCTCAATTTCTTGCATTTCAATGGAGAGATCATTTTAATAGCTTTTCCTCTGTCACTTTTGTTTTTGACATTATCAATGACGACTAATATTCAATTAGTACATAAATAAAGTTCCTGAAAATATTGCCGAAAGATGTGAGACCTGATCTTTGATTTTAAAACGGATTCCTCCAGTATAATTATGATGTTAAAACACCTCTGATTGTCAGTACAAATAATCAAGTTATTAAATTAGTTTTGTAATCAGGTTTACGCATGGACAACACAAGATAATAGTTAATACCAAGTAAAATGACACATTCATAAAAAATCATGCAAAGGCATGGAAAATAATATGCCATATTATGCGAACACAATTTAAATATAGATTTTTGATGAATACGGGAGAACACATTTTTTGGCATTTGCACACATCCAGCAGATAAAGGAAGCCCAACCCAAGCAGATAGGAAAGAGAAGCTCACCTTTCATATCGATAGGGTACTAATATTGTGTCCAGAAATCGTAATAATATCCATCTAAGTTGGAATTGTAAATAACTTCAAACGATTACATTACATGACAGAAAAAGCATGTTCGAATGAAACCAGTACGAGGTAGAAAACGTAAATCATTTAGAAAATTGAATATGCATAAAATTAAATGGAGTTCAGGACCATGGACAGAGCACGTGACGAAATCTAAACGGTTTTCCTTGGAAGCAAAATCATGTCAGTTGTCAAGTTGCTTAATCCTAAAGGCAGCATCATTACATTTAATGACAACTATTAACATGTATATTCAATCAAAACCACAGAAAGGAGCAGTGCAAGAGAAAAAATCATCAACACAATTGCAGCTTCTTCAGGACGATTAGTTAAATAATATTGAATGTGTTCCTACCTCAGGAGAATCATCACAATCTCCAAACGCATCAGCAAAGTCTGATGGACTTTTCCTCAGAGTCTGGTCAGCAGGCAGTGTGTTGTCATTGTAAGAACTCACGAACTTAAAGTCACTGGTTCTAGAACCTGTTGTCAGGTACGCGTCATAATTGTAGGTGCTGCGTAAAGTTCCTGTGCCGTCAACGTCTGCGTAATTAGGAGGGAGATAAGCGCTGGGGATGGCAACTGCTCCATCAAACAACAGTCTGGGCTTTCTCCTGCGACAAAACCTCACACCCAGGATGATGATGATGAAGGTCAGGAAAAAGGTGGACACAGACACCAGCGCGATGATCAGATAAGAGGTCAGTTTGGAGTTCTTCTCGTCATAAGAAATATCCTTCAGTTCTGGCACCTCAGCCAAGTTATCAGAAATAAGTAAATACATGGAACAGGTGGCAGAGAGAGAGGGCTGTCCGTTATCTTTCACTGACACAATGAGGTTCTGTTTCATGCTGTCAGATTCAGAAATGTCCCGCTGGGTCCTGATCTCTCCGCTGTGGAGACCAATAGTGAAAAGTCCCGGATCAGTGGATTTGACTATATGATAGGACAGCCAGGCGTTCTGTCCGGAGTCCGCGTCCACCGCTATCACTTTGGACACCAGAGAGCCTCCGTGTGCAGCTTTGGGGACCAGCTCAGTCATGAAGGAGTTGCCCTCCGGGGCGGGGTACAGTATCTGAGGAGAGTTGTCATTCACATCCGATACGAAGACACTGACGGTCACGTTGCTGCTGAGCGGAGGAGAACCGTTGTCTCTGGCCATCACGTGGACTTTAAAACTCCTGAACTGTTCATAATCAAACGACCTCACAGCGTGGATCACCCCCGTGTCTCCGTTAACAGATAGATAGGAGGACACCGGTGCACCGTTCACCTCACCAGGTAACAGAGAATAAATCACTGTACCGTTTTGTCTCCAGTCGGGGTCTCGAGCAGTAACGGAACATAAAGTGGAGCCAGGTTTGTTATTTTCAGTCACATAAGCGCTGTAGGACTGTTCCTCAAACACAGGTGGGTTGTCGTTGATGTCTGCTACAGACAACTGAACAGTTTTAGAGGAGGACAGAGGTGGAGAGCCCTCGTCAGTGGCAGTGATTGTAATGTTGTAATCAGACTCTAGTTCACGGTCCAGTTGTCCTGTGGTCACCAGAGAATAATAGTTTTTAATAGAAGGAACCAACTTAAAAGGGACGTTTTGCTGAATGGAGCAGCGGACCTGTCTGTTAGTCTCAGAGTCTCTATCCTGCACGTTAACGATGCCCACCTCTGTACCAGGTGACACGTTCTCAGGTATGGGGCTAGTCAGTGATTTCAAAGTGATAGCAGGAGGGTTATCATTGACATCCGTTATATCAATAATCACTGTACAATACGAGGTAAGACCTGGTCCATCTTTTGCTCTTATTCGCAATTCAATGGAGGTCTCAGTCTCATAATCGATAGAGCCGACTACTCTTATGTCTCCTGTCTTATGATCAAGTGAGAACAACGAGACATGGTCATCAGAAACATGATCAAAATTGTACGTAATATCACCATTGGGTCCTGCGTCTGCATCAGATGCACTGACTGTCATTATTACTGTCCCCGAAGGTGCGTTTTCAGGCAGACTGGCTTTATAAACGGCCTGACTAAACACTGGGGCGTTATCATTAGCATCCAGTACAGTCACGTGAATAATCGCAGTACCGGATCTCTGAGGAGAACCACCATCTAGAGCTGTCATAACTAATTTTAGTTCTTTCTCTTGCTCTCGGTCTAATTCTTTTACCAAAACCAATTCAGGTTGTTTCCTTCCACTGTCCCCTGTATCTATATTAATAGTGAAATGTTCATTATTTTGTAAATCGTAGCGCTGTACAGTATTTGTACCAATATCTGCATCATGGGCTTCAGTGAGTAAGAATTTAGCTCCTCTGACTGCAGATTCTCCTATTTCAAATGAAATCAAGTCCTCACTAAACTGCGGGGCGTTGTCGTTTATATCTTGCACATGAATATTTATACGATGAAGCTCTAAAGGGTTTTCCAAAACAAGTTCCTCTTTTAAAACGCACGTCGCCTTCTTACCACAAAGACCTTCCCTGTCGACCCGGTCGGTAATAATCAAATCCCCGGTGCTCAGATTAATATCACAATAGCGTTTGTCATTCCTGTCTGTGTCGATGCGAGCTTTACGCGAGGAAAGTGTGGCAATCCCGAGGCCGACGTCTTTGGCTATATTTCCAATCAGAGACCCGCGTTTCATCTCCTCTGCAATAGAGTAGCTCACATCTCCATATGCGAAACGCAAGCTGATGAAAAGGAAAACACAATAGCGATTCATAGAAAATCCTCTGTTCACCGTATGTCCCATGATCGACCGGGCGTTCATCCCTCCCCAGCCAATTCTTTCAAAGTGATCAATGACGCTTGTATTCCTCGTAGTAATAACTATCCGAATATCGTTTACAAAGTCCTTTTGTGTTGCCCTTGACCGACAGACACACCGCACCACAATAACGCTTTGCAATGGAGGAAACGAATAGATGAAGCCGTGGACACGTTCGGCCTTTGTTGGTGCACAGTGACACCAAGAGTTTCAACTAGTTATAGCACTACTAACTTCAATAATTTCACAACTTCACTGGCTCTATCAAGGCAAAACGTAATGCTATTCAGTCATGTTCTGTTTATCATAATTGTCATATAGATTGTGTAACAGGTGACCAGGAGGCTGTTGTGATTGCCTTATCAATTGTATGTGATTGCCATATCTGTAGTGGCTCCAGTGAGATCTATTGACTACTGAATATGTTTTCTGCATTGTGTGCTTCATAAGCTGTATGTAAAACATATTGACCCTTCCTATATGCAATACTGCAAATTACATCGTATTCCACAGTACCAATTTCTGTATTGGATTAAATAACCCATCACAATTTAATTAAAAAATGAAATAATGTGTTCACAGATATTCTGATGAATGGAATTAAAAAAGGAAGCAGAAAATGTGCACCATAAACCCAAACTAAACGCAGGAATGTTAGGTAACAATGACACATTAAGCACCGTATTCAGTAAATACCAATCATCTCTTCGGCATATGTTCAGATTAGAAACCAGCATGACTCAATTTAACATCACAGACAGGGGCAAATAAGTGACAACGGATTACTAAAAGGGAAACTCACAGACATCACCAACAATTCTGCAGGGGAAATATTGTTTCAAAGTACTCACATATTCTAAAAGCTGGCTTTTCTTTTCAGTGTAGAAAATATGTTGGATTAAAGCTGAAGTATAATTTAACATATACTGTAATTGTAAAACCCATAAAAAAATTTAAAAAAAAATATAAGCTACAATCTAACATCCTTATGTAGTATTATACTTGGTCAAATTAACTAGCTGAAGGACATATAAATCATATACATGTATTTTAACTTGTTAAAATACATCACCTTAGAAAAATAGAACAAAACCAAAAATGTATCCACTATGACACTTAATACCATTATACTATCCAATAAAAATGTCCAGTATTCAATGTTGTTGGGCAGATAGCTGATGAAAATCATCTAAATAGATGGGATACTGGTGTAACATTATCACTCAGACATTAGTGTGACAGCACAGTGCAATTCAGTCACCCACACTTTTCATTTCTAAATGATAGTCATGTTGCTCGTCATTGAGCAACAAGGTAAGAGCTTACTTTATGACTCTGCTATTTTACAACTGAAAAAAGTAAATTGCAAACGTGTCTCTACTAAATTGTGTTGTCCAACACATATTAATGAGTTCATGTTGTGCTCAAGTTTTAAACAGCAGTCTGTCATTTCTAAATTCGCCCATCACTAGATGAGGTCTTCAGTGAAAGCATGAAGAACTGAAGCCATCATCACCTCAATTATATTTGAAAGTTGAAAAATACAGACAAAGAAATTACACTGACAGTACGAATGCTGTACAGTCTCATGGCTGTTTGAAGCAAAATGCTGTATAGTCAGTTCAGAGCTGGAATAATCAGAAAACATAACCAACCTATTGCATTTTCATGAAGAAGAGCCAAACTAATACATGAAGCTAAGCCCCTGTAGTTCAACAACCAGTATGGACACAAACATGCAGGACATCGATTGACAATATGAGAAAGTTTCAACCGAACACATTTCAAAGCACCCATGCAAATTATTGCTCTGTTTGCTTAATATAGTTGAACACTCAGGTCTGAACTTTTATGCAACCACATCAAAAACCTACTATTCAAGGGTACTGTCATCATCAAATGTAACAGCTTTGAGTTGGATTGGAGTAATCAAACTCGCTCATTAGTGGAGTACTTTCCTATGTGCATTCATATTGTTGCCACATACTGTACAATATAAAAACAGATTAAAGCCCAACTTGTAAGAGACACTATGTTTCTGAAGACATTATCAATATACATACTTTGATGCATGAAGCAAGTCAGGTTCATTATATATATATATATATATACCTTTGATAAATTGGCAGTTTACAGTTGAAACTGCATGTTTACAAAGGCACTAAGTTAGTGAAATATGGCACATTTCACCAGAGGCATTGTTGAATATCAGTGAAATATGTTAAGCAAAAAACAGCTTTAACACACATAATACACCTAGGATAGTTTGTTCTTACTTGCAGTTGTATCTGAATATTCTTTAAGATTATGCTTTAGTTACGCTCGTAATACATGAATCATTGAAAAATGCAATTTAAGGGGAGCAAATATTGTTTGTTTTTTTAATGACCAAATGAAACAATTAAATTGTTGCAGAATAACAATCAATGTTGCGATCCTCCATGAAGTCAGAAATACTTTGAAAAAGTACTCCTTCAGCACTAAAAGCAGGATTACAAAGATTAGGCAAAGAAAACTAAATAATCAACAACAGACATCCAGTGAGTTACCAAAGTAACCTCCAGCAAGCAGATGTGGACAGCCACAAAGGTTTATCAACCAACTTGAATTGAAACATGATATATGTAACTTCTTTGAATTAATGTGAAAATATTGAGATAAGAAATAGCCACAGTGAAATTATAGTAAGCAGTGTTTTAGAAGACCACCTTGGACCCAAAATACCAGGAAAAAAGGCAGGTGTAGTTGGCAAGTTATATGAAGAATCATGAGTATAATATGTTGGGGCCTACCTCAAGGGCATCCTCTGAATGACCGAATACTTCAGCAAAGTCTGACGGACTTTTCCTCAGAGTCTGGTCAGCAGGCAGTGTGTTGTCATTGTAAGAACTCACGAACTTAAAGTCACTGGTTCTAGAACCTGTTGTCAGGTACGCGTCATAATTGTAGGTGCTGCGTAAAGTTCCTGTGCCGTCAACGTCTGCGTAATTAGGAGGGAGATAAGCGCTGGGGATGGCAACTGCTCCATCAAACAACAGTCTGGGCTTCCTCCTGCGACAAAACCTCACACCCAGGATGATGATGATGAAGGTCAGAAAAAAGGTGGACACAGACACCAGCGCGATGATCAGATAAGAGGTCAGTTTGGAGTTCTTCTCGTCATAAGAAATATCCTTCAGTTCTGGCACCTCAGCCAAGTTATCAGAAATAAGTAAATACATGGAACAGGTGGCAGAGAGAGAGGGCTGTCCGTTATCTTTCACTGACACAATGAGGTTCTGTTTCATGCTGTCAGATTCAGAAATGTCCCGCTGGGTCCTGATCTCTCCGCTGTGGAGACCAATAGTGAAAAGTCCCGGATCAGCAGATTTGACTATATGATAGGACAGCCAGGCGTTCTGTCCGGAGTCCGCGTCCACCGCTATCACTTTGGACACCAGAGAGCCTCCGTGTGCAGCTTTGGGGACCAGCTCGGTCATGAAGGAGTT
The DNA here is from genome assembly GCA_016806645.1 of Ophiodon elongatus. Taxonomy (NCBI): domain Eukaryota; kingdom Metazoa; phylum Chordata; class Actinopteri; order Perciformes; family Hexagrammidae; genus Ophiodon; species Ophiodon elongatus. The sequence continues at coordinate 105,692 of JACSYO010001757.1, read as the reverse complement.
GCCCTCCGGAGCGGGGTACAGTATCTGAGGAGAGTTGTCATTCACATCCGATACGAAGACACTAACGGTCACGTTGCTGCTGAGCGGAGGAGAACCGTTGTCTCTGGCCATCACGTGGACTTTAAAACTCCTGAACTGTTCATAATCAAACGACCGCATAGCGTGGATCACCCCCGTGTCTCCGTTAACAGATAGATAGGAGGACACCGGGGCACCGTTCACCTCACCAGGTAACAGAGAATAAATCACTGTACCGTTTTGTCTCCAGTCGGGGTCTCGAGCAGTAACGGAACATAAAGTTGATCCAGGTTTGTTATTTTCAGTCACATAAGCGCTGTAGGACTGTTCCTCAAACACAGGTGGGTTGTCGTTGATATCTGCTACAGATAACTGAACAGTTTTAGAGGAGGACAGAGGTGGAGAGCCCTCGTCAGTGGCAGTGATTGTAATGTTGTAACCAGACTCCAGTTCACGGTCCAGTTGTCCTGTGGTCACCAGAGAATAATAGTTTTTAATAGAAGGAACCAATTTAAAAGGGACGTTTTGCTGAATGGAGCAGCGGATCTGTTTGTTATTCCCCGAATCTGCATCTTGCACATGAATGATGCCCACCTCTGTACCAGGTGACGCATTCTCAGGTGTGGGGTTTGCTAATGAATTAATATGTATCACTGGGGCATTGTCATTCACATCAGTGATATCTATAACTACCTTTGTTTCTGAAGAAAGGCCATAACCATCCTTTCCCTCAATGAGCATTTCAAATTTTGTTTCTTCTTCATAGTCAACATTTTTTGCGACTGTAATTTCTCCAGTATGTTCATTCAGTGAAAATATTTCTTTTGCGGTATCACTTATTCCACTGAAATCATATGTCACTTTACCATTCACGCCTTCATCTGCATCAGTAGCACTCACTGCCACTACCACAGTGTCTACAGGAGAGTTTTCAGGTAGAGTAGCCTCGTAAACGGCCTGGCTGAACACTGGGGCGTTATCATTAGCATCCAGTACAGTGATATGAATGACGGCGGTACCTGATCTCTGAGGGTTACCACCATCGACGGCTGTCAGAAATAACATCACCTCTTGCTCTTCTTCACGATCTAATTCTCTATCCAAAATTATCTCACTGTATTTTGTTCCAACAGAATTAGTAAGTACGTTGAGGGCAAAATAATCGTTTTTTTGTAAAACGTAGTTTTGCACAGCGTTTTGTCCGATATCTGCATCGCGTGCCGCATTTATTCTATATCGAGAGCCTTTGGGAGCAGATTCCCCTATTTCCAATTTAACAGCATCCTTAACAAAAACTGGTGGGTTGTCATTTACGTCCTGGATTTGCACAGATATCCGGTGCGATTCGAGTGGGTCCTCGAGTACCAATTCACATTTCAAAATGCATGAAATCTTTGCTCCACAGAGCTCCTCTCGGTCAATTCGATCAGCGACGACCAGTTCTCCGGTAACCAGATTAATCTCACAATAACGTTTACGGTTCCCTTCGAGGACAATTCGAGCCTTCCGAGGTGGAAGTCTGCTTACTTGAAGCCCAAGATCCTTGGCTATGTTTCCAATCACTGAACCGCGTTTCATTTCCTCCGGAAAAGAATAGCTGACATCGCCATGAGACAACTGTAATCCTAATAGCAAAAGAAGTGAGCTGCAGAAAAGGTTAATTTCCAATCCGTTGTTTGCCATCCTCATGCAACCAAAATAAATCAACAATAAAAAAAGACGTGATCAGTATTCCTCACAAACACACAAGTAATGCCCATAAGTGAATGATTCAAGTGGCATGGCAAACAATGAGCAAGAACACTGTGGGTGGAAACGATTTCATGTGCAGCCTATTTCCCTTTTCGACTGGTAGACAGCGACACTCACAGCATGTTCGAAAGATTACAAAATATAGTCACCATGCATGTTATTAAAACAAATGTAACTAATTTGATCTGAAAGCACCTCGCGTCTGATGATTAAACAAGGAACATGAAGTGTCAGATTTGGAGTTTTTCGTGCAGGGAAATTCTTCACGAAGGGGAAAAAAACTGAAGGACAACACAAATAGAAACACTCACTATGTTGTTTTATAATGCAGCAAAACAGGACTGTATTGGAGTGCATTATATTAGTAAGTGTATCTACAATTATTTGCATTTCATTTAAATGTAAAACAGCCAAAACTATAAGAAATACCTGAAACTATAATGCAATTGAAATCAACATCACCACCAAAAAAAATATGAGACGAGAACATTATTGAACACATATCGACAAGTAAAAAATATTGGAAAAGAATAGAATATCATTTTTGATTGTTGCATTCAATTGCATTGCAAGTAGTATATTCTCATCCAAAATAGTGTTATATGGAATACATGTAATCATTTTCTAGTCTATGTGTACATCCAAAATTTGAATTTTGTACAAGATTCAATACAGTGCTCTGCTGTAAAAAAAATGATCGAGTGTAATAACTCAGCAAAAACACTGAATGTTACACATCTTTAATAAAATATTTTACAAAGTCCGTCTGATTTCAAAAGGTCTGAATATTTGTATTAGTTGTTATGTTAGGGACCATGGACAGCGGCAGATCATATAATGAAAAAGGAATACTTGTAGTTTGAATTCAATGTTCTAAAGCCAACTCATTGATATCTTTAAATTTGTTGACATTGATAATTAGAATTTCAATTGATTCCTTTCTCGGTAATTCAGGTCAACGGGATAGTTATTATTTGCTAATATAAAAAAATATATTTAGGTGAGCCTACCTCAGGAGAATCCAGTGATGCCCCAAATACTTCAGCAAAGTCTGACGGACTTTTCCTCAGAGTCTGGTCAGCAGGCAGTGTGTTGTCATTGTAAGAACTCACGAACTTAAAGTCACTGGTTCTAGAACCTGTTGTCAGGTACGCGTCATAATTGTAGGTGCTGCGTAAAGTTCCTGTGCCGTCAACATCTGCGTAATTAGGAGGGAGATAAGCGCTGGGGATGGCAACTGCTCCATCAAACAACAGTCTGGGCTTTCTCCTGCGACAAAACCTCACACCCAGGATGATGATGATGAAGGTCAGGAAAAAGGTGGACACAGACACCAGCGCTATGATCAGATAAGAGGTCAGTTTGGAGTTCTTCTCGTCATAAGAAATATCCTTCAGTTCTGGCACCTCAGCCAAGTTATCAGAAATAAGTAAATACATGGAACAGGTGGCAGAGAGAGAGGGCTGTCCGTTATCTTTCACTGACACAATGAGGTTCTGTTTCATGCTGTCAGATTCAGAAATGTCCCGCTGGGTCCTGATCTCTCCGCTGTGGAGACCAATAGTGAAAAGTCCCGGATCAGTAGATTTGACTATATGATAGGACAGCCAGGCGTTCTGTCCGGAGTCCGCGTCCACCGCTATCACTTTGGACACCAGAGAGCCTCCGTGTGCAGCTTTGGGGACCAGCTCAGTCATGAAGGAGTTGCCCTGCGGGGCGGGGTACAGTATCTGAGGAGAGTTGTCATTCACATCCGATACGAAGACACTGACGGTCACGTTGCTGCTGAGCGGAGGAGAACCGTTGTCTCTGGCCATCACGTGGACTTTAAAACTCCTGAACTGTTCATAATCAAACGACCTCACAGCGTGGATCACCCCCGTGTCTCCGTTAACAGAGAGATAGGAGGACACCGGGGCACCGTTCACCTCACCAGGTAACAGAGAATAAATCACTGTACCGTTTTGTCTCCAGTCGGGGTCTCGAGCAGTAACGGAACATAAAGTGGAGCCAGGTTTGTTATTTTCAGTCACATAAGCGCTGTAGGACTGTTCCTCAAACACAGGTGGGTTGTCGTTGATGTCTGCTACAGACAACTGAACAGTTTTAGAGGAGGACAGAGGTGGAGAGCCCTCGTCAGTGGCAGTAATTGTAATATTGTAATCAGACTCTAGTTCACGGTCCAGTTGTCCTGTGGTCACCAGAGAATAATAGTTTTTAATAGAAGGAACCAACTTAAAAGGGACGTTTTGCTGAATGGAGCAGCGGACCTGTCTGTTAGTCTCAGAGTCTCTATCCTGTACGTTGATGATGCCCACCTCTGTACCAGGTGACACGTTCTCAGGTATGGGGTTAGTCAGTGATTTTAGATATATCACTGGAGCATTATCATTTTCATCAGATAGGTCTATGAAAACCCTTGCGTAAGAACTTAATCCGAGTCCGTCTTTTGCCATGACTCGCAGTTCAAATGATTTTTTCTTCTCATAGTCCGTGGAGCCAATTACTCTTATTTCTCCAGTTTTACTGTCAATAGAAAACAGTTTTTCATCTGTCACTGAAACATAACCTAGCTCATATGTTACGTCTCCATTCACCCCATCATCTGCATCAGTAGCACTTACTGTAACCACTATAGTGTCAAGAGGAGAGTTTTCGGGCAGACTGGCTTTATAAACGGCTTGACTGAACACTGGGGCGTTATCATTAGCATCCAGTACAGTGACGTGTATCATTACAGTACCTGATCTCTGAGGAGAACCACCATCAAGAGCTGTTAAAAGCAAATCAATCTCTTGTTTTGTCTCTCTATCAAGTTTATTATCTAGAACAAGTTCAATTTTGTTCGCCTCGACCATTAAAATGAAATGAGCATTGCTGTGTAGGCTGTACCTCTGAACAGAATTTTGACCAATATCCGCGTCATGTGCGTCCTCCATTAAGAAACGAGTGCCCTTCTCAGCGGACTCCCTTATTTCGATTCTAATTAAATCTCTTCTGAATTGCGGGGAGTTGTCATTTATATCTTGGACGTGTAGATTTATACGATGCAATTCCAACGGATTTTCCAGTACAAGTTCCAGGACCAATATGCAAGATGGTTTAGTGCCACAAAGACTCTCTCTGTCAAGCCGCTCAGCAACACTTAGATCCCCGGTTTTCAAACTGATAACACAATATCGTTCGTTATTGCCTTCGGAATCAATGCGGGCCTTACGAGTTGACAGGGTAGCTACATCCAGACCAAGATCTTTAGCTACATTTCCAATGACAGTTCCAGGTTTCATCTCTTCTGGGATGGAAAAGCTCACCTCGGCAAATACGGTTTGCAACGCAAGTAGAGAGACGACAAAGCGAGTAACCAGGCCAAGCTTTGAAAATCCTTTGTGTTCCATAATTAAAAATGACAAATATCCGCAGGAAAAAGAAAATATTCGAAGGTATTTAGTTCAACTCGCTTATACGTTTGAGGTGGACAAATGCAGGCACATTAAAAAACAGAAATCAGCAACACGATCCCAAAGCTTGTTCGATAGCCGCAACATAACTGGAAATACAAAGCTGAGGAACAATGGGTGGAGACGTTCTGCTCCACAGCATTGCAATATTCCCTAGTAAACTGGTAGATAGCGACACAGTGTGTTCGTTTGAGAAAGAGCGTGTGATAAAATGACAGGCACTGGTGTGAAAGCTTGATGGCGAGATATTGAGATATCCCCTCATGAGAGATGTGACATTTTAGCAGATTAAAGCAAGTGTGTGTCTGTTTGTTTATATGATAGGATTAACTAGTGTGTAGTCCAGTTTCATTCATTAAATTATTTTCAGTAATGTAACAGTAAAAGCTGCAAGCATGTTGTATTGATTGAGACAGATATCAAGATTCCATTGAAAATAAATGAACGGAAAATACAGAGATTAAATTCCAAAATAATATTGTTTGTTTTCAGTTTTCACTACATTTTCATGACGTGTGTCTTAAACATGAACTGATAACCTAAAGAGAGTATACAGACATGCATTAGAACTGCTTTGCTCTTCCATGTATTCAGCACCATGGACAGAGTTTCTTCACCTAAATCAAGATCACAAGGCCGCTGTTAAAAAAAACCCTATCTCTAAAAAAATGTGTTTCTTGATGAGTGATAATTTCAAAACCAAGAGGTCCATTGATAACAGACCAACTACATCACTGGTCCTGTGGTAGAACTCGGCTTCTAAGAAAATACTGGTGTTGGTTACAGTTAACGTCTAGGTTTAGTGAAGTAGAAACATGGTAGTAATATCAAGGGGAGTTGCTGGAATATATTAGTATGACGGAGCTCGATTTTACTGATTCGGTTGAGGAGAAAAGCTGCGCATTTGTCTGATGTCAAGCAAACTCAGGAGAAAGCATATTAGCTCATGTTTGAAACAATATCACTAAACTAACAGGACAACTGTAAATAACTGCAGATGAGTCGTAGCGCAGTGGAAACATTGATGTTTCGCTATTGCCAGGTCTGTGCAGGGACTTCCACAAAAAACTGTTAACCGAATACTACAATATAAAGATGTGAAAATATGACAAGTGATAACAGACAGGTGCATATAGAAAGGATGGGAGTGCTAGAGAAGTTAATACATTTTTTTAAATACTGACTTCTAAGATACCTACGCTATTTGGACTGAATTAAATCATCATCTTTCTGGCAAATGATCAACAACATTTTCAAATTGTGCTTCAAACATACAGTATATTTACAAATTTGGATTTGATTGCAATGGGGAGGTATTCTATTAATTTGACTGTGCTGTTAATGTTAACTTGCTGAACTTGAAATCATCTGGTAAGATAAACAAAAACAATACTTTAGAAGTACAGTGTATATGATAGTTATAGGAACGTAGCCAGCCCCATATGATTTCAAGAGATTAATCGAGTAAAATAAAAGACGTTATGTTTCGTGTGAGCATGACCATGGACACTGACACATCATAAGATCATTGTAAGACGACGTTACACCAACCTATTCATTCATAATTCAAACAAAGGAAACATTTTATATCGTATCTGTACTAAATAAGCGACAAAATTAAGAAAAAAAATGTAAGACTTTGTTAGTCAATCAGGATTGAAACTTGTTGTCGATAGATCAACAATGTGAACCAATGTGATAAAGCCTACATGTTCTTATTTACAGTCACATGTTAAATGTAGACTCTGAACTACCAAACCATGTAATATGTCGTATTCTTACCTCTGGAGAATTATCAGAATCGACAAAAGCTTCAAGAAAGTCTGTCGGACTTTTCCTCAGAGTCTGGTCAGCCGGCAGTGTGTTGTCATTGTAAGAACTTACGAACTTAAAGTCACTGGTTCTAGAACCTGTTGTCAGGTACGCGTCATAATTGTAGGTGCTGCGTAAAGTTCCTGTGCCGTCAACGTCTGCGTAATTAGGAGGGAGATAAGCGCTGGGGATGGCAACTGCTCCATCAAACAACAGTCTGGGCTTTCTCCTGCGACAAAACCTCACACCCAGGATGATGATGATGAAGGTTAGAAAAAAGGTGGACACAGACACCAGCGCGATGATCAGATAAGAGGTCAGTTTGTTGTTCTTCTCGTCATAAGAAATATCCTTCAGTTCTGGCACCTCAGCCAAGTTATCAGAAATAAGTAAATACATGGAACAGGTGGCAGAGAGAGAGGGCTGTCCGTTATCTTTCACTGACACAATGAGGTTCTGTTTCATGCTGTCAGATTCAGAAATGTCCCGCTGGGTCCTGATCTCTCCGCTGTGGAGACCAATAGTGAAAAGTCCCGGATCAGTGGATTTGACTATGTGATAGGACAGCCAGGCGTTCTGTCCGGAGTCCGCGTCCACCGCTATCACTTTGGACACCAGAGAGCCTCCGTGTGCAGCTTTGGGGACCAGCTCGGTCATGAAGGAGTTGCCCTCCGGGGCGGGGTACAGTATCTGAGGAGAGTTGTCATTCACATCCGATACGAAGACACTGACGGTCACGTTGCTGCTGAGCGGAGGAGAACCGTTGTCTCTGGCCATCACGTGGACTTTAAAACTCCTGAACTGTTCATAATCAAACGACCTCACAGCGTGGATCACCCCCGTGTCTCCGTTAACAGAGAGATAGGAGGACACCGGGGCACCGTTCACCTCACCAGGTAACAGAGAATAAATCACTGTACCGTTTTGTCTCCAGTCGGGGTCTCGAGCAGTAACGGAACATAAAGTGGAGCCAGGTTTGTTATTTTCAGTCACATAAGCGCTGTAGGACTGTTCCTCAAACACAGGTGGGTTGTCGTTGATGTCTGCTACAGACAACTGAACAGTTTTAGAGGAGGACAGAGGTGGAGAGCCCTCGTCAGTGGCAGTGATTGTAATGTTGTAATCAGACTCTAGTTCACGGTCCAGTTGTCCTGTGGTCACCAGAGAATAATAGTTTTTAATAGAAGGAACCAACTTAAAAGGGACGTTTTGCTGAATGGAGCAGCGGACCTGTCCGTTAGTCTCAGAGTCTCTATCCTGCACGTTAACGATGCCCACCTCTGTACCAGGTGACACGTTCTCGGGTATGGGGTTAGTCAGTGATTTCAGATATATTACTGGAGCGTTATCATTTATATCAGTGATTTCGATCATTACTTTGGAATAAGATGAAAGTCCATAACCATCTTTAGCATCAATGCGCATTTCATATCCAGAATTACTCTCAAAATCAAGTGGTCCTATAACCTTTATCTCTCCGGTTTTACTGTTCAGTAAGAAAACCTTTTTAGCCCTTTCTGAGATGCGGCTAAACTCATATGTGACTTCCCCATTGACTCCATCGTCTGCATCAGTCGCACTTACAGTGACTACTACCGTATCAAGGGCAGAGTTTTCAGGTAGACTGGCTTCATAAACGGCTTGGTCAAATACTGGGGCGTTATCATTAGCATCCAACACACTCACGATTATATTGGTTGTCCCTGATCGTTGTGGATTGCCACCATCAACTGCAATCATTAAGAAATGTAATTCCTGTTCTTTTTCACGGTCCAGCTCTTGGTTTAACACCAACTCGACGTTCTTAGATCCATCAGTATCGTCTCTGACAGATAAAACAAAGTGTTCATTCTTTTGTAAACTGTATTGTTTCACTGTATTCGGTCCAACGTCAGCGTCATGTGCTTCATTAAGGCGATATCGTGCTCCTGTGTTGGCTGATTCACTTATTTCCAGTTTTATTGTATCTTTCGGAAAAAGGGGTGAATTGTCGTTTTCATCCTGGATGAGTAGTGAAATGCGGTGCAGCTCCAACGGGCTCTCGAGGACTAATTCAAATTTTAGCATACATGAAGCTTTCTCCCCACACAGCTCCTCTCTATCAATCCTTTCCTTTATGACAAAATTCCCTGCTTTAAGATCAATATCGCAGTAGTGCTGGTAGCTCTCCTCCATATCAATACGAGCTCTGCGAGCGAACAATGTCCCTACTTCCAGCCCGAGGTCCTTGGCGATATTTCCAACAATGGATCCGGGTCTCATCTCCTCCGGAACAGAATAGCTGAGGTCTGCAGTGATGATGTGGACGTAGACAGCAAAGCAGCAGACGAAGTTCACCAACGATTGACCTTTGAGATCCATTGTTTCTCCCGAAATATGATGAGGACACGCAAAGGTATCTTGTTGCGGATAAAATTCAAATGTAAAGGTAAAATGAAGGAACGCCGCTCCTACAACAACGGCAACTCCCCGTTTAATGCTTGAATTACTCCTTTTGCAGTGGGTGGCGATATGAACCTCCTCATATCTGCGAGTCAGCAGCGACGCCGTGAGTTTATTTGGAATATTACATATACACAATTACCAGACCAGAATAAGGTGCCACAACTGCTGCAATGATCATCACTGCAATGCAAAAAGTGAAAATATTTGACTGGGATGTTTTGGGTTTGATATTTGTATAGTAGCATTTAGTGAAACCATGGTCAGCATATGAACGGCGATATAGGCATGACGCTTTCTCTCATTTAACGTTTCAGTTCTTAAAGTATAAATATTATGGGGTGATCATTGAACATGAAATATGATTATTTTCTTCGGATGTAATATAACATTTACAAACTGAAAACGGTAAAAACACGTTTCAATTTAAAACAGTCCCGAGGCCTGCAAAAGAGATTTATTTTTTTTACATTTACTCAATATAAAATAGGAGTCTATCATATTTTCTCTGTGAATGATTCGGTTGTTAATGACAAAGCCATGTAACTATGAAGTCCAATAGGTATTTGTGTTAGTTAGGCAACATCTCAGGGGCCCTTAATATGCTCAGCAAGCTTCATTGAATAAAAGGTTAAGTTCATCAAGACATAGGATTATCGAAAACTTGAAAGAAGCTGATAATCAATATCACATTAACAACAACAGCTCGAAATGTAATGCATATGGTGCATAACCCTTGGGTTTCTAAAAAGTACTAGGTATACAAATTGAAACTTTAATAACTGCAATTTTAAACTTGAGGGATTAAGGAACAAAAAATGGCATGTCCAAAATCAAGTGATGTATGCAATGGGAAAATTGCAGTCAAGCATATGCAGTAACAATGGATTTGTTTAAATGCAGGGGGAAAGGACGTCTGCTGTCATGGAAACCAGGCTAAATGTAGTTGAAAATTAAAACTAGTTTAGATATCTAGCTTAAATGTAACCTCTGCTTAAACAATATTAAAACGACTTCATGTGTAATAGGTCCTTTTCATTAAAGTGTTCAATTACTAGTCAATTAATTATATGTTAAAAACGCACATTTTTTCATCTGCCAATTACTAAATATACCTAATTTCCATTCATATAAAACAAGCATACAATCCAGAGACTTTGAAAAAAACTGTATTGAATCAATGTCAAGCATTAGAACAAAAAGTGGTACAACCAGGTCAAATTGAAACCGGAACTAATATATTTTTGAACAAAAAAGGTAAGAAATCAAAACACTGAGGCACCATTCATCCAAATATGGATACTTATGCCCCAAAAACAATCTCAAACAGAGTGCATGACTCGTGACTTAAATTATTCAATGTATACTGAAACATTTTCATGCATGCTTACTTGAAGTGGATGGCAACACTGTTGGAACACAATCAAAGTTAAATGTAAGATACAGAATTCTATGAGGCTTACCTCCGGAGACTCATCTGGGGAACCAAACGCATCAGCAAAGTCTGATGGACTTTTCCTCAGAGTCTGGTCAGTAGGCAGTGTGTTGTCATTGTAAGAACTCACGAACTTAAAGTCACTGGTTCTAGAACCTGTTGTCAGGTACGCGTCATAGTTGTAGGTGCTGCGTAAAGTTCCTGTGCCGTCAACGTCTGCGTAATTGGGAGGGAGATAAGCGCTGGGGATGGCAACTGCTCCATCAAACAACAGTCTGGGCTTTCTCCTGCGACAAAACCTCACACCCAGGATGATGATGATGAAGGTTAGAAAAAAGGTGGCCACAGACACCAGCGCGATGATCAGATAAGAGGTCAGTTTGGAGTTCTTCTCGTCATAAGAAATATCCTTCAGTTCTGGCACCTCAGCCAAGTTATCAGAAATCAGTAAATACATGGAACAGGTGGTAGAGAGAGAGGGCTGTCCGTTATCTTTCACTGACACAATGAGGTTCTGTTTCATGCTGTCAGATTCAGAAATGTCCCGCTGGGTCCTGATCTCTCCGCTGTGGAGACCAATAGTGAAAAGTCCCGGATCAGTGGATTTGACTATATGATAGGACAGCCAGGCGTTCTGTCCGGAGTCCGCGTCCACCGCTATCACTTTGGACACCAGAGAGCCTCCGTGTGCAGCTTTGGGGACCAGCTCAGTCATGAAGGAGTTGCCCTCCGGGGCGGGGTACAGTATCTGAGGAGAGTTGTCATTCACATCCGATACGAAGACACTGACGGTCACGTTGCTGCTGAGCGGAGGAGAACCGTTGTCTCTGGCCATCACGTGGACTTTAAAACTCCTGAACTGTTCATAATCAAACGACCTCACAGCGTGGATCACCCCCGTGTCTCCGTTAACAGATAGATAGGAGGACACCGGGGCACCGTTCACCTCACCAGGTAACAGAGAATAAATCACTGTACCGTTTTGTCTCCAGTCGGGGTCTCGAGCAGTAACGGAACATAAAGTGGAGCCAGGTTTGTTATTTTCAGTCACATAAGCGCTGTAGGACTGTTCCTCAAACACAGGTGGGTTGTCGTTGATGTCTGCTACAGACAACTGAACAGTTTTAGAGGAGGACAGAGGTGGAGAGCCCTCGTCAGTGGCAGTGATTGTAATGTTGTAATCAGACTCTAGTTCACGGTCCAGTTGTCCTGTGGTCACCAGAGAATAATAGTTTTTAATAGAAGGAACCAACTTAAAAGGGACGTTCTGCTGAATGGAGCAGCGAACCTGTCTGTTAGTCTCAGAGTCTCTATCCTGCACGTTAATGATACCCACCTCTGTACCAGGTGGGATATCTTCTGCTATGGGATTTGTCAGTGACTTAATGAACGTAAGAGGGGCATTGTCATTTACATCTGTGATATCAATAATCAATGTAGTAGATGACACTAATCCAAGACCATCCTTGGCTGTAATTTGCATTTCATAGCCGGACAACTCCTCATAGTCTATTGATCCACTCACTTTCACTTCACCAGTTGTCTGATCAAGAGTAAATACGTTATTACTTTCATCAGAGATATGATCAAATTCATAAGTAACGTCACCATTGACTCCCTCGTCTGCATCACTAGCGCTCACTGTGACAACTACAGTATCTACGGGGGAGTTTTCAGGCAGACTGGCTTTATAAACGGCCTGGCTAAACACTGGAGCGTTATCATTAGCATCCAGTACAGTGACGTGTATGACTACAGTACCTGATCTCTGAGGAGAGCCTCCGTCTGTTGCCACGAGCTCAACCGTTAGCTCCTGCTGTTGTTCTCTATCCAGCTCCTTCTCTAAAACTAACTCGCTGTATTTTCCTCCTCCGCTTTTTGAAATAATATTCAATCTGAAGTTTTCATTTTCCCCGATACTATAGCCCTGTATGGCGTTTTGTCCGATGTCTGCATCGTGGGCCTCATCTAGACGGTAGCGACTGCCTTTGGAAGCCGATTCCCTAATTTCAAATTTGATTGTGTTCTTTTTAAACTGTGGTGAATTGTCGTTGACATCTTGAACGTGAACACTAATGCGATGCACCTCTAAAGGGTTCTCTAAGACAAGCTCCTGTTTTAAAATGCAAGATGCCTTTTTGCCACAAAGCCCCTCTCTGTCAATTCTATCGGTAACAATGATATCCCCAGTACTGAGAGTTATGTCACAATACCGTTTGTTGGTTCCGTCTACATCAATACGAGCCTTTCGGGCAGTCAGTTTGCCCACCTCGAGTCCAATATCTTTCGCTATATTTCCAACAACTGAGCCGCGTTTCATCTCCTCTGGAAAAGAATAAGACACATCTCCACAGACGGTTTGCAGCGCCAGAAGAAATACTCCGAAAGAGGTGATCAGGCCCAGCACGGGAAATTCTTTGTGTCCCATTTTCCCGCAGGACCAGTGCGAAATCCACCACAACCTAGACTTAAAAAATAAAAACAACGAGACAAACGGAATCCTATTCGGACGACACGTGCAGTCCGATTGCAAATGGTACAACTTCGCTGCTTTCACCAAAGGACAATCTATTGTGAATTAGAAATGTGCTGGCGTGTAGGGTAACACAATGTAGCACCATTAAATAAAGCTGGTGGACAGCGACACTGTGAGAAAATTGTAGGTATTACAAAATATGTAAATAAATGAGTCCTCTGATGTGAATTATACAGACTAAAAAGTCCCGGCTGCAGTGACATCCAAAAATATATAAATTACCAATATCAAAGTAAGTTGTAGAAGAGAGTTTTGTATTGTAAATACCAGTTTTTTTACAAGTAAAACCACTTATAGTGGACTGCAGTGACGATACTGGGAATATGTGAGATTTAAGTTGGTTTCAGCACCATGGACAGATACCAAAGTATAATGTAACACACCATGGGCCAGGGCCCACATCTATCACGAGTCTCAGATGACTTAGCAAGATACAAAAATAAAGTAATAATGACACTGTAGCCTTATTCCTGAACATAATATAATTACTCATATGATTTAATCACAACAAGTCCACGTCCTCTTTAAGAGAAATGGTGAGCTGTAATAGCGATATGTGAGGATAATATGACCAATAAGGAGCTGAAGAATATTATAGACTCGTGAAAAAAAACATTGTTTGTATAGCCTTATTCAATTATACTGTCTTCCCCACCACTTTAGGCCAGTGATAATATAATAATTTAATATGTTCTGTACTTTGGCAGCTTGGAGGCAAAAACTTTAAACTTACGACAACATAACAAAGTACTATTTTGATACATTACCTTATTCATTGAAAGCTATCAACATTATTTCACAGACAAAAACAGGTTTGTTTGATGTTTTGTTTAGAAGTATTAACAATTAAGTTTTACAATTATTAAAATGGAAATCTAAGACAAAAGACTAATTATCCGCCAACAAAAGGACTGACGTGTTTTTCTGTGTCAGTCCACCCCAACTAAGTAATAAATAAAAGTGGTTTTCAAGTAAGGGAACAAAGGCTGATTTAAAATTGTGTGGGTGTTAAAATGCTTAAAAGAAGCACATGCACATACCTCTAGAGGCTCCAACGAATCTTGAAACATATCAGCAAAGTCTGATGGACTTTTCCTCAGAGTCTGGTCAGCAGGCAGTGTGTTGTCATTGTAAGATGACACGAACTTAAAGTCACTGGTTCTAGAACCTGTTGTCAGGTACGCGTCATAATTGTAGGTGCTGCGTAAAGTTCCTGTGCCGTCAACGTCTGCGTAATTAGGAGGGAGATAAGCGCTGGGGATGGCAACTGCTCCATCAAACAACAGTCTGGGCTTCCTCCTGCGACAAAACCTCACACCCAGGATAATGATGATGAAGGTCAGAAAAAAGGTGGACACAGAGACCAGCGCGATGATCAGATAAGAGGTCAGTTTGGAGTTCTTCTCGTCATAAGAAATATCCTTCAGTTCTGGCACCTCAGCCAAGTTATCAGAAATAAGTAAATACATGGAACAGGTGGCAGAGAGAGAGGGCTGTCCGTTATCTTTCACTGACACAATGAGGTTCTGTTTCATGCTGTCAGATTCAGAAATGTCCCGCTGGGTCCTGATCTCTCCGCTGTGGAGACCAATAGTGAAAAGTCCCGGATCAGTGGATTTGACTATATGATAGGACAGCCAGGCGTTCTGTCCGGAGTCCGCGTCCACCGCTATCACTTTGGACACCAGAGAGCCTCCGTGTGCAGCTTTGGGGACCAGCTCGGTCATGAAGGAGTTGCCCTCCGGGGCGGGGTACAGTATCTGAGGAGAGTTGTCATTCACATCCGATACGAAGACACTGACGGTCACGTTGCTGCTGAGCGGAGGAGAACCGTTGTCTCTGGCCATCACGTGGACTTTAAAACTCCTGAACTGTTCATAATCAAACGACCTCACAGCGTGGATCACCCCCGTGTCTCCGTTAACAGAGAGATAGGAGGACACCGGGGCACCGTTCACCTCACCAGGTAACAGAGAATAAATCACTGTACCGTTTTGTCTCCAGTCGGGGTCTCGAGCAGTAACGGAACACAAAGTGGAGCCAGGTTTGTTATTTTCAGTCACATAAGCGCTGTAGGACTGTTCCTCAAACACAGGTGGGTTGTCGTTGATGTCTGCTACAGACAACTGAACAGTTTTAGAGGAGGACAGAGGTGGAGAGCCCTCGTCAGTGGCAGTGATTGTAATGTTGTAATCAGACTCTAGTTCACGGTCCAGATGTCCTGTGGTCACCAAAGAATAATAGTTTTTAATAGAAGGAACCAACTTAAAAGGGACGTTTTGCTGAATGGAGCAGCGGACCTGTCTGTTAGTCTCAGAGTCTCTATCCTGCACGTTAATGATGCCCACCTCTGTACCAGGTGACACGTTCTCAGGTATGGGGTTATTGAGAGATTTTAAATTGATTTCTGGTGGGTTGTCATTAACATCGGAGATTTCAATTATCACTTTGGAATCTGAGGTTAGGCCATATCCATCTTTGGCCTCTACCCGCATTTCATGTATTGACTCTTTTTCGAAATCCAAAGACCCTATTACTTTAAGTTCTCCCGTTTTGTGATTCAAAGCAAATGCTCTTCTACTTGTTTCTGAGATACGACTTAATTCATAAATAACCTCGCCATTTAGACCTTCATCTGCATCAGTTGCAGTAACTGTAACCACTACAGTATCAAGAGGCGAGTTTTCAGGCAGACTGGCTTTATACACTGTCTGACTAAACACTGGGGGGTTATCATTAGCATCCAGTACAGTCACATGCACAGTTGCAGTGCCAGTTCTTTGAGGACTGCCTCCATCAAGAGCAGTGAGCAATAATCTCAAATCCTGCTGTTCCTCACGGTCTAATTCATTATTCAACACTAACTCTGCAAATTTACCCCCATCTGATTTTGACTGAATTTTCAATACTAAATAATTGTTTGTCTGTAATGCATAGCTTTGAACAGTGTTTTGCCCGATATCTATATCGTGTGCCTCCAAAACACGAAAGCGAGATCCTTTTACAGCCAGTTCATTGATTTCTATCTTGATTTCATCTTTTGTGAAAACAGGTGGATTATCGTTTATATCGTGTATTTGTAGTGAAATACGGTGCAACTCCAGAGGTGCCTCTAAGATTAACTCAAATTGCAGAATACACGATGCCTTTTCGCCGCAAAGCGCCTCTCTGTCAATTCGTTCAGCAACAATCAAATCTCCAGTGTTAAGATTAATGTCACAGTACCGTTCACGGTTCAGATCGCTGTCAATGCGGGCCTTTCGAGCAGATAATTTCCCCACGTTCAATCCGAGGTCCTTTGCTATATTTCCTATGACAGATCCGGGTTTCATTTCCTCGGGAATAGAAAAGCTTGTGTCTCCATTACCGGTGTGAAGCAACTGAAGAAAGAAAGCAAAGCAGCAAAGCAGGCCGGCCGCTGAATATCCATTGTGTGCCATCCTGAGACAAGAACGAAAAACCACTCGTTGATGTTGAATGGTGTTATTTATCCCCGTGCGATTATCTGTGCGATCCAGCATAACATAAACCAACAACAGTTGCACTTGCAAACTGTGTATTTAAAGCTAATGGCTGACGAAAGCACACCCAAGTGTGCAATTTGACAAGGAGAAGAGCAAGCCCAGTAACAAAGCACGAGCAAGGGGTGGAGGCGTGTTTCCTCTGCTTGGTGAATAGCGACACTCTGAGTTCAATTTAATCGTTGCACGTTAAAGGTCCACAGTAAA
Organism: Ophiodon elongatus; assembly: GCA_016806645.1. Taxonomy (NCBI): domain Eukaryota; kingdom Metazoa; phylum Chordata; class Actinopteri; order Perciformes; family Hexagrammidae; genus Ophiodon; species Ophiodon elongatus. Next base: position 88,511 of record JACSYO010001757.1, on the reverse strand, counting down.
TGTTTTCACTGTAACTATTTTCTTGTTCGTATCATGACACATTGGCACCAATTCAAGTGCAAAAAAAAAACAAAAAACGAATGAATATTTAAGTCAACGAATAGTTTGAGTTTTACTGGAAACACATTATTTCGCAACAAAACGGACAGTTGGCTGCCAAATTACAAATCAACCGTCTTTCGGATGGCCCAAACCATTTTAACTCTTTCTACAGAAGAGAAATATTACTGCAGTCGAGTAAAACTTTCATTTGCGAGGGTGCTACCGAGAAAGTGAATTCACAAAAGTATTGGAGAGATGAACATTAGCAGCGAGCGTGGAGGTGTAAAAGGACAAAGTTGCACAGTGAGAGCTTAAATTATATATATATATATATATATATATATATATATATATATATATATATATATATACACACACACACACACACACACACACACACACACACACACACACACACACACACACACACACACACACACACAGCCAATATTATAACATGAGAGACATTAAGGGCCTCAGTATTTAAGAGAGAACTCAAATGGAAAATTATAACCATAATTAAATGTGCTGTTATAGAATGTGTTAATGCATCTTAGAGAGCTACAATGCTCATGAAAGTGTAGTTCAACTGCTGTGCACACATAACATTAACATGAAAAAAAACTTTTCATTTTCAATAAAAAATTCCCTTCTTAATAAGAAGACATTTTTGTATTACATTTCAACGTATGAAACCACTCTTGAAAGCTCTATTGCACTGCATACAAGTGCCTGATCAGAATATATCCAGGGCAAGAGGGTATGCACATGAAGATGAAGACTATGTCTTAATGGCCTAAGGAGTCTTTGAGTTACTTTGTAAACTGAGTACCACAGAATACTGGATAAACAGGGGTCAAATCTTAAAACATGTAATTTGTGTTGTGATAACCAATAGCATTAGCTGCTGGGAGACCTGAGCAGTATCCATTCCATTGAGGAGGGCACATAAGGTTACTGGCTTGTAGATGGTTGGATTTTTGGTATATGTGCTAGCTGGCTGGCTCATCAACTGTAAACTGATGGATTTAGTCTCTCGACACTCGGGTGTGGTTTAAGCTTCTGTGTTGATTTTTTTTGTAACACTTTACTTTGTGCATAGCAATACTTGTCTCATTCATTTGCAACAAACATAATTTTACAGACAGATGTACTTGATATTGTTAATTTTAAAATCATATTTTAGTTAATCAGAATGTAGTTAAAGTCAACGGGTCGTTTCCTCTTTCTCGTTCCCTTCATGTTGACAATAACTCTGTGGTAAGCAGTGTTAATCTGCTTGCCACAACATGAGTTTATTGTAATAAAATATGCACACAACCTGTGCAGGGTCAGCTCAAATAGGTCTACAGTTGAGACAATTGTGTCAGCACAATATAACATTAGTTATATGATCTAAGTGATTTTAATAGTTGTCAGCCTTGGTGAGATAGCTTTATCGAAGGATTTTTAAATCAGATTATTTCAGACGAACCAGCCTTTAAAAATGCATTTTGAGAATAAAACTGTAGAAACATTACAACATACATTATCAAGACTTTTGAATATTTTTTGGAGAGACATGTCTGTGACTGTACTGATACATTGAACGCTGGTCTAACAGTTAAGTGTAATGTTGGTGTACATCAGAATGTCAACAAAAGTCTTGGTGGTATATACAGTATTGGACCCAATCACCAACAACAATATACAAAAATGTAATATGTATTGCAACGGTGTTACTGTATAGTGCAGAAAGAAAAATGAAAAGCTGAACACAGTCAGTGTAGTGAAGCAACAGTGCTGACTAAGTGTAAGAGTGTTTTGATTTACAGATAATCGTCCGATATCTGCCAAAAACAAAAACAAGAGGTAAATATGGACAAACTAAAAATTGAAAATGCAGATCGAAAATCAGGATATTCATTTGTTGTTGTGGTGGAGGCAAGATGATAGAAGACGTAAATATTACTTCAAAGAGAAAGACTGTGGATATCTGATATTTAAAATGAAAAAATGGCAGGACGAATGCAGTTGTAAAAAAGAACGTCATGTTGCAAAACACTGTCAAAATAAATATATAAAAAATAATGTATTTTAGAAGGTTCCTACCTCTGGAGATTCATCTGATTCACCAAATACATCGGCAAAGTCTGATGGACTTTTCCTCAGAGTCTGGTCAGCAGGCAGTGTGTTGTCATTGTAAGAACTCACGAACTTAAAGTCACTGGTTCTAGAACCTGTTGTCAGGTACGCGTCATAATTGTAGGTGCTGCGTAAAGTTCCTGTGCCGTCAACGTCTGCGTAATTAGGAGGGAGATAAGCGCTGGGGATGGCAACTGCTCCATCAAACAACAGTCTGGGCTTTCTCCTGCGACAAAACCTCACACCCAGGATGATGATGATGAAGGTTAGAAAAAAGGTGGACACAGACACCAGCGCGATGATCAGATAAGAGGTCAGTTTGGAGTTCTTCTCGTCATAAGAAATATCCTTCAGTTCTGGCACCTCAGCCAAGTTATCAGAAATAAGTAAATACATGGAACAGGTGGCAGAGAGAGAGGGCTGTCCGTTATCTTTCACTGACACAATGAGGTTCTGTTTCATGCTGTCAGATTCAGAAATGTCCCGCTGGGTCCTGATCTCTCCGCTGTGGAGACCAATAGTGAAAAGTCCCGGATCAGTGGATTTGACTATATGATAGGACAGCCAGGCGTTCTGTCCGGAGTCCGCGTCCACCGCTATCACTTTGGACACCAGAGAGCCTCCGTGTGCAGCTTTGGGGACCAGCTCGGTCATGAAGGAGTTGCCCTCCGGGGCGGGGTACAGTATCTGAGGAGAGTTGTCATTCACATCCGATACGAAGACACTGACGGTCACGTTGCTGCTGAGCGGAGGAGAACCGTTGTCTCTGGCCATCACGTGGACTTTAAAACTCCTGAACTGTTCATAATCAAACGACCTCACAGCGTGGATCACCCCCGTGTCTCCGTTAACAGAGAGATAGGAGGACACCGGGGCACCGTTCACCTCACCAGGTAACAGAGAATAAATCACTGTACCGTTTTGTCTCCAGTCGGGGTCTCGAGCAGTAACGGAACATAAAGTGGAGCCAGGTTTGTTATTTTCAGTCACATAAGCGCTGTAGGACTGTTCCTCAAACACAGGTGGGTTGTCGTTGATGTCTGCTACAGACAACTGAACAGTTTTAGAGGAGGACAGAGGTGGAGAGCCCTCGTCAGTGGCAGTGATTGTAATGTTGTAATCAGACTCTAGTTCACGGTCCAGTTGTCCTGTGGTCACCAGAGAATAATAGTTTTTAATAGAAGGAACCAACTTAAAAGGGACGTTTTGCTGAATGGAGCAGCGGACCTGTCTGTTAGTCTCAGAGTCTCTATCCTGCACGTTAATGATGCCCACCTCTGTACCAGGTGACACGTTCTCAGGTATGGGGTTAGTCAGTGATTTCAGATATATCACAGGAGCGTTATCATTTATATCTGTAACATCTATTATAACTTTGGCGTAAGAGGTTAGTCCTAAACCATCTTTAGCTTCTACTCTCATTTCAAAAGAACTCCTTTCTTCAAAGTCAATCATACCAGTTACTTTAATTTCTCCGGTTTTAGGATCAATGGAAAATACATTTACATCGTCATCAGAAACGTGACCAAAGTCATATGTAACGTCTCCATTTACTCCTTCATCTGCGTCAGTAGCACTAATATGAATCACTATGGTACCTGGAGGAGAGTTTTCAGGCAGACTGGCTTTATAAACGGCCTGACTAAACACTGGGGCGTTATCATTAGCATCCAGTACAGTGACGTGTATGACTACAGTACCTGATCTCTGAGGAGAGCCTCCATCTAAAGCTGTGAGAAGCAAATTAATGTCTTTCTGCTTTTCTCGATCAAGCTTGTTCTCCAGCACGAGTTCAACCTTGTTGCTGTCAACAGCGAGAATAAAGTTATCGTTCTTTTGCAGGTTGTACCTTTGAACAGCGTTTTGACCTATATCTGCGTCATGGGCCTCCTCGATGGAGAAGCGGTTTCCCTTGTCAGCGGACTCGCTTATTTCCATTTCAATCAAATTATCGTTAAATTGCGGCGAGTTGTCGTTCACATCTTGAATATGAAGACTTACACGATGAAGCTCCAGAGGATTTTCTAACACCAGATCTACTTTCACGACACAAGAGGGTTTCTTTCCACAAATACTTTCTCTGTCCATTCTCTCCGATGTGATCAGATCTCCGGTACTCAGATTAATATCACAGTACCGTTTACGAGTCCCCTCAAAATCAACACGGGCCTTTCGGGAAGATAAGGTCCTCAGATCGAGACCGAGATCTTTGGCGATATTTCCAATAACAGACTCGCGTTTCATCTCTTCTGGAATAGAATAACTCAGGTCTCCATTAACGAGGTGCAGCGCTACAACGAAGGAAGCGATGCAGAGAATCAGACGAAGCGACGAATATCCTTTGTCTCCCATCCTTACACAAAAAGGACCATTGAGAATCTTAGCCGGATTGAAATGGTTAATATATCCAAAAAGAGTTAATAATCCAATACTCAGCACCAGTGTTCACAAAAATATGTCCACGATTGAACAAATTCTCTCGGAAAAATACAACTGACATCCATTCAGTACTAGTGGGTGGAGTGGTGTGTGTTTGTATTCTGTAAGCCAACAGCGACACCATGAGTCGCTTGCTATCTTCACAGTTATGATTGAATATGGCCATTTCACTATGTCCTCAATATCTTACTATGACGACATCTGAAATATCACTAAAACAGTTCAATGTCAATAATTTCTGACAAAGTAAAACAGAGAGGCAAGGTTCAGCACCATGGACAGTGGTGGAAGATACTGATCATTTGCTAGAAAAGTAAACGTAAAATATCAACAAGTAAATACACTCTATTACAAGTTAAAGTCCTGCATTTGAAATTTGATGCTAGCAAAAGTGGTATTACTATTATTGTAAACAATGTATTTAAAGTATTTAAAAGTAAAAGCAGTCTTTCAGCAGAAAAAGGCCCCAGTGACTAATATATTATTATTCATGAAATGGTTAGACTGTTGATTGTGATGCATCAATATTCAAGCAGCATTTCACTGTTGAAGCTGGTGGATGTGAAATTAGATTGAATTTACACACAATAAGTCCAGCGGGTCCAGGCCTAGTCATTTGCCACCTCTGAAGGGTCATTGGAATCTTAATCTAGAAAGTAACTAACAACTATCTGTCAGGTAAATGTAGTGAGTTAAAGATATTTTTCCCAATGAAATGAAGTGTAAATGAGTAAAGTAGCAGAAAGTGAAATTACACAAGTAAAGTGCAAGTCTGTCCACATTTTACTGAGGTACATTGTTTGAAATAATTTACTTATTTACTCTGAACTATGGTCCATGGAAAAATACAGTGGATGGCCACTGACTAAAGGATTAAAGCTTTAATAATGTCACTCTACAAGAATCTTGAGACAAAAAATGTGTCTGCGTTGTAAACAATTTACTTCAAACACAAACCATCCATTCATTGTAATTTCCTCAGTGTTGGAGATGTGTGCAATACAACTGAGCTCAACGATATTTTACTGTTGCATTTCCAAGGACATTACAATATAAATAATGTGTCTGTTTGGCTTTAACTCAGTCAAAGTGCTTTATGCTATTGTGTTGGCTATACATGACCACATACTGCTGAAATTATGACGAAGAAGCCAGCATACCTTTGAGAATGAAACTGAAACATGCACTAGACTGTAATATAATGCTGACATAAACATATGGGTGAGGGCTCTAAGACAATGAGCTGAGGCAGTCAAGGAAAGTAAACAATCTTAACTGTAACAACATAGAGGAATACACATTTTACCAAATTACAGTTACAAATATAAAAACAAAACAAAAATGTTTTGCTCGTAGTTGCTCTTCACATTAAGAGCTTGTTAACAATTTTGAGTTCATGTATAAATGCACGTGTATGACTAAGGGAAAGCACTTGTTATTATTATTATCATTATCATTATAATTAACTTCTATATTAAGAATGAAAAGTCAGAGTATAATATTATTATCACCCAATCATCCCATTAAAATGTTACAGTGTAGCCCAAGGTAAAATAAAACACAAATACAGGTTTGGTTTTGCATGAAGAGTATTTCAGCACCACGGACGGATACCTCGAGATTTGGAAGGACAAGTGTCACCAGGATGCTGCATGTGAAACTTTGTCTACCAGGGCCAATGTATATCCATTACTGTGAGTAAGACAGTACCACAAAAGAAAATACTAACTTGCCCTTAAAGCTATAAAGTTAGTGACACACTCAGGTGGAATCAGGTGTAGGAACTGCAGTGTTTTGATTATTCAATGACAGTAAAGGTTAGGTGATAACCAGTATTACGTGCTGGAATATGAAAAAAGAAAATGCTGTACAGCGAACAATGAGGAGCCGCCTTGATGCTTCATTTTCTGAAGTACTTCTGCTACTCCATCACTTTGAATTCCACTTTCCTATTAAGATATAAGTGTAAAACCTTCTATAAGGGTCAAGTTTTCCCCCCTTGAAAAGTGGTTGAAAAAAAGAAATTAGACGCCTATGATTTTGTTCACCTTATTAGCAAATTAGTAACATTCAAGTTGGTAAAAAGCAGCATTGTGAAACCATTTAACACTGAATTACAAATGGATACGGTTTGTAATTAATATTAATAAATGTGTTTATTTGTGAAACAGGAGGCCCGAACAAAATTCATAAAAACGTGTTGACATAGAGGGAAAGAAAACATGTCAAAGGCAAAACATCATGGGCTCCAATGTTTTCAAGAACAAGGAGCAAATATGTGTAAACATTTGCTGGCATAATGAACAATATTAATAGGCATTTAAAAAAAACAATCCTAAACTAACCAAACGTTTAAATTAGAAATCTAAAAAGTACCTTTGAATAAATCATTCTAAATGCTGCAGACAAACTAAACTGCTCAACAAGCAAGCCAAAATACATATATTGTGACAAGGACACTAGCAAGAAAGGCTCCTAGTACTTCAGAAGAATATTAATGTTCAAATATTCATTGTTTTTGGCTCAACATTGGAAATATAGAAGAATTTAGCACAAAGGACAGAAACCTCTTACAGAAGGACAAAAAAAATTATTGAACACTGTTTTGGTCTACTGGCCATAAACAGTTTCACAAAAGTAAACACAAACTTATCCTTACACCTACACCGTTAGCCACCTTCCCCTCAGCTGAGTCACACATAAGAGATTTTCTATCACATGCTGATAAGTGACAGTGATATATACGGAAGAAATATGTTTTACTGCCAACAATGTAAAAGTAAATATTCACAACAGCCTACACAAAATTAATAATTAAAAAAAGAATGATTCTGTGACAGCTTCACTCATATCTACACTTCATATCCACTTCTCCTTGAGTACCAAGATGTCTGATGATTGGAATAACAAGTAGTCGCGAATGACTGTGCTATTCCAAATTAGTCCCACATCACATAGTATAAAAATGCTGAGTTTATAAAAAACAAAAATAAACTACTGGAAGGAATGACATTCAAAGTGTATCTTTCTGAGACAGGACCTGAAAAGATTTGACACCTGTGTCAACAAGATAGCATAAATATAAGTAGAATATGTCAAAGAAAAACTAAATGTGGAGTCCCATGGTTTTGAAGGACGAAAGGCAAACGTGCAATACATTTCAGGTGTAAATGACAAAGTGAAAGGCAATCAAATGAAAACGTTAGCTTCAGCAATCACAAAACAACTGTCAGAGGAATAACCACATATTGCTGCCAGACAAACAAATATTAAAAGGTATCAGTGAATAAGCCAAACATGGAAAGTGACCAATAAAGTACTTTAGAAGGTTCCTACCTCTACAGACGGCTCTAAATCATCAAAAGGGTCAGCGAAGTCGGATGGACTTTTCCTCAGAGTCTGGTCAGCAGGCAGTGTGTTGTCATTGTAAGATGACACGAACTTAAAGTCACTGGTTCTAGAACCTGTTGTCAGGTACGCGTCATAATTGTAGGTGCTGCGTAAAGTTCCTGTGCCGTCAACGTCTGCGTAATTAGGAGGGAGATAAGCGCTGGGGATGGCAACTGCTCCATCAAACAACAGTCTGGGCTTTCTCCTGCGACAAAACCTCACACCCAGGATGATGATGATGAAGGTCAGGAAAAAGGTGGACACAGACACCAGCGCGATGATCAGATAAGAGGTCAGTTTGGAGTTCTTCTCGTCATAAGAAATATCCTTCAGTTCTGGCACCTCAGCCAAGTTATCAGAAATAAGTAAATACATGGAACAGGTGGCAGAGAGAGAGGGCTGTCCGTTATCTTTCACTGACACAATGAGGTTCTGTTTCATGCTGTCAGATTCAGAAATGTCCCGCTGGGTCCTGATCTCTCCGCTGTGGAGACCAATAGTGAAAAGTCCCGGATCAGTGGATTTGACTATATGATAGGACAGCCAGGCGTTCTGTCCGGAGTCCGCGTCCACCGCTATCACTTTGGACACCAGAGAGCCTCCGTGTGCAGCTTTGGGGACCAGCTCGGTCATGAAGGAGTTGCCCTCCGGGGCGGGGTACAGTATCTGAGGAGAGTTGTCATTCACATCCGATACGAAGACACTGACGGTCACGTTGCTGCTGAGCGGAGGAGAACCGTTGTCTCTGGCCATCACGTGGACTTTAAAACTCCTGAACTGTTCATAATCAAACGACCTCACAGCGTGGATCACCCCCGTGTCTCCGTTAACAGAGAGATAGGAGGACACCGGGGCACCGTTCACCTCACCAGGTAACAGAGAATAAATCACTGTACCGTTTTGTCTCCAGTCGGGGTCTCGAGCAGTAACGGAACATAAAGTGGAGCCAGGTTTGTTATTTTCAGTCACATAAGCGCTGTAGGACTGTTCCTCAAACACAGGTGGGTTGTCGTTGATGTCTGCTACAGACAACTGAACAGTTTTAGAGGAGGACAGAGGTGGAGAGCCCTCGTCAGTGGCAGTGATTGTAATGTTGTAATCAGACTCTAGTTCACGGTCCAGTTGTCCTGTGGTCACCAGAGAATAATAGTTTTTAATAGAAGGAACCAACTTAAAAGGGACGTTTTGCTGAATGGAGCAGCGGACCTGTCTGTTAGTCTCAGAGTCTCTATCCTGCACGTTAATGATGCCCACCTCTGTACCAGGTGACACGTTCTCAGGTATGGGGTTAGTCAGTGATTTCAGATATATCACAGGAGCGTTATCATTTATATCTGTAACATCTATTATAACTTTGGCGTAAGAGGTTAGTCCTAAACCATCTTTAGCTTCCACTCTCATTTCAAAAGAACTCCTTTCTTCAAAGTCAATCACACCAGTTACTTTAATTTCTCCAGTTTTAGGATCAATGGAAAATACATTTACATCGTCATCAGAAACGTGACCAAAGTGATACGTAACGTCTCCATTTACTCCTTCATCTGCGTCAGTAGCACTAACATTAATCACTATGGTACCTGGAGGAGAGTTTTCAGGCAGACTGGCTTTATAAACGGCCTGACTAAACACTGGGGCGTTATCATTAGCATCCAGTACAGTGACGTGTATGACTACAGTACCTGATCTCTGAGGAGAGCCTCCATCTAAAGCTGTGAGAAGCAAATTAATGTATTTTTGCTTTTCTCGATCAAGCTTGTTCTCCAGCACGAGTTCAACCTTGTTGCTGTCAACAGCGAGAATAAAGTTATCGTTCTTTTGCAGGTTGTACCTTTGAACAGCGTTTTGACCTATATCTGCGTCATGGGCCTCCTCGATGGAGAAGCGGTTTCCCTTGTCAGCGGACTCGCTTATTTCCATTTCAATCAAATTTTCTTTGAATTTTGGCGAGTTGTCGTTTACATCTTGAATATGAAGACTTACACGATGAAGCTCCAGAGGATTTTCTAACACCAGATCTACTTTCACGACACAAGAGGGTTTCTTTCCACAAATATTTTCTCTGTCCATTCTCTCCGATGTGATCAGATCTCCGGTACTCAGATTAATATCACAGTACCGTTTACGAGTCCCCTCAAAATCAACACGGGCCTTTCGGGAAGATAAGGTCCTCAGATCGAGACCGAGATCTTTGGCGATATTTCCAATAACAGACTCGCGTTTCATCTCTTCTGGAATAGAATAACTCAGGTCTCCATTAACGAGGTGCAGCGCTACAACGAAGGAAGCGATGCAGAGAATCAGACGAAGCGCTGAATATCCTTTGTCTCCCATCCTGACACAAAAAGGAGCATTGAGAATCTTAGCCGGATTGAAATGGTTAATATATCCAAAAAGAGTTAATAATCCAAAACTCAGCACCAGTGTTCACAAAAATATGTCCACGATTGAACAAATTCTCTCGGAAAAATACAACTGACATCCATTCAGTACTAGTGGGTGGAGTGGTGTGTGTTTGTATTCTGTAAGCCAACAGCGACACCATGAGTCGCTTGCTATCTTCACAGTTATGATTGAATATGGCCATTTCACTATGTGCTCAATATCTTACTATGAAGACATCTGAAATATCACTAAAACAGTTCAATGTCAATAATTTATGCCACAGTAAAACAGAGAGGTAAGGTTCAGCACCATGGACAGTGGTGGAAGATACTGATCATGTGCGAGAAAAGTAAACGTAACATATGAACAAGTAAATATACTCCATTACAAGTTAAAGTCCTGCATTTTTTATTTGATCCTAGCAAAGGTGCAGAACTAGTATTTTAAAAATGTATTTAAAGTATTTAAAAGTAAAAGCAGTCTTGTAGCAGAAAAAGGCCCCAGTGACTGATATATTATTATATATGAAATGGTTAGATTGTTGATTGTGATGCATCAATATTCAAGCAGCATTTCACTGTTGAAGCTGGTGGATGTGAAGTTAGATTGAATTTACACACAATAAGTCCAGCGGGTCCCAGCCTAGTGGTTTGTCACCTCTGAAGGGTCATAGAATCTTAATCTACAAAGTAACTACCAACTGTATCTGTCAGATAAATGTAGTGAGTTAAAGATAACTTTATTTCCCAATGAAATGTAGTGGAAAAGCGTAAAGTAGCAGAAAGTGAAAATACTCAAGTAAAGTACAATTCCGTCAACAATTTACTGAAGTACATTGTTTGAAATAATTTACATATTTACTCTGAACTATGTATGGTCCATGGAAAATGATGGCCGACTAAAGGATTCCATCTTTAATAATGTCACTATAAAAGAATCTTGGGACAAAAAGTGTGTCTGTGTTGTAAACAATTTACCTCAAACACAAACCATCCATTCATTGTAATTTCCTCAGTGTTGGAAATGTGTACAATACAACTGAGCTTAAGAACATTTCATTGTCATATTTACAAGGACATTGCGATGTAAATAATGTGTCTGTGTGACTTTAACTCAGTCAAAGTGCCTTAAACTATGTGTTGACCATACATGACCACATACTGCTGAAATTAAGACAAAAAATCCAACATACCTTTGACAATGACACTGAAACATGCACTAGATTGTAATATAACGCTGACATAAAAATATTGGTGAGGGTTCAAAGACAATGAGCTGAGGCAGTCAGGGAAAGTAAACAATCTTAACTGTAACAACATTGAGGAATAAATATTTGACCAAATTATAGTTACAAAAATAGGAACAAACTAAAATATTTTTGCTCGTATTTGCTCTTAACATTAAGAGCTTTTTAGGAAGTTTGAGTTCATGAATAATGCACGTGTATAACTAAGGGAAAGCGCTTGTTATTATTATTATCATCATCATCATCATCATATATCTATATTAATAATGAAAAGTCAGGGCATTATATTATTATCACCCACTCATCAAATTAAAAAATTACAGTGTAGCTCAAGGTAAAATAAAAGACAAATACAGGTTTTGTTTTGCATGAAGAGTATTTCAGCACCACGGACAGATACCTCGAGATTTGGAAAGACAAGTGTCTCCAGGATGCTGCATGTGAAACTTTGTGTACCAGGGCTAATGTATATCCATTACTGTGAGTAAGACAGTACCACAAAAGAAAATACTAACTTGCCCTTAAAGCTATAAAGTTAGTGACACACTCAGGTGGAATCAGGTGTAGCAACTGCAGTGTTTTGATTATTCAATGACAGTAAAGGTGAGGTGATAACCAGTATTACGTGCTGGAATATGACAAGAGAAAACGCTGTAAAGTGACAATTGAGGAGCCGCCTTGATGCTTCATTTTCTTAAATACTTCTGCTTCTATATCACTTTGAATTCCACTTTCCTATTAAGATATAAGTGTAAAATCTTCTATAAGGGTTATGTTTGCAACCGTGAAAAGTGATTGATAAAAACAAATTTGGCGTGATTTCGTTTATCTAAATAGAAAATAATTTACATTCAAGATGGTAAAAAGCAGTTTGTGAAACCATTTTACATTGAATTACAGATGGATACTGTTTGTAATTAATCTGAATAAATGTGTTCATTTGTGAAACGAGACACCTGAACAAAATCCTTAAACACGTGTTGACATAAAGGTGAAAAAAACGTGTGATGGACAAAATATGCTGGGCTCCAATGTTTTCAAGAACAAGGAGCAGAAATGTGTAAACATTTGCAGGCATAGTGAACAAGATTAATAGTCATTTAAAAAAACAATCCTTCACTGACCAAACATTTCAATTAAAAATCTAAAAAGCATCTTAGAATTTCAAACAAAAAAAGAAATGCTGCAGACAAACTAAACTGCTCAACAAGCAAGCCAAAATGCATATATTGTGACAAGTACACTATCACAAGGAAGGCGTCTAGTACTTCAGAAGACCAAACATTTTCAAATATTCATGGTTTTTGGCTCAACATTGGAAATATAGAAGAATTGAGAAAAACAGACAGAGACCCCTTATGGCAGGACACAAAAATATTGAACACTGTTTAGGTCTCCTGGCCTGAGTTCTTAGACTGCACTGACGTCAGTTTGTGACAGTTTCAAAAAAGTAAACACAGACTTATCCTTACACCTACACCGTTAGCCACCTTCCCCTCAGCTGAGTCACAAAAAATAGTTTTTTTATCAACTGCTGATAAGTGACAGTGATATATATTGAAAAAAATGTTTTACAACCAACAATGTAAAAGTAAATATTCACAACAGCCTACGCAAAATTAATGATTAAAAAAATAATGATTCTGTGACCGCTTCACTCATATCTACACTTCATATCCACTTCTCCTTGACTCCAAAGATGTCTGATGACTGGAATAACTCGTAGTCGCGAATGACCGTGTTATTGTAATTACCAAATTAGTCCCACATCACATAGTATAAAAACGCTGAGTTTATAAAACCGACAAAAATAAACTACTGGGAATGACATTCAAAGTGTATCTTTCTGAGACAGGACCTGGAAAGAGTTGATACCTGTGTCAATGAGATAGAATATATATAAGTAGAATATGTCAAAGAAACACCAGGTGAGGAGTCCCATGGTTTTGAAGGACAAAAGGCAAACGTGTAATACATTTCAGGTGTAAAAGAAAAAGTGAAAGGCAATCAAATCAAAACGTTAGCTTCAGCAATCACAAAACAACTGTCAGAGGAATAACCACATGCTGCTGCTGGACAAACAAATATTAAAATGTGTCAGTGAACAAGCCAAACATGGATATTAACAAGTAAAGTACTTTAGAAGGTTCCTACCTCTACAGACGGCTCTAAATCATCAAAAGGGTCAGCGAAATCTGATGGACTTTTCCTCAGAGTCTGGTCAGCAGGCAGTGTGTTGTCATTGTAAGATGACACGAACTTAAAGTCACTGGTTCTAGAACCTGTTGTCAGGTACGCGTCATAATTGTAGGTGCTGCGTAAAGTTCCTGTGCCGTCAACGTCTGCGTAATTAGGAGGGAGATAAGCGCTGGGGATGGCAACTGCTCCATCAAACAACAGTCTGGGCTTTCTCCTGCGACAAAACCTCACACCCAGGATGATGATGATGAAGGTCAGGAAAAAGGTGGACACAGACACCAGCGCGATGATCAGATAAGAGGTCAGTTTGGAGTTCTTCTCGTCATAAGAAATATCCTTCAGTTCTGGCACCTCAGCCAAGTTATCAGAAATAAGTAAATACATGGAACAGGTGGCAGAGAGAGAGGGCTGTCCGTTATCTTTCACTGACACAATGAGGTTCTGTTTCATGCTGTCAGATTCAGAAATGTCCCGCTGGGTCCTGATCTCTCCGCTGTGGAGACCAATAGTGAAAAGTCCCGGATCAGTGGATTTGACTATATGATAGGACAGCCAGGCGTTCTGTCCGGAGTCCGCGTCCACCGCTATCACTTTGGACACCAGAGAGCCTCCGTGTGCAGCTTTGGGGACCAGCTCGGTCATGAAGGAGTTGCCCTCCGGGGCGGGGTACAGTATCTGAGGAGAGTTGTCATTCACATCCGATACGAAGACACTGACGGTCACGTTGCTGCTGAGCGGAGGAGAACCGTTGTCTCTGGCCATCACGTGGACTTTAAAACTCCTGAACTGTTCATAATCAAACGACCTCACAGCGTGGATCACCCCCGTGTCTCCGTTAACAGATAGATAGGAGGACACCGGGGCACCGTTCACCTCACCAGGTAACAGAGAATAAATCACTGTACCGTTTTGTCTCCAGTCGGGGTCTCGAGCAGTAACGGAACATAAAGTGGAGCCAGGTTTGTTATTTTCAGTCACATAAGCGCTGTAGGACTGTTCCTCAAACACAGGTGGGTTGTCGTTGATGTCTGCTACAGACAACTGAACAGTTTTAGAGGAGGACAGAGGTGGAGAGCCCTCGTCAGTGGCAGTGATTGTAATGTTGTAATCAGACTCTAGTTCACGGTCCAGTTGTCCTGTGGTCACCAGAGAATAATAGTTTTTAATAGAAGGAACCAATTTAAAAGGGGCGTTTTGCTGAATGGAGCAGCGGACCTGTCTGTTAGTCTCAGAGTCTCTATCCTGCACGTTGACGATGCCCACCTCTGTACCAGGTGACACGTTCTCAGGTATGGGGTTAGTCAGTGATTTCAGATATATCACAGGAGCGTTATCATTTATATCTGTAACATCTATTATAACTTTGGCGTAAGAAGTTAGTCCTAAACCATCTTTAGCTTGCACCCTCATTTCAAAAGAACTCCTTTCTTCAAAGTCAATCACACCAGTTACTTTAATTTCTCCAGTTTTAGGATCAATGGAAAATACATTTACATCGTCATCAGAAACGTGACCAAAGTGATACGTAACGTCTCCATTTACTCCTTCATCTGCGTCAGTAGCACTAACATTAATCACTATGGTATCTGGAGGAGAGTTTTCAGGCAGACTGGCTTTATAAACGGCCTGACTAAACACTGGGGCGTTATCATTAGCATCCAGTACAGTGACGTGTATGACTACAGTACCTGATCTCTGAGGAGAGCCTCCATCTAAAGCTGTGAGAAGCAAATTAATGTATTTTTGCTTTTCTCGATCAAGCTTGTTCTCCAGCACGAGTTCAACCTTGTTGCTGTCAACAGCGAGAATAAAGTTATCGTTCTTTTGCAGGTTGTACCTTTGAACAGCGTTTTGACCTATATCTGCGTCATGGGCCTCCTCGATGGAGAAGCGGTTTCCCTTTTCAGCTGACTCCCGTATTTCCATTTCAATCAAATTTTCTCTGAATTTTGGCGAGTTGTCGTTCACATCTTGAATATGAAGACTTACACGATGAAGCTCCAGAGGATTTTCTAACACCAGATCTACTTTCACGACACAAGAGGGTTTCTTTCCACAAAGATTTTCTCTGTCCATTCTCTCCGATGTGATCAGATCTCCGGTACTCAGATTAATATCACAGTACCGTTTACGAGTCCCCTCAAAATCAACACGGGCCTTTCGGGAAGATAAGGTCCTCAGATCGAGACCGAGATCTTTGGCGATATTTCCAATAACAGACTCGCGTTTCATCTCTTCTGGAATCGAATAACTCAGGTCTCCATTAACGAGGTGCAGCGCTACAATAAAGCACGCGAAGCAGAAGATCGGGCCTTGCGCTGAATATCCTTTGTCTCCCATCCTCGTAAAAACACGTCCACGGCTTGTAAAAATTACTGTACAGAACAAATAAATTGTAATCAAAAACTCAGTCAGTAATCCAACATGTTTTGCAAAAGCGAACGCAAAGAAAAACAGTCGTGAAGGGTTTGTTCTGAGAAATTTCACCCGTTTGTAAAGCAGTACTAGTGGGTGGAGATGTCGGTGCTACTCGTGTGCTGGCCCACAGCGGCACCATGAGTCACTTTTCAGTCTTTGCATCTACATGCAATATTCTCCACAAAGTCTACCCGCCTCATCTTCACCCTCTTTAAAACCAACTGTGTGCCATCAGATAACACAGACGCCACAATATAATGTATATTGTTCAACGAATTTCACTTTCGTATTGATCAGCTTGTATTTACTTTAAGAAAAAAGCTTAAATAGAAAATAAAACTTAAAATGTAAAATACAATGATTTTCACAAAAAAATAATGCTAGACATTTTTTTAGATATTTTTCAGCACCGTGGATAAACAACAGCACTTAACCATTATTCACATCACTGTAAAATAATGTTGGTACACAATGTGTAAAACGTCAGGTTTGACTAATGTATAGACAAAGCAAACAGAATATGATAAAATATGTGTTGCTTAAAATATTCATTATTATTACCTTTTTAGGAAGCCATATTTAGAAGAATGTATGCTGATAGTTAGCTCAGTTCATGCTCTTTTATTTTGTGTTGTGAAATATTCATACTTAGAGCCTCTTTTAAGGGGCAAATAATTCATTATATTATTATAGTATCGTAAATATCGCTACACAAGAGAAAGAAAACAAGTTTTCATGGCAGAGGAGGGCTTGTTCTACGACTTTTTTTTATTTATGCGTCACTATTTTGTCTCCAGTCAGGGTCCCACGTGGTCATAAAATGCGAGGTGGCACATCATTTTTTATAATTAATAATTCGTATATAATATCCATATTATCATAACAATACTAAAGACACTGTTGCCCTACAATGCAAAACATGGTGTGTGGCCAAAAACTGAAAACCATACTGACATACAATTAAGGCATTAAGAGGGTCGGAACAACCACACAAAACTGAGTAAAACACAGACCTTCACTGTTTCAGCACCATGGAAAGCGACACACATTTATTTTGATCATTTCTACTTAGTCCTCAACAATTTTAGTATCTACAATTAAAAATAGGAGTCAATATTTGCCTTTATTAGATAATAAAAAATAGTAGTTTTATCTATGTGCATCATGAAGGTGTCAAATTCAGTCAGCAATACAATAGAACAAATGCATATCATATACACAACCCTGTCTCCTAAAACTTACGTTCCCCCAGAACTAAAACGCATTCTCAATTACGTTTGACCAGAAACCGATTTTCTTCCTAATTACGTTTGTGTTTGACGTATTACAAATACGTTTCTAATCAACGTATCTTTGCCGTTTGTTTTCTTGCTTTGCTTTCCTACAATGTGCTCGACCACACGTCGGGCTTAATTGGAAATTGCCACCCCCCACCGCCGCCGACGCCACCGCCACCTCATTACTTAGTTTAATGATCTCCGTCCCCTTCCTCAGTCCTCACAGCCTATCACAAAGCAACGTCACCTGAAACTTGCTTTGCTCAACACTCGCTCACTCAACAACAAAAGCCTCATTCTGAATGAGTTCATAACGGTCAGTAACCTTGATTTCCTCTGCCTCACTGAAACATGGCATAAACCCCTGGACTATTTCTCACTTAACCAGACCACTCCCAGATTCACATACATTGACAAACCTCTTCCTGAGGGGCGGGGAGGTGGTGTTGCTGCTGTTTATAGGGAGGACATTAAAACAACCCTCATTCCCATTCCTGCCATTCATTCTTTTGAACATCTTGCTTTCAAACTCTCTGGTCCCACTCCTTTGGTAACTGCTGTGATCTACCGCCCCCCCCCCCCAAAGCCAAACCCCTCTTTTCTCTCTGACTTTTCTGATTTTCTGACCCAGCTATGTGCCATTTCAGCCTCCGTTCTCCTCCTAGGTGATTTTAACATCCACATTGATAACACTGACTGTAAATATGCCATATAATTCCTGGAACTGCTACAATGCTTCAACTTCACACAACATATCAACTTCCCCACTCACAGCCGAGGTCACATCCTGGATTTGGTCTGCTCCACTGGTCTCACAATACCTCAACTCTCCAGCCTCAACCTCAATATCTCTGACCACTTGGCTATCACCATGGACATTGACATCCCTATCCCCATCCCAAAAGCCAAGCGCAATATATGTCCCCCACAACTCTTTCAGCCTCTCTTGCCACTACCATGTCTGCCTCCCCTCCCCCGCTGTCTGATAATCCCTCCGATCTTGTAAACTACTACAATAACACACTCTCCTCCTGTCTTGATCAGCTAGCTCCCATTAAAACCAAAACTGTTTCATTCACACACTCAGCTCCCTGGTATACTCCTGAACTCCACCATATGAAATCCCGTCAGCGCCAGCTTGAAAGACTCTACAAGAAAACAGGTTTAACTGTCCATCTCCAAGCCCACTCTGACTACCTTAAACAATATAAAGACGCTCTCACCTCAGCCCACTCCACCTACTACTCACACCTCATACACTCTGGCTCCTCTAACCCCAAAACTCTCTTCTCCACAATAAACAAACTCTTCAATCTCAGGGACAACACCTCCAAATCCTTCACAGTGGACAAATGCAACTCTTTCCTTTCATTTTTCAAAACAAAAATCGACACCATTTACAGCAACCTGAACACCTCCCCCGCTCTTTCCATCTCTCCACCTGCCAAATACTGGAACGCGTTGTCGCTGCCCAAATCAAAGCCCACCTCATCTCCAACGATCTGTTCGAGCCATTTCAATCCGGTTTCCGCTTACAGCACAGCACTGAAACAGCCCTTCTTAAAGTCACCAATGACCTCCTCCTCTCCTCAGACTCTGGTCACCTCAACATTTTCATTCTCCTCGACCTCACTGCGGCTTTCGACACCATCAACCACAACATCCTTCTCTCCCGCCTCGAATCGTCCCTCAACATCACCAGAACTGCTCTCTCCTGGCTTAAAACATATCTCACAAACAGACAACAGTTCATTAGTATCAACAACTGCACCTCCTCCACTGCTCCTCTGTCTCAAGGCATCCCCCAGGGTTCGGTGCTTGGTCCTCTTCTGTTCATCCTCTACCTGCTCCCTCTTCGTAATATCATACGTCAACAAGGTCTCCTCTTCCACTGCTACGCCGATGATGTCCAGCTCTACATCTCCACAAAGGCCATCACCACCACTACTCACTCCACTCTGACCAACTGCCTGACTGATATTAAATCATGGATGCAAACCAACTTCCTTAAACTTAACTGTGATAAAACTGACATGATCATCATCGGTCCCAAATCCCTCACTAAAACCAGTCACAACTTCTGCCTCACCATCGACAACTCCACTCTGTCTCCCTCCCCACACATCCGCAACCTCGGAGTCATGTTTGACAGCAACCTCTCCTTTGAACACCACGTCAAACAAATCACCAGAACTGCCTTCTTTCACTTAAAAAACATAGCCCGTCTCCGCCTATCACTCTTCTCATCTGCTGCTGAAACTCTGATCCACACCTTCATCACCTCCAGAATTGACAATTGCAACAGTATTCTTTATGGCACATCATCCAAAATCCTGAATAAACTTCAATACATTCAGAACTCTGCTGCTCACCTGCTCACCCACTCCCGTTCCCGTGATCACATCACCCCTGTTCTCCAGAACCTCCATTGGCTCCCCGTCCCAAAATGGATCCAATACAAAGTCCTTCTCCTCATTCACAAAGCCCTCCACAACCAGGCCCCCTCCTACTTCACCGACCTGCTCCACCACCACACTCCATCCCGTGAGCTCCGCTCCTCTGATGCCAACCTCCTGTCTATCCCACTCAGGACCAAGCAGCGGAGATGGGGTGACAGAGCCTTTTCCATAGCTGCCCCCTCCCTCTGGAACTCTCTCCCCAAACACATTCGAGACTGCACTGACCTTTCTATATTCAAATCGCAAATCAAAACCCACCTTTTCAGAAGTGCTTTTAATTTATGACTATTGTATGTTCCATGTTTTTAATGTATAGCTCTTTTATGATGATGATTTTTGTAAATTATTTTTGTAAAGTGCCTTTGAGAATTTTGAAAAGCGCTATATAAATAAAATGTATTATTATTATGATTAATATTATTTAATTCCCGTATATTTTGTATCGCCTGCGCATTATGCCAGCATTAGGTGTCTGCCATTGATGTGTGTCATAGGAACTATTCGTGTATACCATAACGGTAGTTTTTTGCACCTAAACTGATTCATACAACTCCATCAATGGGGATTCCCAAGTGACGTCATACGTAATAAGGTCAATGGTCACGTGAAGGACGTACTGGGGACACGCCCATTAGCCTTGTTTACGTTATCCTGCTAGCGTTTCATTTTCGACCAAATCCATTGGACTAATTATTATACTGGTTAAAGGTTAATTAATCACAGGTGTTTTTTGGCGTTTCATGTCTAACCATTATTTTAATTCTACGTTCTCATGCCACCGTCGTGTATTTGTGGGGATGTAGTACAAGCTTGGGATCCCTCTTGTAGCTTTGGAGTAGTTAACCATCTGTATATAATATTGTTCGTACTTTTTTTCTGTATCGATCACGACACTATCGCACTTTGCAGATATATTTATTTGTTTTGCATGTTTAACCGGGAATATTTTCCTGTAGAACAGGAAGTACGTCACTTCATTTTAAATCCACCAGTATTCAATTTTCAAAATGTTAGAACAGCTTAAACGTTGGAAAAGTTTTTCCATTTTTTAAATGTGGTCGAGCGCGTTGTAGGAAAGCAAAGCAAGAAAACAAACGGCAAAGATACGTTGATTAGAAACATATTTGTAATACGTCAAACACAAACGTCATCAGGGAGAAAATACGTTTCTGGTCAAACGTATTTGAGAATGTGTTTTAGTTCTGGGGGAACGTAATTTTTAGGAGACAGGGTTGCATATACATTATGACCACAATGTCACATCACATCTGCAAGTGTTAAAGGAGTACTACAATTTACATATTGCATGCCTATATTAAAGAAAAAAAGACATCAAAATCAATGTGCAGAACCAGACATCATCTTTATTATTCCAACCATTCTTCTCTCCTGTCAAAAGCTGCCATCTGTTACCCACAATGCAAATTTTGCATCTACAATTCAGTCAGACATTTGGGTGTATTAAGCTAGTAGCAGCTTATATTCCGAGAAAAGTTCCGGGGAGACAAAGGACTTCTTGGACCAAAAGTTATAATAAAGCATATTTAATAAAGTGAAAAGCGTTGTGATAACAGAGTACAAATCTCAGTGGGGATCCTAGGCCACAGCAGTCCACAGGCCCAAACAGTTGCCTGTAAAGGCATCCTGAGAGAGTTACTGTCTGTGCTGGCGACCTAAGAGAGCCCGACTGAACTCCCAGTACCTTCGATTATATTGTTCAATGAAATTGTGCATCGTCGCCTCTCATTGGCTCAGTTTTACAACATAGGTTCGGCTAAAGTTTCACATGGCTAGAATCAGCATTCCGATTGGTCACTTTGGTCCATATGGTCCTCCTCCGGGCTTTATGGCTCTTGATGTCATCTCTCCCCCTCACACACAGTTTGGCAAAGCATCCCCCTCAAGTGGAGTTGGTTTATTGCCCTTTGTGTCTGTAGTATCCATCCCCCTTCGTCTTCTCATTCCATGCATACCTGAAAGTCTAAGTTAGAAAACTCAATGTGGCCTTCTTCTATGTCACGCATACTCTTTCCCATAAGGCTCACTATTCCTTATTAATTATCCTTTTCAAGTATCGTAATTTATACAGACATTCCTTATTTAAAGTGTAAGTCATTTTATTTTATTACAACCTAACACAGCTAACGTGGTCTCGAGCCATCAACTCTAAGCAGAGATGAGCAGCGGCCTTCAGAGGTCTAGCAAGCTCACTTCTTTCTTCTTTCTTTCTTTCCAAGCTCCCAGATTTTTTCCATTTTTAAACTTCAAGTCTTCAGCCCCCACAGACACTGACTCAAAAGACAGCAGTTTACGAAAGTTTTAACATTTAGAGTAATACTCCCCAAGACCTCTAAACAGCTTTTGATGTGCAAAATCAGTGAAGTTCTCCTTTAAGAGACAATGAGCTCCATGAGACACATGATCACACATAACACAGAAAGTGGACAACAATGACCTTACAACACTGTGCACTTTTAAAATGTCCTTCTGATAGATGTTACAGTGTTACTCTAAACTGTTTGGTACAAGTTCCAGTTAAATGTCCTGTACGTATCTAAATCAAACATAAATCCTAAATTAATAGGTCTGTAATACATTACCCTTTCGCTGTTGTTCAAATCTATGTTCAAATCTATTACTCCATTCTCTCCCTTTTCTCTGCTTAATGGTAAATGTCAAAGTTCTTCAGGTGTGTCCAACATAATCCACTAGCGAGGACTTTCTCTCAGGAAGAACAGCATCCTGAGGAGAGAGCACAACACCATCAAAGTTAATTTAGTACAAAGTACTTTCTACTGAGGTCATGTGCAGCTTGGTATGAATTTGTCCCTGTTGAACAACCCAGAAAACAAACAGCTTGTTGCATCGGTATTGTAATTATAAAATTGTAAAATGTTATAATCAACTCCAAATTCATAGCCTTGAATTTGGTTTACAGATACATTACCAAAAAAATTATGGGCCAAGGGATAGGCTGTGAAAAGTATTCAGTCAGTCTTTTACGATGGATGGAAAAAGGGCTAAAGTAATGTTAACTTAAAAATGATATACGTTCTACACAGTATTGCAAAATGGTAATTGAGCAAACCATGTTTAATTGTGAGTCACCATGTTGTCAGGATAACATATTCACCAGAGGTTTTTAACACACCTCTCCTTCTTTGATAAAAAGTCAATGACAGAAGTTGTTCCCGTTCCTGATGGAGAAAATAATTAAAAAGGAAAAACAGTCACTGGCAACATTGGTGACTGTTATGACATAATGTTGATTGAGCAAATTCTGCAGATATTAAACTTCCAACAAGAGCTTGATCAACAATGAAGAGCATCTGCCACAAATGCTTGAAAACATTAAATGCGCATTTGAGCTTGAAAAAAATAATTACCAATTTATACGATGTCATATGGAACGTTTTTTGGTCGTATTGGTGTAGACTGGTGACTACTGGGAAGGACGTGGGTTTCCCTTCCTATTATTTCTGAATTTATTTAATTCATGTAGTGTTCTTGTTATTTTCATGTTTGTTTTGCCTGTTGTGTGACGCATTAGAGATCAGCGAATTATACCGAAGCTTGTTTCACTACTGTGAAGCACACTGTTTCAAAACTGAGTTTGTGTTAAATAAAGATGTGATTGGTATATTAGTGGGATATGGATACTAACTGAGAAATATGGTAATAAACTAGAAGGAGAACCATAAGGACGGACATTTAAATATGCTACGTGTTGAAGCGTTGTTCTGTCAGACCTAATTATTGCTTTACTGTTGGAAGCCACCAGATGTCCCTGTCTTTCCTCCGTTTAAAGGCACCAAACTTTGAAAATTTGTTTTGGCACAAATATAAATAAAGCCCCAAATCTTCATAAGACA
Source organism: Ophiodon elongatus (assembly GCA_016806645.1). NCBI lineage: Eukaryota > Metazoa > Chordata > Actinopteri > Perciformes > Hexagrammidae > Ophiodon > Ophiodon elongatus. The sequence continues at coordinate 64,663 of JACSYO010001757.1, read as the reverse complement.
ATCATTTAAATGAAGCATAGGCTAATAATAATAAACATACACATTGCAACAAAATGTAAGTAACGTTAGCAAACGTTTCTTACAACGTTAGTAACGTTACTTACCCGGTGCCATGGTCGGGTCCGGTTATTTAACTTAGCTAACGTTAATCAGTTGGCAACATATGTTGAATCTTGCTAGCCTAGTACCAAATCTAGTAACTTATTAAGCTGTTAAACTAACTGTTAACTTTCGTCACAGGTCATGTTTCTTACCGTGCTGGGTAACGATACCTTGGTGAGGACGTTAATTTACCGAGTAATGTTGATCTTAAGTTTGCTGCTGCTGCATTCCTAAACAACTGAGAAGGAATTGTTCAGTAGTTTCGGTTAAATTGCTGGTGTTACGCTTTTACCATTTACACGACAACAGGAAGGGATGAAGACGAACAGTCAAACAGAGTTAGCGAAGGCTTCGTTCATTTAAGGGGACTCTTTAGTGTAGCGGACTGGTGTTAAGGTGCGTTCACACCAAACGCGGCGCGAATTTTTCGCGCGACCAGATTACATACAAAGTCAATGCACAGACGCGAAATGGTTGCGAAAAAGCAAATTTTCGCCAGGCGGCAAATCGCCCGGCGCGAAATCGCACGAACCACACGGCGCGAAAACGCGCGAACTCGGCGAATGACGCAACGCGAATAATTCGCTTATTCGCGCGAGTTGACATTTTTCAACTCGGGCGAAAAATTCGCATGACGCTGAGTTGCGAATGCCAATCAGCGTTGAGAAGCTCCGCCCGTCATCACCGCCGTCCTGCCGTTGCTGATCAAACTATGGAGGAGAAGTCGATAGTCTGGAAGAGGACCAGACGCAGCTCCTGGAGAAGCTGTGTGCGACTACGGATAATGTTATGAACCAAGACATGAGGGCGTTTCATGTTCTAACATTTGTGGGACTTCCACAACATGTACAAAGCAGAACTAGTGGTTATTTCTTCCACAGTGGATGGCAGAAAGGAACTATTTCCATGGAGATAAGCCACGCCCCCTCTCCGGTGGCACATCGAGTGCGAAAAAGCGAAATAACCACAAATAGTCCGGTGTTGCGAATATTCGCAACGCTTTTGGTGTGAACACACCACGCGAATGATGCGCCGCGTTTGGTGTGAACGCACCTTTACACCCAAACTGGTTTACAAACCTACTGGTTTCCCTACACGTGCGTGCGCATGTGTTCACTCAACCCTCCTGTCGTGCTCGGGTCAAATCTGACCGATTTACAACTTTAATCAATCATAAATATTTTGTTTTACATCTAATTACCTCAAGGTCTTATGATATCCTCCACACTAGGCATTTGAACATATCAAATTGCTGATCACCACATTAATTGACTTATTTGTGGTTTAGTGAACCCAGACACGAGGGCGTTTGCTGTTCCGACGTTTGTGGGACTTCCACAACACGTACAACGCAGAAATCGTGGTTATTTCTTCCATATTGATGGCGAAAAAGCCATCAACATGGAAGCGCGAAAAAGCGGCGATGAAGACACGACGTGAAAATTCACGACGCTTTTGGTGTGAACGCACCTTCACAAGTCAATCTGGTGTTCGCTGTGGGGTGACATGATCCTCTCTACAGCCAGAAAAAAGACAAAATAGAAAACATTAACAATAATAACAGTAACAACAATACCAATAATATAACTTTATATAGCACTTACACTGTTGCAAAATATTAAAATAAAATCTTTCATAAAAAGGCCAGTATAGTATATAATAGTATAGTCTATCAAAAAAAATGGAAAAGTATAATAGTATAGTATGTTAAAAAAGTCATAGTATAGTATGTCAAAATGTTTTAAATAAAGTCACAGTAAAGTACATTCTTCTGGCAAGAAGTTGAAATCACATTGGATTATGCAGTGCCTAGATTTATGCAGTGTTTAACACCAACAATACATGCATACATTGTTTGAACATGAAATGGCTACACAGTGCTTACAAAAATAGATGACCCTTCTGTTGTTAAATTAACATACACTGAACTTTACAACAAACTTACCACTATTTATCCTTGACAAAACTTGTATCCAATCATAAGGTTAGACTGGTAGGACAGCAAAGACGGTGATGAGGTCCATGCGAAGTACAACCACTGGTAGTCGTCATCACACCTGAAAGAAAGAGTAAGGAGATAAAGGACGAGGGGAGGACATACATCCTCTTAGGTAAAAAACTAAATCATCTCAAACATCAACTTTTACTCTTTTCAATGCAAAGGTTGTAAATTAAAATGAAATGGCTAAATTCACATTCACGTGCCACACGTTATCGTAGCGGCCAATGTTTGATTCCCGGTGAGCCCTTTGCTGCAGATCATCCCTCTCGCTCCACTGTGTTTCCAGTGTCTCTTTCTCTCTCGACTTCTGCTGTCCAATAAAACACGAATGACCAAAAAAAAACAATCTTAAAAAAAAAAAAAAAACACTGCTTGCTTTTGTCATTTAAATGAGTTAGAATCTTACCGTTTTCCTGGATGTCATGAAGGCCAACAAGCTGTTCCCAACCAAGTCCACAACCACTTTGATTGCAATGTCTGAAAGGTGGAAAGAGCAAATTAATTACATTTTACAAGATACAAGTAAACAGTCTTAATTATCTGTACAAACTGGTCTTGCATACATTTAAATGGCAATGAAAACGTTTTTGCAATTCATTAATAGACAGCTGATATGTTAAAGTTATGCCTCAGGTAAAAATAAGCCTTAAACCTCCATATCTAACACATGTCTGCTTGCAACCGGCTTCAACGCACCTAAATAAACAACGTGGTTATTAGATGCAGTTTGTAAAGAAGCACATAACCCCTCACCGACCCGCCACAGTAATTATAACTAAACATTACCTTAGCTAACCTTTGGTTAAGTAAGCTACTGTTAGTTAATGTTCAACACAGAAACCTATAACCTACGTTAGCTAACGTTACGTCACATCGTTAAAGAAAAGTAAACACTCAGATATTAGAGAGCTAACTAACGTTATGTTAACTTACTTTTGACTCAAAGGTCGACACAGAACTGCAGAAAACAAAGCCTCAAATTAAAATGTAACGTTAGCTAACCGCTAGCTAATATAACGTTAGCTCAACCCCTCACCGAACCTGATGTAGAAAATTTACGGTGTCACTAACGTCAACCGTTCAAGAAAGCCTTTACTCTCTGACTGTAATAAATAATGTTGTCATTCTTACCTCAAGAAGAGAAGTCATGTTCCCAGAGTCAGGCTGCTGTTCCTTCAGTAACGTGACGGTGAATCCAGAAGAAGAAGAAGAGCAGCTCGGCGTAGAAGTGGCGCTAAAACGGGTTCAAAAGTTCAACCCTTTTTTTTTTTTGATTGCTGTGTTGGTTTGATCACTGACACTTCTCCCTCAGTCCTTTGATCTCTCTGTCTGTTTGACTGTCTCTCTCTGTCTGTCTCTGTCTCTGTCTCTCTGTCTGTCTGTCTGTGTCTCTCTCTATCTCTCTCTCTGTCTCTGTCTCTGTCTGACTATGTCTCTCTCTCTATCTCTCTATCTCTCGCTCTGTCTCTCTCTGTCTGTCTGTCTGTGTCTCTCTCTGTCTGTCTCTCTTTTTCTGTCTCTCTCTCTCTCTCCGACTGTCACTCTCTGTCTGTCTGTCTCTGTCTCTCTCTCTTTCTCTATGTCTCTCTCTCTCTCTGTCTGTCTTTCTCTGTCTGTCTGTCTGTCTCTCTCTGTCTGTCTCTCTCTCAGTCTGTCTCGCTCCATCTCTCTCTCTCTCTCTATCTGTCTGTCTCTCTCTGTCGGTCTGTCTCTCTCTCTCTGTCTGTCTCTCTCTCTATCTTTCTGTCTGTCTCTCTGTCTCTGTATGTCAGTAGGTCAAATCAAGAGAAAGTGGTTTTAAGGAATCTTAAACGATGAAACTGTACATGTCATGTCTGTGTATAAATATAATGGGACAGTATTGACAGTGAGTTCACGGGGGACATTGACCATGTCATGAGAACTACCTGTGTTCCCGCCACATGTAGTCAGATTATTCACTGAGACAGGCACCTGTTGGTCATAAAGTGTCGACAGTAAAACAGCATAGACATGATCATATATGATGCACACACACATAAGGAACAAAGTCATAGGGGGCCTTGAAACTGTCGAGAGATCTGCACCTGCAACACGAAGTACCTGTACTGTTACAAAATACTGACCAACAGAGATGGGGGGTGATGCATTTTATACTCTGCAAAAAATGCATGCAAAACAAGGAGAACTTAAGCAAGGGGCATCATATGCAAGGTTTCTCTCCACTGCTTTGATTGAGCAGACTAGTTTGCAACTAGAACTTATTGTTTTGTTTTGTTTGTTGGTTAATGCAGTGCAGTTTAATAATTAAAATACAGTAGTGAAATGCAGAAATTGATTAAGATCCTTGAATCTGGTTCAATTAAAGGCAACAGCAAACAGAAGAGTCTTCAATCTGGATTTAATGAGCTGAGGGTCTCAGCAGACCTGCAGCTTTCAGGGACTTTGTTCCAGATCTGTGGAGCAGAAAAACTGAACGCTGCTTCTCCATGTTTAGTTCTGACTCTCGGAACAGAAAGTAGACCGGTCCCAGACGACCTCAGGGGTCGGGATGGTTCATAAGGTAGCAGCAGATCAGAAATGTATTTAGGTCCTAAACCATTGAGTGCTTTATAAACCATCAGCAGGATTTTAAAGTTGATTCTTTGTTGGACAGGAAGCCAGTGCAAAGACCTCAGAACTGGAGTGATGTGATCCACTTTCTTGGTCTTAGTGAGGACTCAAGCTGCAGCGTTCTGATTGACTTTTTACAGAGACCTGTAAACACACCGTTACAGTAGTCCAGTCTACTGAAGATAAATGCGTGGACAAGTTTTTCCAAATCCTGTTGAGACATGAGTCCTCTAATCCTTGCTATATTCTTCAGGTGATAGTAGGCTGATTTTGTAATTGTTTTGATATGGCTGTTCAGGTTGAGGTCTGAATCCATAACTACACCTAGATATCTGGCTTGGTTTGTGGTTTTTAACATCAGCGATTGAAGCTGAGCGCTGACTTTCAATCGTTCATCTTTGCTACCAAAAACAATTACTTCTGTTTTATCTTTATTTAATTGAAGAAAATTCTGGCACATCCAGTTGTTGATTTGTTCAATGCAGTTACCCAGCCCTTGTATAGGATTATGGTACCCTGGTGATATAGTTATGTAGATTTGCGTGTCGTCTGCATAATTATGATAACACACTTTGTTGTTTTCCATAATCTGAGCCAGTGGAAGCATGTAAATGTTGAACAGAAGAGGCCCCAGTAGTGAACCTTTGGGAACACCACATGTCACCCTAGTCAGCTCTGATGTGTAATTAGCTACAGACAAAGTATTCTCAGACCTTCAAGTAGGATTCAAACCAGTTAAGTGCTGCGCCAGAGAGTCCTACCCAGACTTTTAGTCTGTCTAGTAGTATGTCATGGTTGACCGTGTCGAATGCAGCACTGAGATCCAGTAATACTAAGACTGAAATTCTGCCACTGTCTGTGTTCAGGTGGATGTCGTCGAAAACCTTAGGGTGGAGAATGAGATTGGGCCAGATTCTCTAAACACCGTGGTTGTCTTTTCCTAACTCCTTGGCCCACATCACACCGCCCTTTATGAACCCTTACCGTAAGTCAGCATTAGATGCCGCACAAACGCATTCCGGCGGTATAAATCGACCCTAGGCATACACTAAAAAAAAAAGATTCAAGCTCTTCTTAGAGGTGACACATTTAAATATTGTTTGATCAATTTAAATAAATTAAATAAAAAAAGAAATATATTTATATTTAATGGGTGTAACACAAAATGTATGAATACTTTGATGTAATATATTTATTTAGGTTAGATGGTGTGCGTATCAACAAAAAACCCTTTGCGCATGTGTCAGATCACGCGGTCTCTTTCCGCCTTTTTTCCTGATCGTGACCGGCTGCTGATTGACTTCATACCGACCCATGCGAAAGTCATCTCTTTGGTAAGTAACTTTATTTATTTTTTGTAGTAGTTTAGAATAAACCTCGCTGTCATTTGGGTCTTCCGTTCTGTAGTAATGACCACAATATGTGGAACAGCCGTGATAACGTAGCCAGGCGAATATTGTTCTGTTTTTAAGAAGGTCTGAATTGGCAGGCTAGCTGGTAAGCTAAGTAGCCCACGTGGTTAGCGTTATAGACCAGACCAGATATAATTATTAAGGCTCGGACAGCGCCGACACGCTTAATTATGAACTGTATGCACTAAAAAACTAAATGGAGAGCCGTTAAACGAGCAGACTACGGGTCTCCCCGTCTCCTGCGCCATAATGCAGCCTGGCAGAGCAGAAGGCCACTTGCAGCAATAGTGGGAGTTCAGTTGTAGTGAGTTTAGCCACGTTTTCTATACTAACAGATATTTAATATGATTAAATCATGAGTTCAGTTGAGTTTTAGCCACGTTTTCTATACTGACAGATATTTAATATCATTAAATCATGAGCTCATGCAACCGCTGAATCCCTCTCACTCGCGCGTGCACCTGACGCATGCGCACACAGAAACGCACAGTTTACTTTCTCGGGGGCCCGTCACCATTGTAAAGAAGTGATCGATGCAGCGGGATAACTGATCTATTATGATTATTATTATGCTATGATCAATGCGTAGAGTTCAGCACTCTTCTTTTGAACTAGTCAAACGAACAAGACAAACATGCTGTCCATTCTACTCATTTTATTTCTATGACTGTTCTTGGAGCGGAGGAGTGGGTGAGTTACGGTGACTGTCAATTTAACAACACAAACACAGCATATTTATACTGTCATAATTTAGTTTTTTCAAGGCAAACGGTTGATATTTTATTGAAATGACGGTCTTAATTTTATTAACATGCTTTCATGATTTGATTTCTGTTATATGTAGCTTTAGTGTTGTTTTTCTAGGATTATGCTTGTGGCAGTGTAAATAATGCAGTTTGGAACTAGCTAGCAGGTATTTGTTGTTGCAACATTTTAGGCAGACTCATGGGCATTTTAGGGGCAGTTGTCGCTATCCATGTCCATACACAGATTGTCCATGTACATTTAATTCATGGAGTAAGCTTCTAAATCACACATACAAAAGTCACCCTAAACAGAAAACTCCAAAGCCAGTAGAAGTACCTACATTCCAGTGTCATGTTTGCTTTTGTAGAGAACTAGTAACAGATCAAGATTATTTTCAACACATGGACATCTCAGGCATGATGAAACAGTTTATTGTATGTTTCTAGGATGCACATTTAGCTTGGTGACTTGGTAGACCCATACCCCCTTGTGGAGTACATGTTTGGAGGTTTGCGCATGGTAATGTTAAAAAGATTCGTCATTGTTAAAGGTTTGTGTCATCGTTATGCCAAATAGTCTGACAAAATCTCAAACTATATTTAGTTTCATTTTAAATATAACCTAAATATATTGGTTTCTTGTTTCCCTTCTCTCTTATTTCTGCTCTAGATTAAAGGTGTTTCATAATGGCAGGTCTGGCTGTTCTGAGGATCACCCTTGGATTCTGGAATTCCAGCAACAGCGGAAGCGCTGCATGTGGTTATAAAGACATTCTTTCAATTGAAAGAGGACTTCCGTTTGCAATACATGAATGCTGACTTTAACGAGTTCATTAACCTTTCTTCGGTGTCTGAACTTGAACATAAAAGCACACTGAAAGTAATTTACTCTCCTATATTGTCACCTGTGGAGCCCATCGTCACTTTGCACACAGTAAACCCATCTGATGAGACCTCAATTATCACTGGCCCAGAGCCTCAAACCCCTAACTAATCAATAGCTTCATCCTGTAGTGATGATACGCTGTACACATCCACACCACATTCATCCCCAGATACTCAGTCCTCACTATTGTCCTCATGGCCTAACGTTTTTGTGGTCCCTAAATTCACCTACGAGGCTGAATTTGAGCTACAACAAAGGAATACAGAGTTTGAGACAAATAGAACATACTTCAGCCCTGCCCCAAAGCTGAAAGGAATCATCCTTGATGACCTAGCCCAAGAAATGATGAAATACACAAAATACCCTAAGGACTATCGGTGTGAAGAAGTAGCAGCAGCTTTGACAAGGGCCCATCCTTGTTTGGGGCAGCTGGGATCCAAGACAGGATTTTGGGGATGGAAACAGTCACGTAAGTATAAAATGCAAAACTATCGAACAAAGCGTGGGCGACTTGGACAAGAAGGCCAAGGCAAAGCTGCAGCCAACATCAAGAAATCAAGAAAGACTGAAGTTAACTACCTTCCACTGCACCCAAGAGGTGAAACCACAGAAAGCTTGCTTTGTTGTCCGAACTGAAAAAAACGTGACAGTGAAATGGTGATTAAAGCGAAAATGTAAAAAAAACCTTCTCCCACAGGCGACTAGAGATCGTCGAGCAGAGGCCCATGATAGGAGAGTTCAAAAGCAGATGGCCTGGCTTGTTTCAGCAGAGTGAAGTAAGTAAATGTGTATGTTTGTATGTGTTGACCATTTTGATTATTAATGGCTGCACAATTGCAATTTGAATTTGCTAGTAATTCTACATCCCTGTATGGTAGTAACTATAATAAACAAGTAACAATTTTCTGTATTTTGTTTGTTAAAAATAATATTCTGGTGAATGCAGAGTTCTTGCGGATCACTACCAAGACATTACAATCCAAGTTCATGTCACAGCTGGACCACTTCTTAGACAAGCTGGTACTGATCTTCAACAGCAAAGGACGTGTGAAGGGGAAAAAGATCAAGGATGTCCTGGCGATCAATGATTCGGTTAGTACATATGCATAGAACATCCTTTTCACTGTATTAGGGTGGTTATTGTAACATTGTTCTCGTCCATATCTGCTCATTTAAATACATTTGATGAATGGTAAATGGCCTGCTTGTATAGTGTTTTTATCCAAAACGCTTTACAGTGTTTGCATTTAATTCACACACAGACACACCAACGATTGTGAAATTCATGCAAGGCAACAGCTTGTTTTGGGCATTTAAGGGTTAAGTGTTCAGAGACACTTCAACAGATATAACCCTCAACTTCAGACAACCTGCTCTCCACCCTGTGCCACTATCGCACCCATATTTAGCCTAATTTCTTTCTTGATTTGTTGCCCCTGTTTCAGTGTGACAACATCAACACCAGGAAGGAGTGCATCCTGAGAAGCCTTGTCATTTACCTAAACGAAGAGCCAGACTCTTTCTTCAAGGATTATCTGGTAAGTTTATCACAATATGTTACCCATGTAGTGTCGAACGGTGTTACCCACACTTATTTCGATCATGGCACACTATTTTTAATGAGTAAATCCGATGGCACACCACCATCCCAATTCCTTCAAGGTGTCTTATCCCGTGTCTAGACCGCGAACGTGTCAGTGCAGCACTCATGTGGCGACAGTGTTCACGCGGCACTAAAGCGACTATACCGGTTACATCTATTTTTACTTTTCAAAACATTTTACAGATTAAGATAAGGATTACATAATACAGATCAATAAATAAACAGCAATAATGGAGAAAAGAATAAAATCAAAGAACAACGTAAGATAATAAAAGGAAGATATTAAAAAAGTTAAAAATAATTAAAATTATGAAATGATCAAACCCTAAAATATGTAATAAAGTAGTAGTGTTTTATCGGACATCAACGTTTACACTCGCATTGTTGCCGAAAAATAGACTTGAATCTTGTATAAACTCTTCAGGTCACGGTTGCGCCTGTCAGACGCAGCTGAGATGCGTGCCTGAAGGAAGCCGGTGTAGACAGCAGCATAGATTTAAAAGAGAGTTTATCGGTTGTCTGAATTGTGCAAGTCTGACATGCTTGCAGTCTATACAGAGTTAGGCCAAATATTTCGAGCTACAGGAAAGGCCGTGTGATCCATTTCGGCCCTATCGGTTTTACAATTTCAATGAAAAGTGTTGTCTCTTTCATGTCTGAGTATTAAATGTATCTTTATGTGGATGAGTTTACTCACTTTCGATTATATTCAACAAAACCACTGAAAAATTAGCTCATCACTCAGTTTTAATGCAATGTAAGACACTCTTACCTCATTCCTACCTATAGATTGGACATGTGTGTAGGGCAGTCCTCCCACTGGTGGCCTTGGTCTCTGCACCCTTCAGCTTTCTATCCAAATGGCTTGGACCTATTGAGCTCCCCCTTGGGCAACATGGCTGGCATTTCCCTGGCCTTCCCTTCCTGCTCCTCGTTTGCCCTACTTTTTTGAATGTTGGGAAAATTAGGATGCAATGTACCCTTACCGTAACCACACCCCCATTACAGTGCCTAATCCCAACCACAAATGTCTCTCGCATGGGACGAGCAGCTCATTGAAACAGGATGTGTGTGTATATATAGCTAAGCAGGGTTGAATCTGCAAAAAAAAGATATTGATAGGTTCTGATCATTATATTATACTCCTAACATCTTTTAATTATGGTATCGTGTTTGTTTGTTTTTAATCATTGGAGGAGTGTTGTATTTAATTTTATACTAACATTACATTAATAGTTAATGCAAATAACACACAATTAATACTGCTCTCAAGATTCACACAACAATTTGCATTTCAGCTTAAGGACCCAGTTTAATATTTAATAGGCTACATCTTGAGATATGGTTTAATGGGTAGTTTAAGCTTTTCTTTGAGTTGTAGAAAAGGGATTGGTGAGAAGTTTTCTTCTTAGTTCTGGATTATGAGGATTGCATTCATCAACATGCTGCTGTTTGCACACAAAGGCACAGAGAGATTACTGTATCTTCCATTAGTGGGGATAATTACAACCGCTAACTGAAACCTTTTTGTGATACTGTTAGTTAACCTTAGTTAAATGGCACATAGTAAATTCATGAGTATATTTACAGACAAAGCTCTTGTATACATACAATTACAAACATTGTGCAATAATTTTATTTTCATATTTTGTTGGGTTATTGTATGAATGATTACGGTATGTAGAACATAATCTGTGATCTGAATTAACCGTGAATGAAAAGGTAATCTCTTGGCAAATTCATTTGAAAGCAGATGTGAACTAAAATGACTGAATCTTTCAGTCACACAAACTAATGATACATAGAGTTACAATTTCACAATTAATTCAGTTTAAAAAGCATCAAAATATGTCATAAAAGGCAAGTGGCCAAATGTGCTATGATACGTTGTCCAGGAGATGGCGCCTTTTGCTTATCACTCCTGCATATAGAACAGGTGCAGCAGATTGAAATGAATGGAAAAGGCAAAGTGCTGCCATCACTAGTATTTTCAGACAGTAAGGTTTTTTTATAACATGAACCTCAGTGTTAACAGTTTCTGTGTAATCTGACATTGCAAATTCACAAACATCTACGACATATTTAACTCACTGAAAATAATGGAGCGTCTCAAGCAGTGGATAACTCCCACACGTGCTGCATCATGGTACATGCAGTTCGACACACAATTCTGTCACACGCTCAGACACATAGGCAGCCATTGGCACAGTAGCTGATCAAATGACCTCTAAATTTTGACTGCAACATGTTTTTTATATCTTAGGCTACTGCTGGAATGCAGAGACCAATTCTTGTTTAGCCTACACTAGACGAACGGTGCATTTTTTTAAATTATAGATCAATTGTTATTTATCATAAGTCATTTTACCTGGAAACACTTATAATTAAGGGAGACATATTCACCATTAATATACTTATCAATGCCTTATGGCCATATTCTACAACTACTAGGCCACTAACTAAGTGTTTTCTTCCAATAACTTCCTAAATACTGCTTATTGGCATAAGTATGGAGGTTAAATTACGATGTTAATAGGTTTTGCTCAGTATGGGCCTTGTAAGATGGTGTGACCACAATTCTTCCTCCCACCATTAAACATTTTGGTGTTTTATTATATATGAATGGAATTTGTTCAAATGTAAACTAGAGAGGATTCAGAACAGTTTATATAGTTCAACTAGTTGCGCTACTTTAATTCATTTTCATTTGTATCTTGGCTACACGTAGACCAATTAGGATAATTTGCATTTATCAGGACATGCAGGCTGAATCAAATTTACTCAATTCTCAACTTACTGCCCTTCCCTGTTTCATTAACTCAGTCTCTCTCATAGCACACACATTGTGTCTCAGTGTAATGTGTAATGCTGTTATAGCCATAGGCCAAAATTATTGTGCACATTAATCTCTCCATCTTCATCCTCGCTGCTTCCAAGTCACTCCATTTTCTTTCCTCAGCAGAATGATGGCTATGCAGAGTCACTGCAGCTGGCAACATTCTCCTCCTCTCTGGTGACTTTAACCATGCCCCTCCGTCCTGCCCACACTCACACAATATGTCAAATGCCACACCAGAGACAATAAAACACTGGACCTTTTCTATGCCAACACCAAGGAGGCATACACATCAACACATCTCCCTCCCCTGGGAAGATCTGACCACAACCTGGTGCACCTCCTGCCTGTGTACAGAGACAGCCAGCTGTGACCAGCACAGTCAAACGATGGTCTGATGAAGCCGAGGAGGCTCTTAAAGACTGTTTTGAGTCGACTGTGTGGGAAGTATTCACTGATGCCCATGGGGAGGACATCGACAGTCTCACAGACTGCATAACGGACTATATCAACTTCTGTGTTGAGAACACCGTGCCCACCAGGACTGTACGGTGTTTTTCAAACAGCAAACCCTGGATCACTCCTGAAATAAAGACCCTCCTCAAGGAGAAGAAGACGGTCTTTAGATCTGGAAACAAGGAGGAGCTGAGAGCTGTGCAGAGGGAGCTGAGGAGGAAAATCAGGGAGGGAAAAAACAGCTACAGGACAAAGATGGAGGATCAGCTGCAGCAGAATAACATCAGCGGGGTCTGGAAGGGCCTCAAGGCGATGTCTGGGTGCAAGGGGTCCAACCAACAGCCTGTGGGGGACCAAAAGTGGGTGAACGATCTGAACACATTCTTTAACAGATTTGATCAGTCGCCCTGCAAAAGTTCTCTTGACTGGACTTCCGCCGGGGCAAACACCATCCTCCTCCGGAACCACTGAACATCCAGGGAATGGACATTGAGATCGTAAGATCTTATAAGTACCTGGGTGTTCACTTGAACAATAAACTGGACTGGTCTGACCACACACAAGCACTTTATAAAAAGGGACAGAGCAGACTCTATCTGCTGAGGAGACTGAGGTCTTTTGGAGTGCAGGGAACGCTCCTGAAGACCTTCTTCGACTCTGTGGTGGCATCAGCCATCTTTTATGGAGTGGTCTGCTGGAGCAGCAGCATCTCTGCAGCTGACAGGAAGAGGCTAAACAAACTCATAAAGAAGGCCAGCAGTGTGCTGGGGTGTCCTCTGTATATGATGGAGGTGGTCAGAGACAGGAGGGTGATGGCAAAGCTATCATCCCTGATGGACAACACCTCCCACCCCATGCAGGACACTCTGGCAGCTCCTTCAGCCACCGGCTGATTCATCCCCGGTGTGTGAAGGAGAGGTACCGCAAGTCCTTCCTTCCTTCCTTCCTGCTGCTGTTGTCAGACTGCACAACCATCTGAGCTCCAGTAGACCACAAAAAGACCACAAAAAGACTTAAAACCTGTGCAATATAATTACACTGTGCAATAACAGTTATTCTGTCTGTATATAATTATTTCATTTCAGTTATTGTGGATTCTGTAGTGTCTTTTTACTACTGTTTTGATGCATATTTGCTTATTTATAATACTTGTGTGGATCTTGTTTGTTTCTTGTCTCTTTCACTATGTATCTTGTTTGCACTTTACCTTCTGCACTTTACTTCTGTTGCTATGATCCTGTAAATGTCCCCTTGCAGGACTAATAAAGGAATATCTAATCTAATCTAATCACCAACCAACACACCCAGTAAGACAAACATACACACACTTCAGCTCCAGTGTATCTTGAACGTTTTGATTTATGATGTGTTTTAAGATCCTCTTTACATTATTGGACCATTTAAGTTATTTATATTTCACTATTTGGCCTTTCTTTCTAAGTTCATTCATTCCACATTACATAGTTGAAGAGAGACTTTTGCATTGCACAATACAATGTGTATGTTTATTTTGTGTTTTAACTGGTTTACATCTGTCTCTGTGCACTGAATGTCTTAGGAAGAGTGTGAGCACAGTGGCTCACTGATCTGCTTGCATGGCTCTGTTCACTCTGCCATAATATATATCCATATTCATTAGCCAAAGATTCACTGCTCTGCAGACCAAACACTGCGGGCTACTTTCCTGCACACTGAGCCAATTTCCTTGTTTATCATCCTGTTTGTATGACTGAAATGAACCAAAATTCCGAGAGACTGTAGCCCATTGTGTGAATGCTCATGGGAATATTTAACAGTATGCATATTAAATGTGTGGGTGTTAGTGGTTTTTGTTAAAAATGTTGTTCCTTGGTAAAATGTTATCGAGGAGTCAGAGACACTGTTTGTGGTATTGCATCATCATAATAGCAGCCAGAGTCCTCTGTGCTGTCTGTGGTATATGAAAGAACAGATCCACACACACACCCACACACCCACACATTGACCCCATCCTGGGCAACCCACCGTTTCAACCCTTCTCTGTTTGCTAAATATATAAGGCTGTTGCCATAGAGACTATTCCCTAAATAGCTGTAACCATAGAAACAAGTTTGTCTGTCTCCTGGAGAGAATGAAATAAAGAATGGGATGTCGCATTTAAAAAAGCATTATTTCAACATGAACTCTTGAACCTCTCATCTCCCTTCTAGAGATGCAAGATTAAAGCCAAAACTGGAGAGAGGGATACTTCAATAACTTTATATATTTCAAGAGCAGCATCAATTTAAAATACACAGGAATTAAGTCTGAGTCTTGTTTATTCCAGATAAATGAAATACATAAATAAGATCGGTTATAATTCCTAGAGCTCTAAATGATCCTTTAGGAAACGATTGAGCTTGCTGCTTTAGTAGATGACTGGATAAAAGTATTGATTATCTATGCTACATTTTATCTAGGCCACCATGAGTGGTCTCTCTATTGTGATTTTTTTTTTCTACAAACTCACCCACTGGGATACAATAAATCTACTTAGCCACTCTATTAAATTAAAAAAACACAGCTGGAAGCTTCTTTTCACAAGGGACTCTTTGAACCATCTGTGACCATGGCTTTCAACAAGAAGAAATGAGGCATTAGTGCTGGGCAGGTCATTCTGCCTGTGTCCTCCTCTGAGTGCTGGCCAGTGCAAATAAAGAAGTGGGATGTAAACATGTGCCATAGAGGAGAGCAGCCTGTAGATATTTCGTCAGTCCTGTCCTCACTGATGTGAAGAGATGTACTCTTTCCACTTAGGGATTAATTCATTTGCACTCTTCTGGAGTGTTTTTTTTTTTTTAAATCTCTCCCGAGATAAAAGCCTTGACTGTCTGATACTGATTTCTAATTAAGGTTTCCATTACATAAGGCTATGTTTTAATTAAAAACCTGCTTATTCATTACACAGTATTTATAAAAAATAAAGATGAACTGTGTACTCTAAAAACTTTTAATAAAAACCTAAACAAAGCTATTATCTAAATTCAATCCCACTCTGTATTCCTATACTATTCAGCAGCAGCCAATTAATTGCACACACACACACGCCCCCAAGACAATAAATTCACATTTATTTTAAGAAAGAAAACTTTATTAGTGATTTATAAACAAAACACATTACCACTGTATCCATTTAGGTAAAGTAAAAATAAAAAAAATCAAAGAATAAATGAAATTCACTACTTCACTGTCACAGTTGATGAGCGGGTCTACAAAAAAAAGGGTTTTACAACAGATCTGGGCTAGTCCATTTAGGACAGCACATTGCCACCATAGTTCACCACCATACATTGGGAAAAAATGACAGCATGAACGCTCACTAAACACAAGCATACACTACATATATCTTTTTATACACTGGAATATTTTTTCAGCCTTTTTTTTTTTTTTTTTTTTTTTTAAGAGTGAAAGGGAAGTGATAGCTCATCATAGGATCATACATATGTCAGTTACAATATTACAGTGTTAGTAAGATCGTCATGTCAAAGCTGGACACACAGAGTGATTTTTTTTTTCTTTTCTTGCTTTGCTTGTTTTCAAAAACAAAAATTATAGTTGGTAAAAGAAAAATGATAAACTTGCGGTGAAAGGTATCACACTATAGCATTTACAAATATTTAAAGAGGTTTAGTGGATGCCATACAACATCTGTGGAGCGTGAAGATTGTAGTACATAGATGTTTGGCAGAGACAGAAGTACATACAAATATCTCCTGTGCAAGTAATGAAGAAAAATGATGATACAAAATAATAAAATCATAGCCATCTATCTATTTATATATATATTTCTCTATATAGTATGTGTTTCCTTAGAGCAGTACATGCAGCAGCCACTTAATGGAGTGACGTCATACTGAGCCGCAACACTTTGGGGACGTGGCAACAAGTTACAGGCAGGGGAGGGGAACCAACAGAAGCAGGCCTTGAGGCATGAGTGTGCCCCTTCTTCAAAACCTCCTGAGAGAGGATTGGTGGGATATAGCTGTGGGATGGGAATCCCTAGATGCCCGTATATTAAGCAAGTTTCAATTACTAATGCAGAGACAATCTATGAAAAGCCTACGCTACATTTACAGCGTAGATAAAAGCTAATATGTGACTCAACGACCCTAAACAATCAATTTGGAGAACAACTTTCTTCTCTTGTACATGGAGATGGAGGGCCAGCCCACGGCACCTTTCTCCTCACTTTATCCCAGGCCTCCACTGCTGTAATCTGCTTCATCCCACCTGGTCCTCTCTCATCAGTGGCTACGCACAGGAAATAAACAGCGTACGCTAGTATTCGCAAGTTAAAAAGCACTGAACCGTTGTGCACTTCGAGAGACATCTGATAAGAGTTCGGGGCGTAGACCCCCGACTGGGCTTACCCAGGCCACATCCACATTACTCCATGCTGTTCTCAGCACACCACAATGTTCAGAGCAGGCCATTCCCAGGATCGATCCTGAGTAGGGGGTCAGAGCAGGGCTTAGGGGCAGTGTCTGAGGGTAAATCGGGGTGGGCACGACACTCAAAAAGCAGTTAGAGCTGTGAGAAAGAAAATAAAAAAATACAGGAGTATGTAACAGGGCATCTCTTTCGAGAAATGAACAACAGAGAACCAGTTCACAAACTGTATCATCACATGAAGAGGCAGTCAGTAGGATGGGTGAGCGTGAGGAAAAAGGCAGTTGGGGGAGGAGAGGACGGCTCGTGGCAGCTTGGGGCAAATGCAAGCAAGTGAGCAGTTGTAAACTCAAGGAATCAGGTAAGGACTGGTTGCTACCAAACATTCAAAGCAGAAAGCATTAGGCTTTTGCTGCGGCAGGGGGAGAAGAGAAGGTGTTATCAAAATCTCAAGACTCTCCTTATATTCTGTAAGGTTTCATCAGAGTCCACTGACTGAAAGCGGAGTCACAAGCCAGCTCATCTGGACTCTCCCCTCTGTGATCCTCAGGAGAACATGAGGTATCCTCCCATCTCTCCATCTTTCCGGTGCTCTCTGCATTCCTCAGTTGGCGTTCTAGCAGGAAATGAAGCTCTGTGTCCTTCAAATGCAGTGAGAAAATACAGAGTGGTTGCAAAGGATGCTGCTTCCATCCTGAGAGAGTTGATGTACACATGCGCACCGCATAGGTGACGGTGCAGAACAAAACGCTTGCAGTGTCTAGTTTTAAGCACATTTCTTGGATGTCAGTTGATTTTCTCTCCTTTTATATTTTTCACCCTCTCTCTAGGTCTCAAGTGCGCTCCATGACATTTTAGTCATGGTAAGTATGTGTATTTGTGTTTGCATGTTTGAATGTGAGAGCATGCGTATGTGTGCATGTGGTTTCATTGAGATCTTAGGAAACACTGTTGGTAATTATCAGCGGAATCTGCAGCAGTGTCATGTAAGCCTTAGTTTCAGTGACTCCTGTGCTATTTACAAGTAGTATGTGTCCAGCGCCAGATGGCATGCATCTGTCTCAATCTTCTTTGTCGTCGTTCTTCTTTTCCTTGGCTGGCACAGAGCTTTTTGTTGTTCTTGTACAAAGTATTTGTCTTCTCTCAGAGAGAACGGTTTACACATCAGTTGGGGAGGGGGTAAGACAGAGGTGCCAACATGCCCAGTGGGTTAAAGAAAAAGAAAAATCAGACTAGGGCAAAGAGTGGTCAATTATTACTGGAAAAGTTGACTGACATGAGTTGACTCAAGGTGTATAGGCACATAGGGGCGTGGAGCAAAATCAATCATTTTATTGTTTATCAAGGCAAGATCAATAATTTACCTCAGTAAGACACTGAAGATAAAATAAATCTTGGTAAGGCCAGGTTTTTCAAAATATAAATCAGTGAAAAAAGGTAATAAAATGAAATTGGAAAATATTAAATAGTTTTCACATTTTCTTTTTGCCCAGTGGACTTTGGTTGGTACCTCTGTTTTAACAACGCCCTTTTCTTTGCCATTTCCTCTTTCTGCTCCTCTACTCATCTCCATCATCCTTCCCCTTATCCTTCTTGTCTTTCTTCTCCTTCTTCTTCTTCTTCTTCTTCTTGGCCTCCTCTTTCTTTCCAAAGGTGATGAAATCGCTCTTGTCGTCCTCTCCTCCCTGGTTCTGTCGGATGGATATTATGGCGGGTGAGCCGGGGATGATGAAGGCTTCTGGGGGAACATCGCCAGGTTTCAGGTGTTGTGGGGGTGCACCAGGACCGCCGGCGCCATAGCGAAAGTGCCAGCTGTTGCTGTCTACTCCAGCACCCATTGGGGGGGACACCTCTCCCCCTTCAGCATCTGAAAGAGATGGATGATGGGTTACTGTCTGCCATCTATTTGCTTTAAAAAGATGAGGTTATTATGTTATAATATTATGTTATTAATGGACTGATTTGGATGGACTCATACTTTCAGAATTGTAATGTAAATACAGAATTTTTCAGACACACTAGGGAAGACGTACTAAGCCTTTTGTACCTTTGGCTATTTATGACACACACCAGTTAAGAAGGACAATTTGCCAGTCATCTAACATACAGGTTGTGTTTGTCCTTGCAAATTTAGGAGATATCATAATGGATTTACAAACGTTTGCCTAATTTACAGTGTCAGTTTTATGTGGAAATGTATCCGTCTCTAAGTAGCAGATATAAGAAGGTGTATACATTCAAGTGGCAATTGTAACGTCTAAGAAGCAAACCCACAACTTTCATTTTATACATTTCAATAGATATTTAATTAATTTATATATTAATGGCTATAGCAAACTCACATCTTTCTAAAACCATGTTATTCAATAAAAAACTATTTTGGCACAGATTTCTTTAGAATTCAGAATGGCTGAATTTAAAGTTGAACATGTAGTTTGCTGAGCAGCTACTGAATCAAACGGACATGTTCCTAGGATGACAGATACATAGTGGTAGCTTTTATTTTTTAGATGCAAGCTTTCCTTCTGTGCATGATTGCATGTCCTTCCATCTCTTTTTGATTTCATTAGATGTCTATTTAATGGCTCCTCTGCATTAGCTCCACAAACCTTCTATAAATAAATACAATTCATAGTCTATTTGTTATCACCCCATTTTGATTTCTTCTCAGATAAATCCCTCCAAACTTTGGCTGCAAGAAGAGTTCACGGATATCCACTGCAGCCATTGAAAAAATCTAATCGGTTAATGAGTGGCATTCCTTGAGGGAACAGTCATGGCATGCTATAAAAGGTGGGAGATGGTGTAACTTAAATGGGAGGTTTACAAGATGAAACTGCTAAGTGGGCAATGAATCAAAGGCTCCCTCCTGGCCAAAGCTAACATCCGTGCAATGTTTGATGAAACATTAAGCCCTTTATCTGTATGTTAAAGGCTGAGAAAGGGAATACAGTATATTAGCGGACTCTAACTGAACTGTTTTCCAAGAAAAGCAACAAATGTGGGCACAAAGCAAACACGTCAGTATTCAGTAATTGGCAGGTGTAACTGTATTTGGGAAGGCATTAGCAACCAATCTGACCATGCATCAAGAAGCGATGACTCCCTTACTTCATTGTATGGGTGTGTATCATTATATAAATGTCTACATGCAGTATATAACACAACTAAGCACAGTCTACCAGCAGAAGACCCAATCACTTTGGTTCTTTCCTCATAGCAATGACCTACTTGCCACGTATTCCTTTTATTTCTATGACTTCATTTCTGAGTTCTTTCCAAAGGGGAGATTAACTGAGCAGGGCTCCATCCAACCAGAAGGAACAGTGTCTGGTAGAAGAAGCCTGACCTCATACAGTACCCAGGGCACAGAATACCATCTTCCAATCTTTTCAAACTGCACTATTACCCAGGCAGCCTCAAAATATGCACTATATGTTTGGTTTCAGCTTTCTTCATGCTGCATCTCTAACACAAAATGAAAATCCTAAATAAAGTTGGACATAGTGAATGCAAACATAGTTCTGAATAAACTATGAATGTACTCTCAGGTGTAAGCTGAATTTGATTCAGTAATGATGATCTGGTTGATACAAGAGATAGTGGTCAAAGTGACCATAGGGATTTACCTTAATTCTCCATTACATCTTTGAGACAAAACAAAAGTATCATATGCAGTTAGTGTGTCAGCCCTATAATCAAATGACATTACTAAGCTTTAATTTATGAGACGATGGAGTTTATTAGTTTACTTTTAAAAATATTTATTTTTCCTCCTTTGAATTCAGATTTTGTGTCTTACTTGTTTTCCTTTCCACATTTTACCCATTTCAACTACAAGCTCTCAGTGCGATCTGCTTATAGTGAAGGATTCATGGAGTAAATCCATGGCAAACATGACGTCTCTTGCTTGGCATACAATCCAATCAGTCATAGAGACACGCACGGCTGTAAAGCTCCTGCCTCTGCAGGAAAACTGCCCAAGTCGAGGCAGAAAATGGCATTGAATACATTTTCTTTTCTTTGTTTATGAGTGAATCTAAACATACACAGATTCTAGTCTGAATTAGAGCAGAGATGATATGTTAAATAACAATCAACAAATGCCACTGCAAATTGAATAGCTTTGGGTTTTGGACTGTTGGTTGGACAAATAAATGAATTTGAAGATGTTATATTGGGATTATGGCAAGTGATGAGCACTTTTCATAATTTTCTTACATTTTATAGCCCAAGCTATTGAACAATAAATTGAGAAAATAATTCTGAGGTTGTTGAGTAATGAAAATAGTAATAGTTAGTTGTGGCCCCTTTTCTGATTCGTAATTTTCAACGTCATATTTAATTCCTTCTGGTATAATCAGAATGGGACCACCGTACAATAATTACTTGGGTTAAGCATTTGAATCGTTCCCCATTACAATTCCCCAAAAAGCTAACATTCACCGACTGCGACAACACAGCTGGAAGAGCAGCAGAGAGGAGACTGAATTTGACAAAGAGACTGAGAGGATTAGGACAGGACAGGCTAGATCCAGTCACTGCTTCCTCCACATGTAGAAACAGAGACAGCTAGAGTCATATTCATGTACAAGGCGAGAGTCTTCCCCCAGATGATAAGTTCTCATCTGACTGCCCAAGAGGAAACATGACCCTGATTCTAAAACCCTAAATGAAAAGGTAGAAACAGAAGAAAAGGAGCACAAAAATACTAGATAAAAATGCAGACTACTGGGCAGCTGGCAACACTTTGCTCTAAAGTGTCCACTCTCTTTTCTCAAAGAAATTACCTGTCTAACTCAATGAGGGGACTTGATGAGACACCAGCGCCCCAATGCAAAATTACATTCACAAACAAAGCAACACCCTGGAGAGTGATGAGTCATGCTGACGCAGACAGATGGGAAAGGGTAAGGCCATGCAGGGCTCTTCAACTCTTTTGAAAGGGTCAATGTCTTATGCTAGATAAAAATAAAAAAACAAACAAATCATGGGACACACTGTTGTCTAGCTCCGTTAAACTGGTGCAACGTAAAAGGTCATGTCATAATAGTCTTCGCTGCTTTGGGAGGTTCCTTTTGTTCTTTTTGACCAAACTTTTCTTACAACACGAGTCATTTTGATGCTACAGACAACATTGTCAATATGAGATTCGACCTGTGATGCCAGCTGCACATCCATTCCCTCTATATCTAACCCGTTGTATCTGTCTTCTCATACTGTTAGTCTTTTATCACTCTTCTCTGCGTCTCTTCCTTCACGATGGTAACAGACTCACCTCGCCCAACATTCATCTCCACACAGCCATTGCTTCAATCTGATTTGTCGATGGCTGTTGCAGAGCAAAACTTCCTCCCTTCTCTCCTCTCTGTTCCTCTTGCACAGCCTCCCTCCTTCTCTTTTTCTTGCCATCCTATCTCTCTATCATTTCCCCTGACCTTTCAACTAATCGTGTGTGAAAACTCAGCCAGCCAACACCCATCCCTCACAGTTATTGACAAGTCTTAATCATGCCCATCAGTGTTTATGGTAACATTAATGTGATTGGGTATCAAACAGCTTGTCCATCAATGATAACTATCAGGTACATTAGAGAGGAGGCTGGGTTATTTGTTTCCCATTTGCCCCCAGCTTCATTACTTTCTCCATGTATCTGCAACTAGCATAATTTTAAACCCCTTGTATTTGAAATGCTAGAGCGACACAAGTCACTGTAATCAATAATTTTGCATCTTCCCCTAAGTTTGATCTCTGGAGTCTTCAACCCTGAATGTCGTGTGAATGTCCCATAGTGAATGTCCTATAGCTCCCCTGTTGCCGCCCAGGGTTTTCACAGCCACTTAAAATCACCAAAGCTCCATTTTGCCACGTCTACTTTATTCATCTCCTTGTCTCGCCCTACCATCGTCCAGTTGGGCAAAAGCGCAGTGGAGCGCAGTGCAGCGTTACATAACTAGCTGAGGAGGAGGAGGAGGAGGAGGAAGAAGAGGGGCCAGGGAGTGCAGGGATGCAGATATGAAACATGATGCTCACCACCAAAACGGAGGGTGGGAGGAAAAAAAAACAAAAAAGAAGGATTAAAAGATCCTGAAGGTGCGATTTTTTTCCCTTTCTCTCCTATACTGCAGTGGTAAAGAAATATGTGATTGTCATGATAGAAAACAGTCATTTGGGACCACACCCTTCCTCAAGATAGACACTGTATTTGTTAAGAGTGATGAGCAGTGTGTGCTGATTGTGATAAAAACAAAATGGGATGTTGCTGTCTATTCAAAACCTAATTATTATTCATGTGTCTGTGTTTTCACTGCTATGCCTGGTTGGTGATAGAAGAATACATTTTGTGTCTGCATAAATTACCATATATTCCCCAATCTGCTAACAGTAAATGAAATAAAGACAGCAAACTGTAGTGGGTAATAATACAAAAATGACGGGAAGAGCAATTATTCCTCTGCATATGCATATTTGAGTGTACAATTGTGTATGTGTGTGAGTGTGTCTCTTTGGGTTTCATGCCGGGTCGAGCACTTTGCTGTCTGCTCCCAGCTGGATCATGTGGCAGATGGTGGACACAAGCATCCCAAATTGACAGGGCGTAACACAATAAAAATAACACTGAATGTAGTTGTATGTGTGGAAGTTTGAGTTGTTATCTGTGTATATGTGTGTGTCTATTGTATGCCAATATGTTTAGGTGCTATGTAAAAAAATTAAAAATGAAGGAGAAATTGATTAATTCTCCAGAGAAAAGGACATGGAGAGAGCTGGCAAGATATATAAAGACTCAGAGAGAGCAGGATTGGAAGAAAATAAAAATAACTGAAGTTGAGAAATGGAAACAGATGGGGCGGAGGGATTTAGAACATGTGAAAAGTTTTACCTTGCCTCTCTGATTGTGCCAGAAAATATTTTCATATCAAATTCACTTTAACTAAAAGACTGTATCCACCAAAGTAAGATATAAAGCCTTGAATTGAATAAACAGTCTATGTTCTTCTATCTCTTCTTTGCCTACCTCCTTGTGTCATTTTATGCATTAAATGCATGAGGTCATGGTCCTAGATGCTAATTTGCAAAAATCATAATATGGTTGAGGTCTGAGGCATTGAAGGAGCAAAATGTAGCATAAAAATCCTCAGTAGAGTGTCCTCTCGTCCACCTTTTTCTCTTGGCATTTTGCCTCCCCCCTTTAGTCTATTTTGCCTTGACAAGTGCTTGCTGCAGTTGATTACCGTTAACTCGCATCAAATCTGTCTCTCTCTGTGTATATATTCCAGTGTCTTTGTGCGTGTGCAATCTGGGGTGACGCAGAAAACAGTAAACCTGCATCCACCTCTGCAGCACACCACCGCCCAAGTGAATGTAGGTCACTCTCCTTCTGTTACTCACTCCTCTGCTCTGTCCTTTACACCTCTTACCTCCGACTCTCACCTTTCAAACACATCCATCCCTCTCTTAATTCTATCACCCCCATCCCGCTCTGTTTTAGCTTTTGCTCATGTATGTGCATTTCAGCCAAAACCTCCCTTTGTCTTGCCCTTCACCTGATGCCAGCCTGTTTTTTTTCATTACCCCTCTCCCCCCCCTCCTTCAGCACCTTTTGTCCCACACCATATGTTTGCACTCCCCTCTATATAACAGCCCCCCTCCCTTCCTCTCTCCTGCCAATATAAGGGGCCATGAATGGTTGCCTTGGAAACTACGTCCTCCAGTGAAGCAGTAGGATATTGGTAGGAGTCATGGTGACAGCGGCTTGTGCTGATGGAGAATAATGCTGCAAGCTCTCCCTCTCTCTTTCTCCTCCCTCGATGCGTTTAGTCTAACCACTCTCCCCTAGCAACAGCAGCCTCACACAGCTTCCTCTCTTTCCTTTGCAGACTTTGCTACAGTCAATCACTCTGATTTAGTCATCGTCACTCCCTCCCAAACTGTTTGTGTTCCTCGTATCTCTTCACCTTCCTCTCCACCTTATCCTTTATTGCTTATTCTCTCATTTATTTTTCAATCCCTAATGCAATACTGCACAGTTCTCTCTGAATAACCCATGTGCCTTTGGTTAGCTGTGAGGAAGAAGACATAGAGGGAGTGAGAAACAGATAGGGAGAGAGAGTCAGACAGCAAGCAGAACCCTGATTTCATTAATGTGCGTCTGTTAATCTGGGCGTGGGCTGCGCTCCATCTGTCACAGCAGGAGCAGCACACAAAGCAGGCAGCCAAAACACACTTGGAAACACAGCCAAGCAAGCACACATGCACATTCACACGAAAACACTGAACAAGATGCAAACGGCACAGACACTCAAATCCACACGCTTTAAATCTAAGGGGAAGAAACAGGGGCGTTGTCGGATGTACCACCGTGTCTCACATTGAAGCAAAAAATAGACTGTGAGGTAAAACACCACCCTGTTGGTACAGCAACCAGACTGAAACAATTCCCTCAACAAACCCAACTCCCATGCACTCCTACTCTCCACCTCAGAACCTCAGTCTGCCTCGCAAGTAAGATGATTTAGTTATAAATAGCACAGACTGTGACTCATAGATATGTGACAGTCCACATTGAATCAATATCTCCATTTCTCTCATTTCTGAGACAAGATAAACAGAATCATCTTCAAAGTCTGAAAACAAATCTTTCCCAATCTCTAGTCAGGGAGCTTTAGAAATGCATGCTTTTCATATTATCTGACACTCTTAACCCCAATTTATCCCTAATCCAACCCTAAAATTTGACTTGAAGCTAATATAGCCCCCAGCTAATATTTCCATTTTTAACATGGCTTACGATGAGATAAAGAAGGGACAGTTAGCCTTTAGGCAAAGCAAGATTAGCGTGTGCTCAATGTGTTATTCTTGAACTGCCACAGCTCAATTAGACCACCTTAAATCCTCACCAGCTGATCTTATTACCACTGACCCACCCTGAAGACGTCACCACAGCCTGTTCTGTTCTCTCTCTCCATCTCTCATGTTTTGAAGTGCCTGCAGGCTGCAAGTCCTCAGCCACAGCAACAAATCAATGGCAGAGCGGAGGAGGCTGTGTGTGTGTGCGTGCGTGTGTATAGGAAGAGACAGTAGTTACTGTGTGGGTAGTTTGTCTGCCTGCCCAGCCCACCGCCTCCTATCTATAAAAGACACCAGGCCAGGCCATCTCTACTTTCTTAATTATAACAAATCACCTCTTCATCTAAACTTAATTACACTGTCGTTCTCGCTCATTGTGCATACGTCTGTCCAGTTATCTCACCTGCCTCCTTCTTCATTTTTTCTCTACCAGGCCACTCTTTCCTCTGCTTCACTCTTAATCCTCTTTGACCCCAGCTCCCTGTCATCATGAGGAAAGTCAAGAGCTGACAACTGAAATCTCCTGTACGCAGTGCATCTTTGGTCATAAATCTTGGTTAGGGGAAGCAAATATGGCATTGTATGCAATGACATTCACATTACAATGTCTTTGAAATGTCATCTAGCATTGAGTATGCTATCATTTAGAGTTTTGGTGTGCTCCAGTATTCCTGTTCTTTCGATTCAGCTAGCACTGTTTTCTAATAAGCTCCATTGCAGTGCTTTGTTTAAGCCTTGGTGAGTTCTTTTCCAACCTGATAAAAGGAAAAGATGTTTTGTCTTTTATGAATAAAATGACCTCTGCTGCATGCTCTCCTGGCATCTTTAGTTAACATAGTGAAGAGGATAATGCACCAATCTTTATGAGCAAAGTGGAACATCTACATGCAAGTATGTTGTCCCCTCGCAATATTGCTGCATACCTAACAAAAACAACGTGGCAAATGGTGTAAAATGTTAAATTTAGACGTCAGGATTCTTAACAAGCTGAAGTTGACACTTCCATGTGCATCACTTTCCTGCAGCTGCTTCACAGTAAAGGCACTGCCAACAATTACTATTCTGTTTTGAACAAAACTGTGAATTTGACTCATATTTGCAATTTTATTGGCTGTCTTGCAACTGCAATGCCTAATGGCTAAAATTCTTTAAAATATTGTTTCCTTCGTAAAAGCGATATTCCATAATCTATATGATATAATCCATCAACAAAATATTCAACTGCTTGTTAAGTTTAGGGGCACAATTCAATTATATAATGCACAGATGCTTCATTTTAAATGTCCATATGTTATATGAAAAGGATGAAAGCTTACAAATATATTCAACTATTTGAAAATAATATGATTAGTTGCCCACATCACCGCCCCTTAATCTTGGTCTGTGTGTGTGTGTGTGTGTGTGTGTGTGTGTGTGTGTGTGTGTGTGTGTGTGCGTGTGTGTGTGTGTGTGTGTGTGTGTGTCCTCTGTGGCTCACAGGCTTATGCCTCTGTAAACATATTGCTGATGATCCACTCATGATCAACTATTGGCTCTTGCTCGCCCTCTTTTAGTCTGTATTGTCTCCCTTCCTGAAACCGAGAGCAGCGATATCCATCTACGCCTACGTAGCATGTGTCATTTCCTCTCCCTGCAGCAGTGGGAAGTGGTAGGAGTGGGTCGGGGAGATCACGTAGCTGATATCCCTGTATTCCTCTTTTTATTACTCTCTCGTGGTTTGATAAACTCTAGAGGAATGTACAGTTTTTGGTATAAAATAGGCCTCACTAGTTTTGTCTGAATATTTGTAATTAAACTAGATTATAGATGGTTATTACGATTTGAGACCTCTAGGACCAGACTGGGTCTATGTGTACATGTCCTACTTTATTAAATTTTTTTATTTTATTTTTTATTCTGCCTCAGAATGTGTTAGTTGTGATTGGTTTAGGTTAGAGTAGCATGCTTGATTCTTACCAGCGGCGCTAGATGCAGTGGGCCAGTTCTGAACCAGGACACCTTGGGCTCCTTGCATTACCGAGGACTCTTCCATGTGCACTGAGCTGGAACACAAAAAAAACAAACATTCACATTTTACACACTGGAAAGGCATCCTCTCACATACTATATATTAAATCATGCTAAATTAAACTGCACAACAGAAGAAATCCATACACATAATTTAATACTTTGTGAAGCTCTATATTATGATTGCATCCTGTCACTTAAATACAAGCTGCCACATATTTAACTTCCATGTCTCCATATGTGTCCTATAATACACATCATTAAAAATCCAAAGCTTGGTACTCTGCGTGTAGAGGTTAGAAAATGTAACGTTCAGATTAGGATTAAAGTATTCACCCTACATTTTTCTGATTTCTCTGGATTATGGATTAGAGATGGCCGCTCTTACATTTTCACACACACTCTGTGGGATTATGGCACCCTCCCCTCTACTGAAAAACACCACAGTCTCTGTAGTGCTGAACAATACCAACAGAACAGAAATGCTGCTACAAACCACAGTTCTCTCTCACTGCTTCCACCATATTTTTTAAAAAGGGAAGGATTATATTTTCTAACTCTGACAATACAATTTTAGTCAAAGACGTGAGACCTGTATGTCTTTACAAAGTGCAACTGTTTTCTGATATGATCCAAGCAAGGAGGCAAGAACCGCTCTTAAAGGGTCACTTCACCCAAATTATACAAACCATAAACCTAGCCTTGAATAGGATATCTAACCATAATATCAAATTATTTGTCTGTGACTTGGCAGCACCATCCATTTAATAGTTACCTTCTAAAACCAAAACTCTGATTCTCAATCTCTACCTGCTGCTAGTCCACCCTTAATCCCCCTGTCCACACTTCTCCCCACTGCCCCTGAGTGAAAAACTAGGTCTTTAAAAGTTAAAACCTTTACTGAGGTCTGTGTGAGACGGTATTTCTTCCTGGTAAACTGCGCCTCTTAATTGGTTTACGTCTTGAAAACAAGAAGCTTTCAGTCTTTACAAAATATATTGGGAACCAGGAAGTATTGAAATATAATTGTGTAGATATCTTTACTTTAAAAATGTTAAAAACTGTTAAAATATGTATGAATCTAGATCCATCTGTGCAGAGGTTCTGTGAAGGGAACAAAAGCAATTTGGTGATGGAGGTCATTTTAAATGCTGCAAAGGACCAGCATCATTAAGGTACACTTATCAAATATTAATGACAAACACTGGGCTGATAATACACTTTTCAGCTAATGTCCTTCTCTCTAGTTCCTAATCTAGCCTAATCTCTCATCGTCTCCTACTGTCTGTAAACACATGCTCTTCATCATTTTCCAGCATCAAAACTTTATCGCAATGTTAGATTTATTTGTCTAAAATCATAACTATAGTGATCACAAAATGAACCCAGACACAACCCCCTAAACAACACAATTAGTAGGAAATAATGTGCATTTCATCAGAGATTAAATTAAATGAAATTAAATGAAATAGGTCAGTGCCATTACATGGTGTTTGGGTGTGAAATCCAAAATCTCTTATACAAGCTCTGATTATAAATGAACATTCAGTGAGGCTTGGTAATGGGACATGGGGGATAGTCAACTTAAAACACATCAGAGGTAGTGAGTCACGAGAAATATTTAATATGTTAGACTGGTTCACACAAGCACACGAATGCTCATTAATCCCTGCTGTAATTATGAGAGAATCTGTGTAAAATTAATCACTCGGATGGTGCACGGTTATTATTCTGACATGGACATCAGAGTGCACACATTAATACCTATATACATATACATATACACACATATATATATATATATATATATATATATATATATATATATATATATATGTCACAGTATGTGCATCGACAGTATACAGATAATGTAACACATAAACTCGGACCTTAGCAGACTCACATCGATGAGCAGCAACAGAAGACTGCTGTTTAAATAAAGCTATGAAAGACTTAACTGCTGTGTGTGTGTGCATACAGTATAATTATTATAATTTTTATGGGTTTGGGTGTTACAGAGAAATACCAATATTTTCTCTGACATAGAGATTGGAAAGCTTGTTGTTGCCTGTTCAAGAACAGTGTCTCAAATATATCCATCTATGCCACATCTATCTATAGGTGGATAGATTAGTTGAATATGATAATGACAGATGAAGATATCATAGCGAACTCGTTAAGACTGGTACTTTTTGTAATCATGGTGCCATCTCATTAGCATGACCCTTGATTTGGTCGGGCCCATCTGATCCCACAGCAGGTGCCCAGTGTCTTATGGGTAATTTGATCATTGGTGTGGTCATGCAGCAATCCCTGATAAGCCATCTTTCCACCTGGCTACCTGCCCTTCATCCATCACTGACCCCCTCTCTGCTTACCCATCTCTCCCGTCCATTCTCCATCTGTCTGTGGTTGAGAGCCATTTCCAAGTGCATTTCTCCTCACTGTGCACCTTCTCTCATTGTTCACATGCCATTGTTTTCAACGATTATCATACAGCAAAAATAATTTACGTCTATAAAAATAATGTATTTTTAATAAGATTGAGATAATTGGGATTTTCTCACAATTTACCGAAACTGTTTATTTAATATAATTAATGTACATTGATGAATATAAATGTGATATAAATGCCTCACCCGACTCTGTTGCAAAGATAGGTAGGGCTATCAAGATATTTAAACATATTGCCTGGTGGCTATGTCATAGGGACACTCTGTACCCTTTGTATGTTGAGTTTTTCTTTATTTCAATTCAACAAAATAAAACGGATTCAGAGGATGACTTCTCAGTATGAAATTATTATCTTTGGTCTCCACAGCAGGATGACAAGGCTTCTTCCTTTGAACTGACAGAAGAACGCCTTTGCATTCCATTTGCCTTAAATATATAATTGCATGTTTTATGTTCATTTCATTTCACATCTTTCACAATGTACAGTTTGGCTACATTGGCCATTTCTGTAGACTATTTGAGGATATGTTCCACGACTGATCGATGGATAAATGAAACTTTGTTGAAAGAGGTAGTAATCATTATTAATGAAGAATTTGGTGGTGCTTCAGATCAGTCAGTTAGAGAATGGTAATCGGATGGGAGAATGTACTTAGGTGGGAGTATAGTGTGAACGTCTTTTGGACTTTAACAAAACGTAATGAAGGTGACTGGTGAGGTATGATGATAAAAACAATTATGCTTACCTCTGCATTACACCTCCTGCTCTCAGGGAGGCTGAATATCTCCAGTCGGCACTCGGCCCTTTGGGCTGCAAGAGAGAGTGAGAGGACTTGAGTCTTAAGTACAGGTGAAAGCCAATACAGTCTCATTAATAAGTCATGGAGAGAAGTGCTAGTGCCTGCGCGTCACGTGCGCACATAAAACACACAAACCTTAAAAAAAAAAGTCACACACACACACTCAAAGCAGTGACAGCTTGCCGCTGCCTTTGGAGAGAAGTGAATGATGAATTAAAGCTTGTTGGTGCACTCCTCCCAGCCATCCCCACACTGTCTCTTCTCCCCTCCCTTCCTTCTTCCAGCCATGTCCTCTAAAAAATATGACAGAGATTTCACTCCAGCGGCCCACAGACCCTGGTACTGTGATGCATAGGCCCAGAGGCTACAGTCTGGGGTTAGTTCACTCGTTCCAGTATGGTTGTGATTCAGTCCATTACCATGGAAACATTGCTGAACTCTCATATGCTCTCTAGTATGTGTTGATGACTGAATCAATTCAAAGCTGCAGCTTTCTACCTAATGCTCTCCATTCCTTCTTCTACATTCTCTATCATATTTCAAAATGTCTAACTCAGTCTTCACAACAATACTGAATTATAAAGATGTTTTTCGATGACCATGGTTTCAGTTCTCTTTTTCCTCTACTTTGCCACTGTATATTCTATTCCCCTCTCCTGCGCCGCTATTCTTTCTCCCTGTTATATCCTCTTAACACTGATCAAAACCTTGAGTGTCACTGGCACACAGTCTTCCTGAGTCAGTCTGACACATCTCACCATGGTAACAGTGCAGAGCACATTCTACATTTTACTCTCCACCCACCGCCCTCTGTCATTTCTCTCTAGTGAAGGTCACAGGTGGAGGAAGGAGGGGGGAGGGCAGATATCAGATTAACCCCCTCGGCACAGCATTTGGTTCAGACACACAACAGAACAGACACAAAGGACACGACACCACTGTAACCTCTGCCTGTCTGCCAGTGATGCAATTCATTTGTAACATCCTAATATGAGACTTCTGTTCATTCAGATAAATGATATTGTCACAAATATATAAAGATACTACATTAGAATAACTGACAAAATGTGGTTAGAGGACTACAATTCACTAGTGATGCAGCTAACGCTGCAGCAAAATCTGCAGTTAACCTGAGCACGTAACTGAAATGAGATTGCATTTCCTCTAATTTCAACATAAACCACTGACAGAGATCTACCAATCTGACTGGGAACACTAAATTATCCTTGCTTGGCCATGCAGTTCATAAGAGACCCATCTGCAATGCCATTTCCTTTCAAATATGACAGATGTTCACTTGCTGATGAAGCTGCATTGACCTCTATGAGTCTGCAGTGGACATTCATCACCCTGGAAATCCAATATTTGGTCCTAATGAGAGAAGCCTGGTATTCCTCCTGGAGTCATTCAAACAGAGCAGGGTGTCTGTAGCACTGTAGCATCAGAGATACTTATCCGTACTGAAAACTAAGGGTGGGTGCACTTGGTTATTCGAAGATAATCCCTCCTCAAAAAACAAATCAGTGGCTAGAGTGATAGTTTAGATGGCTACTGAAAGGGAAAAAGGCGTTAGTACAGCATGAAAAACACAGTTAAACAAAAGCTCTTTCTCTTTCCTAGTTTACCTACTGCAGAATACACGAGAAGAGAGTGATACGAAAAACATTAAAATAAGACCAGATTGTCCACAAATGGGACTAAACGGCTTTGCTAAACGTTCGTGGCCAAAGGGAGAGGTCTGTTTGGCCGTATGGTGTTTATGGGGGTAAATTAAAACACACACACTAGCACATACACACATTAGATACAAGCATCTGGAACCTAAACATGTCCACAGTCTGATGTACTCTCAAGGGAAGACATACGTGCAAAACTAAGATGTTACCAGTTAACGTAATAAATGTAAACAGGCAAACAAAAACAATTCTGACTCATACGGAGGATGAGATACCAATGCATTCTGTTTCATCATTTGAGAGAGAGAAATCAAATTAAGTGGAAATAGAATGAAATACCAGAGTTTATAGTGTATTCATTTCCTTGCCGGTTTGCACTTTGTAATTAGAGAATATAGAACGCTTTTATTTATCCACTCAACCCTTTTCACGCCTTTTTCTCCATTCTTCCCTCTCTCTCTCAGTGAACACTCCTCGCATGGATACAGAGCTCACACCTCCGCCATCAACACTGTGTCCAATCACCTTTCATCCTCCGCCTTAACTGCACAGAGTGAGCCAATCCACGCACAGCACTGAGAAACACATCACTGCCAGTTAATTACATAGCAAGAGCAAACATGACTGGCATTTAATGAGGAAGACTTCAAGTGATCACAGAACAATTACCGTAAACATTTCTTTAGTCCTCTTTTTATCACTTATTTTCTTTTTTCATTCATTTCTGCATTGCACAGACAGACTCAGATATGCTGTAGGGCAAACGCAAACATGTAGAAAACACATAATGGTCGCTTTATCCTAATAATACTGTTTGTTTTACTACAACCAAAACATATGCAAATAACTCTGTGCATATAGACATCAATCTTTTATAATGCTAAAAATACCATGAAATGAATCTCTAATCTAATGAAACTCAGACATAGTATCTGCCTTATTCCTGCTTTCTGCACAGATCCCTAAACTCTGGCTTACTGCTCAGTACCAGAGAGGTACGTGACCAGCAGAGGATATTTTGGTGCAGTGGGACTGGTGGCTCTCATAGCTGGCGAAGGCTGCACTATTTCCCAGACTCTTCCTCTCTATAGAGATGACCACTTAATGCCCTCTGGACCTACTGGACTACAGCCCACAGTAGACAAATAACACTGTTTGTGTGGGGTCATAGGTGAACAAGCTGAAAGCTACTGGTTTGTTGTGAAAAGACAGCTAGTAACATGGAGCAGAGAAAGAGACAGAGTGAGAGAGATAGTTCATAAAAAATATTTTTTGCAACGCTGTTGTCAAAATATTGTGTGGAGGACAGGTGCACAAAGACACCATTTACCACATCCAGCAAATCAGAGTGCACCCACCTACCCACTCAAAAAAAACACACAGCACAGAGAAACTACCCACACTTGTGTATG
Organism: Ophiodon elongatus; assembly: GCA_016806645.1. Lineage (NCBI taxonomy): Eukaryota > Metazoa > Chordata > Actinopteri > Perciformes > Hexagrammidae > Ophiodon > Ophiodon elongatus. The sequence goes on along the minus strand of JACSYO010001757.1, from coordinate 30,422 downwards.
CCAGGTTTCTAAGATGTAGACCTCAAGCTAGATGGAACGTAAAACATAAAGACCAGTAAATGTAATAATGGAAGCATTTACATAAACAAAATGGTGGTGGTATGTGTGTGTGTGTGTGTGTGTGTGTTTGTGTGTGTGTGTATATATATATATCTACATCCTGATAGACATATTCATAGATTGTATAAATTAGTTTGAGAGAACTTAATAAAACTAAGCAGATCCTGGGAGTGGCATAAGAATTGTAATCTTTTTTTCAAAGATGTCTTCTGTGCAAGAGATGGACCTAATAAATGTACATATGCCTCTTTGTACAATAATAACCATCTGTCTGAAAAAGCAGTAAGAAAATAAACATTTTCAAGACATCACACGCCAGGAGAACAGATGAAAGGATTTAACAGCTCCAGAGCCGTAAATGTCAACTGCAATCCTACTGCAAGAACACCGCCCTAGAGCCAAACCGGAACCATAACTCTGAGAATTTTCCTTTTATGGCTTGTGCTTTGTGTGTCATTTACTGTTATGAGGAAATCTAAAACAACAAACACAGACATCACACCAGACACACACCTGAATGGCAGTTGCATCTGGCATACTGAGACGCCGTACAAATAACTGGCTCTGTCCGCTGTGGCTGGTGACGTACCCCGACCCCCAGGTGCCACTGTGCGGCCGTCCCGTGTTGTAGAACATAAAAGTGTCACTTCCTGATGTGGCGGTCAGGCATGTCTTGTAACAGTATGTTTTGGTCAAAGACCCATTCCCCCGCACTTCAATATAGTGCGGTTCCACTTTGAGGTCACGGCGCAGGGCTGCATTTTCATTTGGTTGCCCTCCACCGCCACCGCCACCACCACCTCCACCTCCACCTCCACCTCCACCTCCTCCACCTCCTCCACCTGCAGCTCTTCCTCCACCCCCACCGCCACCGGCTGAGGTGCCCCCCTCCGGAACACTCTTCTTGGATACACAACATGGAGAGCAGGAGCCAGGCTGAGTGCAGTAGGCATGGCAACGCACAATGGCCAAAACAAAGACAGTGACCAGGAACACGAAGGTTGTGGCACTCAGGGCAATGATGAGGTAGAGGGTGACATTGGAAAACATGAGGGGGCTATTGGGCCTGATGATGCGCTTGGGGTCAGGGGTCAACTTAGGTGGCAGCTCCATCACGTGCACATGGATGGTGGCCGTGGAGGAGAGTGGTGGTAAACCGTTATCGTGCACCAGCACTGTCAGCAGGAAGGAGGTAGAGTTGTCCTCAATGACGCGCCTTGTAGTGCGGATCTCCCCTGTGTACTCATGCACCTTGAACAGGTCGAAGTCCGCGTTGGTCTGCTCCAGGGCATAGAGCAGCCAAGCATTCTGCCCTGCATCGCCATCCCACGCCGTTACCTTGCTAACCAACACTCCTGCTTCAGCATTTTTCATTAGCGTCTCTGTGGTGCGGCTCCCATTGGCAGGTGGGTAGACTATCCTGGGCACATGGTCATTCTGATCCATGATGTAAACATACACTGTGGCCACACGGCTGAGGGGAGGCACACCATTGTCCTGGGCTTTGATCTGAAAGTGAAACTCTCTCAGCTTCTCAAAGTCGAAGGCTCGCAGGGCATAGGCTTGACCTTTATCAGGTTTGATGCTGACATAGCTGGCTACAGGGATACCATGGTTGTTGTCATTCAGGACAGTATAGGTGATGCGTGCATTTTCTGCAGCATCAGCGTCCGTGGCCTTAACAACACACAGAGGTGCACCTGGAGCATTGTTCTCTGTAATGTAAACAGTATATGAGGTTTGTTCAAAACGAGGTGGGTTGTCATTCACGTCTGCAACATCCACTTTAAAGGTCATTTGAGATGACAGGGGTGGGATGCCTCCATCCACAGCGTTGACAGTGACATTGTAGGAAGAGATAGTTTCACGGTCCAGGAAAGCGGATGTGACGATGGTATAGTGGTTCCGGAAAGATTTTATCTTAAAAGGCAGATGGGGCATGATCTCCAGGGTAACTTGCTTATTTGGTCCAGAGTCACGGTCATTCACACTGATTAATGCTACAACTGTGTCAGCCCGGGCATCCTCACGTACAGGGCTGGAGAGTGAAGACAGTACAATGTCAGGAATGTTGTCATTGACGTCCAAAACTTCTACAACTACTTTACAGTGAACTGCCACAGGAGCCGGCCCCTTGTCCATTGCTTGTAAGTACATTTCATACGTGTTGGTCTCCTCATAGTCTATATTGTTTTTCACCCTAATTTCCCCCGTTTCTGTGTCCATGGAAAACATCTGTCTGACTCTTTCTGGTGTGTAACTACTGAAGGAATAAAACACCTCCCCATTTGAGCCCTCATCAGGGTCAGTTGCATTTAACTTGATGACAAGAGCGCCCTTTGGGGAGTTTTCGGACAGTTTTACTTTGTACACGGAGCTGTTAAACGCAGGTACATTGTCATTGGCATCAAGGATACGTACATTGATTTTGGCCGTGCCAGTTCGCTGCGGGGTGCCTCCATCTATTGCGGTCAGGATTAGCTGATGTGAGGGCATCTGCTCGCGGTCAAAGGGCTTTTTGAGAATAAACTCGATCTGCTTATCATTGGAAAAGGGCTTAATCGAGTCCAGGGCGAGGTGGTCGTTTGGGCTGAGGCGGTACTGCTTCACAGAGTTGGAGCCATCATCTGCGTCCTGAGCTCCCTCTATGTGAAAGCGGGACCCGGTGAGAGCGGACTCCGACACCTCGAGCTGATATTCATCTCGAGGGAATTGTGGCGCGTTATCGTTTACGTCCAAAATCTCCACCTCCACGTTGTGCACCTCCAGTGGATTCTCTAAGACCACCTCCAGGTTGCGTGAACAGGTGCCACTGAACTCACACACCGTCTCTCGGTCAATGCGGTCACTCACCACCAGCTTCCCGGTTTTGTGATTTATGGTGAAATATCTCCGTCCACTGTCCGATGTTATTCTGATTCGTCGCGTGGAAAGTTTTCTCAGATCCAGACCCAAATCTCGGACAATGTCACCGACCAATGCCCCGTTCTCCAGCTCCTCCGGAATGGAGTATCGGATTTGTGCAGTTGTAAGGCCACTGAGTACGAAAATAACGAAATATAAAGAAAAAGGCACATTCTCATTCACATTGTAACAGCATCGCGTCGTTACAGCCATCGCAGGCAGGCAGAATTTGCAGACGGGTTGAAGAAATCTTTCCGCCTTCTCAGCTTGCTTTGCGAGCCCACCCGCCTCATTAAAAACGAGGCAATAGTCCGACCATCGCTCCGACTATGTGCAGGACGACCACTGCATCCCCTCTGGTGCCTGTTTAACGAGACTTTTCCCATGTGCATCCATGTTTTCCTTTGTCTGTGCTGGGTGCTGTTTTTTAAATTTCTCTGGCTTCTTTCACTGACGCTGCCTATTGCTCTCCCTCTCTCTCTCTCTGCATGCGATGTGGCGATGGTGTCTGTGGGCAAAAGGGGAGGGGGAGCCACTCGCTCAAATGTTGCTGGGTACATTTCAGCACCTCCGAATAAAATGATCGAGCACCATCTAATAAAAAATAAAAAGACTAAACACTCCGGTGTTTTATCTCATCTACAAATCTGGACGCCGTGTATGGAGCGACCAATGTCATCGGCACACCGATTTCAGGGAAAATATTTCGACACAATCGTTTTCCCTCTTTTTTTTTGTCAGCGCCACCGCCCTTTTCATTGTGCGCTGGGGGAACTGATTTATGAACCATCCTGGCGATTTAATTTCTTCACTGATGCAAAACCGCAATTACTCGGGAACCCTCGAGCCAAATGGAAAAGCAGATCCCTGATACATGCAGAATCGATTTTTTTAAATAAAAAGGAAAAACATAAATAAAGAAATAAAGCAACTGTATAAAAAAAAAAAAAAGAAAAAAAAGAAAGAAAAAGACTCCATGCGAATTGGTGCGTCACATCTGTAATGTTCAGCGTATGACTGATTCACGTTACTCAATTTTTAAACGAGGAGTAACTTTACGTAGTATATCATACGGACCGTTGTGTGAGGATACGTTGCAGGCAGAAACCTGAAGACACTATGAACAGCGCATGCGTAGTTAAACCTTGCAGGTGTTGACATGAACACCCAAATCATCAGACTCTGGCTGTCCTGTAATTACTCCCATGTCCCTAAATTGTATTCAGATTTCAAGTTAATTGGATTGCAATGCGGTCAACGTGACAGAGAGAAACTGAAGATCTTTTGATACTATTCAATTTTAACTTAACAGTGACGGTGGAAAACATAATCAATCCAAGTTCAGTGTTTACAGTTCCACGTTAATTGTGCCTGGAGATCCACCCAGAATATAAATATACTAATTAGTCTGAGAAAAAACAACGATGCATTCAGTAAGGTACCGACATTAAAACTGTGTTGATGTGATCCATCACCACTCTTTAAACAAGGTATGCTGTGAAGTGGCCTTGTGAGACCCTGAGCTGTCTCGATTCTCCCCGGCCACTGGGCCAAAATGAGCGTCCGTTCACCGCCCACATAATCTTTTTCCTCTCCTGGTGCACTGCCACTCTCACCCACGCCCGGTCTGCCCACGGCAATGACAGCACTTGGCATTCCAGGAGACGGGGAGAAGACAGTGACTCACTTGGATGCTGGTGGATGTGTAGATAGAGAGTGACTCTTCACACTCCAAGGCGACGAGGAGGAGGTGGCGAAATGGGGAGTTGGAGAAGCAGCCAAATGTCCGTTGAAGCAAGACAAATTACGAGCCATATACAGTATACAGAAACCCCTTCTGCATACAGTGCGTTTCTAAAACACTCAATTTGTGGCGGCCTATCCCTCGAAAAGCATTATAATAATATGTTGCAGCCTACTAGTCAGTAAGAATAGAATGTGCATTTAAATCTATGAATATTTTTTGCTGATATTTGCAGTCCTGCAAAACTGTTTCAGGATTATTTGGCATTTACTTCTCTCTCTGCATTATATCCCACTGAGCAGCGGTGATAAGACAGAGTTTCTTTCAACCGGGTCTCTGATGGTTCTACATGTACGGTCTGCCGCTCTAACCGTGACATTTAGCAGATTTTCCCGGTGGGACATGTGGACCTCTGTGTTTGGCAATGACACAAAAATGAAAACAAGAGTTGTTTATCTCACCAACAACAAAGGCAGAGCTGGATTCACACCTGAACTTTGCTCCCATCTCTCTCATTCTCCTCCTTTCCCCCTCTGCTCCTCCAATGTGCTGGATATATTACAGCTCTCTCGTACCTGTTTCAAATATGTACATCTGTTTCAGTGATAATTGCACGCCGCTGAGCTGTGAATTATTTCATGTTTCACCCAAGGGTTCTGCAGATAAAGCTATCACCATTTTTTCACCTGCAGACAGATGCCTGTTACGCATCAACAAATACAGATTTCAAAGAGCTAATTGGCTATGTTTATGTGTCTGGTCTTAAAAAAGACACAGGTTGTCAACTTTGTTCCCCCTCCTCGTTAATTCATTAACCTGACCTTGACATCTTTTGTATTCTCACTCCCCCCCCCGCCCAATCCAGCCATATTCTCACTTTCCTCAATCGTCTATCACCTACTTTCTCCAATCTGGAAAGTCTCCAGCTGCTCATCTGCAGTTCCAGCTGAGAGCTGGCTGAGGGGCATACTGGGGTCTGAAATGGAAACACAGTAGCTCATGCCTTTTGAAGACTGATACAGAAATCAGTGGTGATATAAAACTCCGTGAAATATATGGGGAAGAGAGATTATTCAGATTAAAAAACTCCCTCTTTGTTCATTCTCTCTGCCAGAATACTTAACCCCCCCCCCCCAATTTCATCAATTATGCAGGACGGCCACCATATTAATAACATTCCCTTCACTAAGACTCAACCTCATTAATACTGTAAGCGGCCACTCTAAAAGCCATTCATATTACTTCGCCTCGGAGTCTGTTATCTGGAATCCCCCCATTTTAGTGAGTCAGATGACAACAGAGCTCCACAGAGAAACGGGTCACGGCTGGGCTATCATGAAGCAGGACTCCTTACGTCACTCCCTCGGTCAACACATATAATCAGAGGCATTCATGCAAACTTAAAGGGCATTTGTGCCTGTAGGCATGCACGCTCACGCACGCTCACGCACTCACACACACACACGCAGTGTGTACACAACTATAAAGATTCAAACGCTATCTAAGGACATCACTATTTTGTCTGAATGAATGTCAGAGCATATTTTGCTGTTGGTTCCTATATTCTTAAATGGCAGGGCACAGCTATCAAGGGCTTTGAGAAACAGATGCACTGACTGCAGGGAATAGGCACATGCAGGCTCTCAGAGGTTATACTGACTACACCTACTGGTTCACAGATGAATTTCATTATGTGCCCTATTTTAAAGCATTAGATAAATGAAGAGGGAAACAATTATTTATCATGTCTATAATCAAAACTGCTGGCCCAAAGTTTTCATATCCATGTTATTTAAAATGTCATAAAGCTTTGCTTTAGTGCCACTTTGCACAATTGGGAAGCAGTCATTGTATTATGGATTACGTTGGTACTGGTAGAGGCACAAATACTTTTCTCCGTTTTCTACATGCTAGTTCAAAAAGAAGGTGAGTGAGAAAAATGGAGGAAATGTCTGCAGGCTGTTGAGTAGGTGGGCGGCATCATCTGTGGTGTCAGGGAATGTGCTTTCAGATTTAGCTAAATAAAAAAGATACGCTGAAACAAAGACACTGAAAAAAGAGACAGTCTAAGAAGAGACAGCAGAAACAGCATCTACAACTGTAAAGTATTTAAAAGATTAATGCTTCCCTTGGTAGGTGTAACTATGGGATGTATAAATCAAAATGTAGTTATTGATGGAACGAGGAAATATTTTCATTCATCAGCCAATCATATCAATGCTGTCCTTTGGTTATTGCTTCTACTTGAAATATAACATAGGTATGACAACAAAACAGTATCTTCAGTAAAAGTCTCACAATTGCTATATTTAGAATTTATGCTTTAGTAAAAAAAAGAAAAGGAAGAGGCCAATGCCAATAGCACTGCATATCCAATCCTGCTGTATGGGTGGGAGAGGCAGGCTGAGCAAGAGGGAGCAGAAGAGGGAGAGACAGTGAAATTGGTCCCTCTGTTGGATTAAATCGGTAGTACAAGGGTTGGACACGTGATCATCAGCCCACTGCCCATCCACAGTCTTTCTCATTAAGCCAAAGCACTAAAACATAATCCCAGCCATGAATGCGTGTGTGTTTAAGAGATAGAGAGAGAGGGAGAGAGCGAAAGAGCGAGCGAGAAGGGCACAGACGTCAGACTGCAGTGGCAGTCATTTTCTATCTCTCTCATTTTCAATACAGTGACCGCAATGGATAAAGCAAGACATAAGGCAAGACACCCTCCAGAGGTGAGAGGAGAAAAAGCAGTACAAAGCATACTGATGGTAGAATCAATAGTACTGCTGTCTGTAATCGGTACTAGAGCAAGTCATGTATATATTTATCAAAACAGTAACTATAAATTTCACATAAATGTATTGTCTACTGTCTCCCTCAGCAAAAAGGAAATAAACAACCAAGCATCAGCATCACTCTTTCAAATTAAATTAAATAAACCTTCTAAAACACAAACCTAAAAATACAGACTAGTAACTTGTATTAGCAAAAACAGACTAGTGAGTGGTATTTTTGTAAATAGGTTTATGACACTATGATAAAGTTGTGTTCCCGTACCTACTTTTCTTACAAGAACTTTCCCATTTTTTTTTTATCTCCAAAACAAAAGTCTCATGGCAAACACAATCCTTTTACTCAGGTGGACACAATAAGCGGGCACAGTAATGCATTCTCTGGGTATGCCTGTTTGTGCTGATCCCTTGTGTACCTTGCTTTCAGAAATAAAGGGCATGAGAGAACTAAAAGTAGCCCCAAATCCCTCCCTCTGGGGCCCTGTAAGGGTTAAACAGTTCCTTGTTTGTCCTGGTTCAGCCTGTGCATAAATCAAAACAGATTCTTGTTGTGGCACTGAACAAAGCTATCAGAAAATGCAGACAGGCTTTGGATACTTCCCTCTTAGGATGCCCTGGCTTTGTATACTTGCCGGATGGGAGAGGATGGAACCCGCGGTTCTGAGCATGACAAAGCTAATCTAATGACTGCAACAACAGCCCGATGCCACTAAGAGGGAGTATGTGTGTAGGACGGGTTGGTGGAAGTGGGGGAGAAGGGGAGGGGTGGTGATAAGTTCTTCCTTTTATCTGTGACCAATTGTAAGCCTGTGATGTTCTCACTCAGCTGCAGGGCATGTATTTAATGTGTTTTTTGTCCATCTCATCCTCAGAAGCTCCAGTTTTCTCACTATCTAATGCTCAAGGCTGCAGTTTGTGCTGCTGTATTTGTGACTTTCCCTAAAAGCCCTCTCCCTGTTTAGAACCGATTCTCTAATATCGCACACTTCTCCCTGGCTCGCTCACTTCCTTTACCCTTCGTCTGACTGGGCAATTCTGCTCAAGATGCTGCACATCTTTGGTTGGCATCTTTTTCTTTGTCTCTCTCTCTCTCTCCATATCTCTCTCGCCCCCCATTGTGTCCACCCTGTTTCCTTCCTGCTTGCATCTCACATCACATGCTGGGACTGATGTCTGGGTGGGGGCGGGTACATACAGGCAGCTCCCTGGAAACAGACTAGTTCATCATTTCATTAAGGCTCAGAACAGTCTCCATGGTAACCACACATAGCAGCTAACCTCACTCTCACAAAGGACACACCCTTGGAAAGGGGAAAAACAGGAAGTGACAGTGGGATGAAGAAGAATGAATATATTCTGTGTTAACCACTCTGCTACTCTGCCGTGGTATTAAAATTGGTGAGGTAAGGACATTCACACGTAATGCTTTTAGTCCATCTGTCGAACCATCTGTGTACGCCACCAAAATGACTGAGGTGAATGCCTCTGATGTAGGAGCGCAATCTATGAGCTGTGAACCACTTAGCTGTATGCTTCAACCAGGATAATGCAGCCTACAGTAGAATCAATAATTTAATGCAGCACCAGGGAAGGCAGAGTTAGAAGCTTTCGTCAGATAGACACTCTAAACCACAAGTCATCATCTTATGCAGACTGCCCAAATGCAATAGCTCTCCCAATAGCTTTTCAATGTGTAACTACTATTATCATTGTGGTTCTATATAACAAACACATCAGGCAATATCTGCTGTATGAAAAAAAAAACAAGCACAGTTTTGCGTCTCCATAAAAATAATATCCTGTTACAACACACTGGCACAGAAACACGGTGTTCCGATGGTTACGTGGATAAAAGCCTCTCCTCCTCATCCGCCCCGGCTTTTGCCCCGCCCAACCGGTTTGGCTGTGATTGACACGAGGTGTTGTCGGCCCCGCCCCGCCGCAGAGCAGAGAAAGAGGGAGAGCTGAGCCGAGCGGGGCCGATACCTCGATCGGTGCTGAAGCTTCCTGCTGCAGAGAGTAGCGGAAAATTACCTGCCCCTCCCCCCTCTCTCACATTCACACAGAGCTGCAACACGCAGAATGCAAACTGAACCACTTTTACGCAGAGACAATGCTCCAGGCATTGTTTCCGGAACCACGGTATGGAGCGCTTGTACATATAGCGGAGGCTGTATCGGAGAGAGAGCGAGGCAACGAAAACACAGGTTCATTCAGACGCATGAAGCGCGCTGCCATTTTTAAATCACACGCTGACCCACTTAAGATCCTCACATTGCCCATACGCATAGGCCTGCAATATGTAAAGTCTGTTTGAGAGCGTCTCCTTCACACTGAGCCAACTAAACGATCTGAGCTCTGACAGATACGCCATCAAGCTTGTTTGTGCTGGACCACTCCCTGAAATGAGGTCACATTGTCTGAGTGACTCAAAGCATCACAGATCACCACAACACAATGTTGGCCTGTTAGCTCACCGGAAATGTCTGAACACGCTCCAACAGGAGCGATGATAACACTATTAGATATGCTACATAAATACCACACAAATAAAGCTAGATTTAACCACTGACAAATTCAATCAAAACAGAATCCAAAGTGTGCATGTGTCCTACTTGGAATCAGCGGATCAGGGTTGACTCTGTACACACATTAGGGATGTTAATGAAAATATATTAGATCGTGTTTACAGCGCTCTAAGGCTGATGGCACACATGTCTGCAGAGATGGACGTTAATTCCCTGTTAGTTCTCTCAGCTGCTCCCCTTCTCAGGGAGAGCTGGTGAAGGAGAGGGGGAGGGGAAGGAGTTCTGGCAGCATAGAGGAGGGAGAGATATTGCAGAGCAATATAAATGGAGAAATAGAGCAGGCAAGAGGAAGAAAAATAAAGAAGAAAGATGAATAACTAGTGGATCAAATTGCACAGAATGCTGGGGATGGGAGTATGTTCATTTAATAATTAAATCGTTTTAAGCACTGAGCAGAGAAAAAGCATCCAAGGAACACAAATCATTTCCGAGGGTCACTATTAATTGATATTGAAAGTAAAAAGATGGCTTGGCAAACAGTGACCCTTTCTCAGGGTGGGGATCTATTATTAGAAATACATGAGCACACTATCCTCTAAAAGTGCTGTGTTTCACAATACATAGGCTCTTGAAGCGCTATTCCTAACAGATATAGGGGAATGGCGTATAAGTTAAAAACATATAAGACCAGTGGATTTTTAAGGAGAATGTTACTTAACCAACAACATACGTATATGTAATTGCTCTGGGTAGAATGCAAGGATTTATGAGTACACATGGGAGATAATTAATAGCTCTAATGATGAATAACACAAAGAATAATGTGTGCCGACAGAGAAGCAGAAACATCTCAGGAAAAACCCATTCTATTGCAAGAGCAGAACAAATAGGAATAAGCAATATTGAACAAAATATATGGCTGAACTCCTATGGAAATAATGTCCCTGTATCACACCCATGATCCACACACACACACACACACACACACACACACACACACACACACACACAGGTGTTTTCACTTATTTTGCTGAATTCGACCTCCGCTCAAGACATTATGTATTGTGCATGAATAATATCGCCCTCACATCCCTGTTGTACCCGATGAGGTGGGACAAATTGTACCGTAATCATTCTCATTGGCCTTCTTCACAGAATACATTTTGACATGAACACAGTAGGGAAAGCACAGGTGAATTACACATTTTATGATAGTGGAATTTAATTTAACTGCTTCGGGTTCAGGGTCCTGGCTCACTGCAACAGTTTGCAGAGACACTTGAACAGAACAGAGCAATCACTAATGTGAATAATAACCCTTCTGCTTTTCCTACTATGATGAGTCAAAATGTCGGCAGCAAGTAGTTTGGTGACCTCACATCATTTCCAGCATAACTCCTCCCAACTTCAATCTGAGCTGAGAATAACTGAAGGAAAAGCCTGTGTGAATGTGCAGGTCCTTCCACACCAACATCAAAACAAAAATGAAGCTAAATCAGCTAGTCTATATGCATGCACACAGAGAGAGCAATGTGGGCAGATGTACACTGTGATTATATCTATGACAAAAATACGTTTTGATAGACTGATGAAGCTGTTTGTACTTATGTCATCAAGAGATAGGCTACAGTTAATTTTAGAGTAAGACAGTGCACTACCTACAGCTTGACTGCAGAACTATAACAGACTAGAGCAACCAGACAACAGGTTTTATGTGAATGCTAAAATCTAAACTAAAGCAAATCAAAACAACGTCCAGCCCAATAAACATATAGCTGCTTTCAATAATTCCCTGTAATGCCACAGAAGCCCTCCATCAAGACTCATGTCAACTTCAGCTCTACTTACTGGTTTCACTCAGCAAAAAAAAAAGAAAGAAACTAGGTCACCACAGGTCATCAACAAGCTGGTCACTAGCACGGTTTACTTCTGGTTTTACAACCTGGCCATGAACTCCATCACATGAAGCAGGGTTCGTAATTAGCCAAACGTTGATCATAGCTGACCTCAACGGTCAACATGCTAAAAACTCGCCCATGTCCATGTAAGGCGCTCATGAAGTAACAACATCAACACTTACTCAGATGGACTGAGGTGATTTCCATGCAGGAGGAACACAATACAACGCATGTTGAGTCCAACGTGGCCTCGCTTGTGGACGACAGACAACGTTAGCCGCTATCAGAACGGATGCAGTACCGCTTGAAGCCGTCGGTGGCAGAACTGAGCGCAGTGCTGCTGACCAGAGGTGGGCGAAGAAGAAGCGCCTTCTTCGATTTTTAAATGGCGTGTTTACATTCTGGAAATCTTTTGGCACCAGTGAGACCAAGTTGTTTCTGTGACGTTAACGTCGTCGTGGCATCGACCCGTTTGACCCGACTGTTTACTTAGCAGTCCAACTTATATCCGGTCAGTTTAGGTTGTCAACATACCACCGATACATGTGACTTCAATGGACCATACTATTATGGTAATTTGGCGCCAAGGATTTCTCAGGATAGAAACTTCTCACAGTCAACTTACTGTCGGCTGAGCCTGGATGCTGTGGAGCCGTATGGCAAAGCGGAAGTAGTGTGTTAGCTATGTTTTAGTGGAGATGTTGGAGAAGTGGGTTATGATACACAAGTGGCTTGAGAAGATACTACTAGTTGTAATACATGTGTACTCTATTTTCTATGCAGTGACGGGGTCGCCATTTGGATCCACGCTAACTACAGTGAATACCAGATGCTACTAACTGTTGTCCTCTGATGTAGACAGCGGCAACTTATTTTTTCGGAAGTCTACAGACAGTGCGTTCTGATTATTTAGCTGACATTTCGTGATACAGACCCCACGTGGTATCTGAGTGCAGTAACCTGCCCCAGGCCACCAGTATCTATGCTTTGTACAAAATACTTTTTTTTCTGTGAACAAATGTATGCATTAGTCGAGGCACTTTCCAATTTACAAACTCTATTAAACAATGAATTTACATATATAGGAATATATGAAGAAAAGTTTCTGGACTGCTATCAAACTAAACCGAGGCTAAACGTTGCTTTCCGGTCAGTGCGCGAGAGCACCGTGCTGACACTTAGCTGACAGAGCAATACAGTCTGATAATGTTGCGTCTATAGTCTATAATACATCAATATGTGAAGTTATTCTCGTTTTACAACATTTTCTAAACATCCAAGCTACACTTCTTGGGCTGTGAGGTGGCATTAAGCACCTCCATTGCGCGTCGTCGTTCATTTAACCTATACTGTGAAGAGTTGTAATGAAGTAACTCGCACGTTGTGTTTTTTACGACTACCGGTAATTTTACTTGATTACTATTGATAAGAAGTGAAAGTTGTAGTTTTTGGCAGCGCTACATACCGCAGTTGTGCGCTGTGCTTTGTGAGATAGTCCTGGTGGATAATGAGCACACCTAACAGGCGATTTCAGTACCATGGATAGCGCTTTACCAAAGGCGGGCCGAGGAGGAGGAAAAAGTAGGCTGCTGAAACAAGTATGAGGGAACACTTCTTCCACAGCCTAGAGCTGGTAATTTATATACCGGAGGAGACGGATTATAGGAAAATTACAAAATCAGTTGCCAACTCGTTGGGGAGGATTACAGCTTACCTTGTCTTTGTTGGGTAAAGTCTGTGTTCTGGTAAAAGTATCTCCTCCGTTAATACTGATCAGCTCACCATCTACAGGAGGAAACTGTGCGGGGAAAACCACTACGTCACTCTTCATCGTGTCTGAGCTGAAACACACGTCATACTGCTGAGTAGATTTGGAGTAAGACCAGCTCCCGTCAGGGTGGGTGGTGATCATTGGGGCGCTGTACCTGCTGAAACTGCCGTCTGTCCTGTGGCATTTGACAGCTATTAAACTGATGAGGCTCAGCAGAAAGATCACCGACACCGACGCAATGGCGATCAGCAGATACAGGTTTAAGGCAGAGAAGCTGTCCTCCTTTATGGGCACATGTCTGAACTGAGTCTGGATGTCAGCTGTGCTTTCAACCACCACCACGTCAATAGACACAGTAGCTGACAGGGAGGGTTCTCCGTTATCAGAAACCATCACCACCAAGGGGTGAGCTTTCAGGTCATTGTCACTCATTCTCCTCTTAGTCCTGATCTCTCCGGTGCTGGTTCCGATCCGGAAGAGGTTGTTTCCTTTGGGCTCAGAGAGGTGATAAGAAAGCAGCGCGTTGTATCCAGAGTCTGCGTCTACAGCCCTGATCTTTGCCACAAAGTATCCCGCTTCAGCAGAATAGGGGATGCTCTCACTGTTAACGGAGCCGTGCTCAGAATAGGGCGCGAGGACCGTGGGACTGTTGTCGTTCTCATCCAGGACTAAAACGTTCACAGTCACGTTGCTGCTGAGCGGAGGAACACCAGAGTCTGTGGCCTGAACCTTAAACTGAAAGGTGTTTAACTCCTCGTAGTTAAAAGACTGCAGACTGACTATATCTCCAGTCTCTGAGTTGACGTTTATTATTGACCCTATTATATTGTTTTTATGGTTTTTATTAATTACTGAAAACGTTACTTTAGCATTTTCGTCTACATCCGGATCATCTGCTGTCATGGTATATATAACAGCGCCCATGGCACTGTTCTCCTTGACGAAAATGTTTATTACAGGCTCTTTAAAACGAGGTGCGTTGTCATTGACATCAGACACATGGACTGTAATAACGCTTGTGCTGGAAAGAGGCGGATCCCCTTCGTCAGTCGCCGTTATTGTTACATTATATTGAGAAGCTCGTTCTCTGTCTAGAGTTCCGTCTACGACCAAAGAATAATGATTTTTATACGTGTTCTTAATTGTAAAAGGCACTGAATCAACTATTCTAACCTGAACAACGCCATTTTTATCTGCGTCGATATCTCTCACTGTTATAAGCCCAACCATTGTGTCTAGCGGTGCATCTTCCCTCACCACGTTGACTAAGGATGTTACTGATATTTCTGGTGGATTGTCATTCACATCCTTGATTTCAACGAGTACTTTACAAAGAGATGCTCTTGGACTTGCCCCTTTGTCTTTCGCTTGAACCCTGATTTCAACTGCATTGCTTTTTTCGTGATCCAATTCACCATTTACCGTAATCTCTCCTGTTTGTTGATTAATTGCAAATTTATCGACATCATTATCACTGTCGTGATTGAGAAACGAATAGAGTATTTCTCCGTTCAGACCCTCATCTAAATCCTGAGCATGCACAGAAATCACGGTGGCACCGTGCGGCGTGTTCTCGAGCACCGTGGCTTTATACAGCGGCTTGTCAAAAATTGGAATATTATCATTTACATCTTGCACATTAACGGTGATATGTAACGTGCCTGATTTAGGAGGTTTCCCTCCATCTACAGCGGTCAGTGTCAGTTTGATAACGGGCTGTTTCTCGCGGTCTAAGGCTTTCTGCAGCACCATGTCAGCAGACATAGTCGGCTCTCCGCCATTCTGTACATCCAGGGTGAAATGTTCATTTTGACTGAGCTTATAGCCTCTAACCGAATAACTGCCGACATCTGCATCGAGGCCTTTGCGAGTGAAAATCTTTCACCAGGAAAAGCTGACTCGGACACGTTCAAAACAATTCCCGGTATCCGAAAAGATGGTACGTTGTCGTTTATATCCAAAATTTTAACCTCAAAGCGATAGAGATTCAGTGGCGAGTTCACAATGGCTTCCACTTCCAGAGAACATTTTACTTTACGAGAGCAGAGCTCCTCTCGGTCTATTCTGTCTTTCACCAAAAGTATACCAGTCTGAACACTTGCTTCGAAATATCTCGTATTAGGTCCTGAAATCTGAAAACCCCGAGTCTCCAAGTCCTGTACATTCAGATGCAAGTCCTTCGCCAAATTACCGACAGTGGTACCGGGGCTCGATTCCTCCGTAACAGAATACACAACCTGTGCTGCTGCGAGACTCCATAACCGAGATGCATGGAGCAAAAAAATAATCCAATGCCTGAAAATATTCCCTTGTTGCATTCTGTCCGTAGCCTGCCAAACAAGTCAATTCGAGAAATTCACTAGAGCAGCAACATTGCTCAGTAGTGATACATCCAGATCATAGTCCCCCAATACTGTGAGAATGTGCTTTACTGTCCCGACGAACAAAGAATTACAAACCTCTCTCTTCAACGAAAAGGGAGGAGCGTCACATGGAAAAACAACGGTTTTAACTCTGTGAGCGGATAGTGACATCTTGTGGTCATTTTGAAGTCAGAGCCAATAATAAATAAAACGAAAGAATGAAGTATCAGATAATTATGATCTTGAGCGTAATTATTTATTAAGCGTCTTAAACTTAAATGAAAAGCAACACACATAATCACTTGGTATTCTAGCATGAGTGGGAGGCCTTACTATGCCTATATAAAGATGATTGAGCAAGAGGAAAAATATCAAAAAAGTTTTGGAAGGTTCAAAAGTGCTGGATGTCAAACAATGGCTAAAATAATTGACCAACAGTTCACAGAGGCACACATTTAGACAGGAACAGTTTGCCCTTAAAGTAACGTAAAGTAATCTGAAATTGGTACAATGAGGAGAAGTACACTGAATCACACACAAGTACACAAATGCGTGTCAAGGACAAACCATAAAGTCAAAGACTTCTTTCATTGTGGTCCTAAAATGGTCAGCTGCTTTATCAATCAAATCACATGATGTGAAAAAGTAAGACATTAATTAACCGCAACCATGTTTTATGTGCCGTCGCCCTTACCTTGTCTGTATTAGGTAAAGTCTGAGTCCTTGTAAACGTATCTCCTCCGTTAATACTGATCAGCTCACCATCTACAGGAGGAAACTGTGCGGGGAAAACCACTACGTCACTCTTCATCGTGTCTGAGCTGAAACACACGTCATACTGCTGAGTAGATTTGGAGTAAGACCAGCTCCCGTCAGGGTGGGTGGTGATCATTGGGGCGCTGTACCTGCTGAAACTGCCGTCTGTCCTGTGGCATTTGACAGCTATTAAACTGATGAGGCTCAGCAGAAAGATCACCGACACCGACGCGATGGCGATCAGCAGATACAGGTTTAAGGCAGAGAAGCTGTCCTCCTTTATGGGCACATGTCTGAACTGAGTCTGGATGTCAGCTGTGCTTTCAACCACCACCACGTCAATAGACACAGTAGCTGACAGGGAGGGTTCTCCGTTATCAGAAACCATCACCACCAAGGGGTGAGCTTTCAGGTCATTGTCACTCATTCTCCTCTTAGTCCTGATCTCTCCGGTGCTGGTTCCGATCCGGAAGAGGTTGTTTCCTTTGGGCTCAGAGAGGTGATAAGAAAGCAGCGCGTTGTATCCAGAGTCTGCGTCTACAGCCCTGATCTTTGCCACAAAGTATCCCGCTTCAGCAGAATAGGGGATGCTCATGTCGGAGCTGCGAGTTGACGTTAATAACAGTAGTTAGTGGAATAATTTTCGAAATGCCATCTAATGATGAATATGTTACTTTTGCATTTTCTCCTGTATCAGGATCAACTGCTGTTATAGTAAAGATAGTAGCTCCCACTGCACTATTCTCATTCACATATACATTAATCACTGGCTCTGAGAATAATGGGGAGTTGTCATTCACATCAGAAATGTGAACAGGAATAACAGTGGTGCTGGAGAGGGGCGGTGTGCCTTCATCAGCAGCTGTGATGGTGACATTATATTGAGAAACACTCTCTCTGTCAAGGGGTCCATCGACTGTTAATGAATAATAGTTTTTGTAGTTTAGCTTGAGTTTAAAAGGCACCAACCCGAGAATGTTAGCACTAGTGAGACCATTTTTACCACCATCTTTATCAGTCACTGTCACCAAAGCGACCACTGTGCCTACCTCAGCGTCCTCTCTAACTGGGCTCATAAGAGAGGTAATAATTATCTCAGGTAAATTGTCATTAACATCAACTACTTCCACTAAGACTTTACCATGCACACTTCTAGAAGGTGTGCCTTTATCTCTTGCCTGCACACGGATATCATAAGCTGTATTCTCTTCATAGTCTACATTTCCTCCTACACGTATTTCCCCTGTATCTGGGTTTATTGAGAACAAAGCCTCAGGATTGAAATTCCCCCTCTCAATAAATGAATACACAATCTCACCATTTATTCCCTCATCTAAATCTGTGGCAGTTACAGTCAGTATTGATGTCTGAAATGGAGCGTTTTCACTGACCTGGGCCTTATACAGAGGTTGACTAAAAACTGGAGCATTATCGTTTATATCCATAACATGTACCACTATTTTAAGTGTCCCTGACCGAGCTGGTTTTCCTCCGTCCAGAGCAGTTAAAGTAAGGTGGATAACGGACTGTTTCTCTCTGTCTAAAGCTTTCTGTAGTACCAGCTCAGCAGACTCACTGTGTTGTCCGCCGCTCTGTACGTCCAATGAGAAATACTCATTTGGACTCAGCTTGTAGCTCTTTACCGAGTTACCGCCCGTGTCTGCGTCATTAGCCATCGGGAGGAGATATCTCTCCCCGGTAAAAGAAGATTCCGAAATATTGAAAGTCTTCTCTTTTTCACGAAAAGAAGGTGCATTGTCATTAATATCAATAATGTGTACCTCTACGCGATGCAGATTCATTGGGTGGCTCAGAATGGCTTCGACGTTCAAGGAACATTTAGCTGTATTTGGGCAGAGCTCTTCACGATCAATCCTATCGCAAACATAGAGTGCACCCGTTTTTAAATCAACGTCGAAATATTTCTTAGAATTCCCAGACACAACTCGTAAATCCCGTTTTTCCAATTCGTGGACATTAATCTGTAAATCCTTAGCGATATTTCCCACGACCGTTCCTTTGTCAACCTCCTCGGAAACGGAGAACGAGAGCTGCGCTGCAGACCCACCACACGCACAAAGCAACGCTGTTATTTGTATCCAAATCGCGACTGTTGGTCCTCCACGTCCCATCGCTGCCACAGAATGAAAGAAATAATCATTTTCCAACATGTCCACACTTTAGGTGAATAACAGACGAAGCCCTCGCTGTTATGTGACCATGTGTGTATTTCCTGACAAAGCAGGAGTGGACGACTGGTGCTTCATATGGAGAGGAGGAGTCAGGGAAAAAGGAGCCACATTAATATTGTGGTCTCGAGCGACACCAACTGTTATTTTGGTGCTAATATACAAAGACTAAAAATACGTGCATATTATAGGTAAATATAGCCCAAACGTCAAAGCAGATGAAAACTATATTTCAGTGGAAGATTTTATAAAACCTCGTTCAGAAAAAACGCAGTTTCTAATGCGTAGTAAGAGCGAAATGAATTGTGTTTTACAAAGGCAAACCATATTAACGACGTGATATATTGTCTGCTATGTAGGTTGAATTAAAATCAAAGCGAGGCAGCTTTCCAATACATGAACCATATTCAGAGTTCAGCACCATGGACAGCGTCACTACTGGTGAGCAGTATCTAACTTGACCAACGACTTCACAACTAAAAATACATAAAGTTCAGCAACCGTTTCGAAGGATATATCACACATGAATTCCCCGACATCCAGCATCATATAGTGAATTACTTTACTGTGTTAGAAAATGGATTATTTATTTATAGCCCCCGCAGTACTACTTTGTATAAATTTGCTTTCACAGCCACAATTTAAATGTATCACGAAAAGTCAGAAAATGTTGAAAAAAACGAAAATTGGATAATCGGATGACCGAAGTGTCTTTCAGAAATGTAATGACACAATCTACAGAAATGAATCTACTTTTTGGGTTACAAACAACTCACCTTGTCTGTATTAGGTAAAGTCTGAGTTCTGGTAAAAGTATCTCCTCCGTTAATACTGATCAGTTCACCATCAACAGGAGGAAACTGTGCGGGGAAAACCACTACGTCACTCTTCATCGTGTCTGAGCTGAAACACACGTCATACTGCTGAGTAGATTTGGAGTAAGACCAGCTCCCATCAGGGTGGGTGGTGATCATTGGGGCGCTGTACCTGCTGAAACTGCCGTCTGTCCTGTGGCATTTGACAGCTATTAAACTGATGAGGCTCAGCAGAAAGATCACCGACACCGACGCAATGGCGATCAGCAGATACAGGTTTAAGGCAGAGAAGCTGTCCTCCTTTATGGGCACATGTCTGAACTGAGTCTGGATGTCAGCTGTGCTTTCAACCACCACCACGTCAATAGTCACAGTAGCTGACAGGGAGGGTTCTCCGTTATCAGAAACCATCACCACCAAGGGGTGAGCTTTCAGGTCATTGTCACTCATTCTCCTCTTAGTCCTGATCTCTCCGGTGCTGGTTCCGATCCGGAAGAGGTTGTTTCCTTTGGGCTCAGAGAGGTGATAAGAAAGCAGCGCGT
The DNA here is from genome assembly GCA_016806645.1 of Ophiodon elongatus. Classification (NCBI taxonomy): domain Eukaryota; kingdom Metazoa; phylum Chordata; class Actinopteri; order Perciformes; family Hexagrammidae; genus Ophiodon; species Ophiodon elongatus. The sequence continues at coordinate 10,069 of JACSYO010001757.1, read as the reverse complement.
TGTATCCAGAGTCTGCGTCTACAGCCCTGATCTTTGCCACAAAGTATCCCGCTTCAGCAGAATAGGGGATGCTCTCACTGTTAACGGAGCCGTGCTCAGAATAGGGCGCGAGGATCGTGGGACTGTTGTCGTTCTCATCCAGGACTAAAACGTTCACAGTCACGTTGCTGCTGAGCGGAGGAACACCAGAGTCTGTGGCCTGAACCTTAAACTGAAAGGTGTTTAACTCCTCGTAGTTAAAAGACTGCAGACTGACTATGTCTCCAGTCTCTGAGTTGATGTTGACAACAGAAGTTATAGGAATACCTTTTGAATCTCCATCTAATGAGTATGTTACTCTCGCGTTTTCATGTATATCGGGATCGAATGCAGTTATTGAATAGATACGAGCTCCAACTGGACTGTTTTCTTTTACATAAATGTTAATTAAGGGCTCATGGAAATGAGGCGCGTTATCATTGACATCAGACACCTGAACAGTTACAACGCTGGTGCTGGATAGAGGCGGGGTCCCTTCATCAGCAGCTGTAATCGTCACATTGTAAAACGAGTGTTCCTCTCTATCAAGAGGTCCATCTACAACTAAAGAGTAATAATTTTTATAATTGGAAGTTAACTTAAAAGGTTCAGAACCGATAAGTGCACAGCGAGTCTGACCGTTTTTTCCTCCATCTTTATCAGTCACTGTCACTAAGGCAACAACGCTTCCTATGTCAGCATCTTCTTTAACTGGGTTCGTGAGTGACGTCACCACAATTTCGGGAGCATTATCGTTCACATCAACCACCTCCACTAGCAGCTTCCCATTTGCACCCCGAGGCGAAAACCCCTGGTCTGTTGCTTTAATGTGAATTTCATATGCTGACTGTGCTTCGTAGTCCAAATAACCCTTCACTGCGATTTCCCCAGTTTCTGCATTCATGAAAAACACATCTGCAGGATCGAAATTTCCACGCTTAACGAACGAATAAATGATCCTCCCGTTGTCCCCTTCGTCTAAATCTGTGGCACTCAGTTGAATAACCGATGATCCAGCTGGTGCATTTTCATTCACCCGCGCCTTGTAAAGTGTTTTACTAAATGACGGCGTGTTATCGTTGACATCCAGAACATTCACATGTATGTGTAAGGTTCCGGATTTAGGAGGCTTTCCTCCATCTACAGCGGTCAGCGATAGTTTAATGACGGCTTGTTTTTCACGATCTAAGGCTTTCAGTAGCACCAATTCAGCAGATGCACTGTGTTCATCACCGCCCTGCACATCGAGGGAGAAGTATTCATTTTGACTCAGCCTGTAAGTCTTGACTGAATTGCTTCCCGTATCTGCGTCAAGAGCCGGTGGAAGCAAGAAATGTTCGCCCTTAGGTGATGATTCAGATATGTTAAGTGAATACGACTTCTCAACGAACGCCGGTGCGTTGTCATTCATATCGACAATAACCACCTCAATGCGGTGGAGTACCATAGGGTTACTCAGGATCGCCTCTAAGTTCAGCGTGCATTTGATCGTGTTTGGACAAAGCTCCTCGCGGTCTAGTCGCTCATTGACGTAAAGATCCCCCGTTTTAAAGTTCGCTTCGAAATATTTCTTACTGTATCCGGACACGATATTTAGATTCCTCGTTTGCAGGTCTCGAACGTTGACATTTAAATCCTTTGCGAGATTCCCGACCACAGTCCCTTTGTCCACCTCCTCGGAAACAGAGTAGAATATCTGAGCAGCAGACCAGTCCGATAAAAACAGGATAAACAGCCAACAGAGTGTCCCGTCATCCCTTCTACGACCCATCGCTGCTGTCAAGGAAAGTGACGCGATGTAAATTATATTCATCCATAAAACGCCACTCGATCGGCCAACGTTTCAAATCCCATCCACTCCAGTTCTCTCCTTTTCCTCGTCGCTCTTGTTCCTCGCACAAAGCCCTCGCAGTCTGCTGACGCTTCACACGGGAAGGAGGAGACTGAAAACACCGAGCTCACAACGACACGTGGTCATCAGCGACCCCACGCGTTACAACGTGGAAATGAAAATAGTTTTTTTTTAATCGAGTTGCACACATTGTATGTCTAAAACGTGTACTACAGTACATTGTATACCTGAAGGTTTTGAAGGAGGGACTAAAAGTGTGCTTTTACCAAAGAGGATGAGATCAGGCTACATAGTTTGAGATTACTGCAGAACTATTACTGAGAGAACTATCTGAAAGTAATGTAACACATGGAAAAGATACATCAAACTTGTTGAAAGTTCCCAGGCATCAACAATATTTTCCGTATAGATAGGAAAGAAACTTAAGCAATACTGTCGCGGTTTAATATTTAAAAAAAGTTCAGCTATTTTCAAGATTGAATGACAGCCTAAGTAACTATAACATGATTGAAAGCATAATTCTTGTAAAAGCTTTCAGATTGTAACCCAAGAGGACAAGGAAGGCACCAATACATTTTCAGCACCATGGAAAGCACAAATCTCCAGGCCTACTTACACGATATGTTCACTATTTGACAAGTTACGGCAAACCTGTGATCTCTAAAAATGCAATTATTTGCAGATGTAATTACAGTAATACTTTTTGTGAATGGAACATTCTTAATTGGGAATTTCTGAGTTTCTTTCACGTTTGAAAGTTATGTGAAAGCAAATAGAGAAGATTAAAAGGCTGCAAACAACTCACCTTGTCTGTATTAGGTAAAGTCTGAGTCCGTGTAAACGTATCTCCTCCGTTAATACTGATCAGTTCACCATCTACAGGAGGAAACTGTGCGGGGAAAACCACTACGTCACTCTTCATCGTGTCTGAGCTGAAACACACGTCATACTGCTGAGTAGATTTGGAGTAAGACCAGCTCCCGTCAGGGTGGGTGGTGATCATTGGGGCGCTGTACCTGCTGAAACTGCCGTCTGTCCTGTGGCATCTGACAGCTATTAAACTGATGAGGCTCAGCAGAAAGATCACCGACACCGACGCAATGGCGATCAGCAGATACAGGTTTAAGGCAGAGAAGCTGTCCTCCTTTATGGGCACATGTCTGAACTGAGTCTGGATGTCAGCTGTGCTTTCAACCACCACCACGTCAATAGACACAGTAGCTGAGAGGGAGGGTTCTCCGTTATCAGAAACCATCACCACCAAGGGGTGAGCTTTCAGGTCATTGTCACTCATTCTCCTCTTAGTCCTGATCTCTCCGGTGCTGGTTCCGATCCGGAAGAGGTTGTTTCCTTTGGGCTCAGAGAGGTGATAAGAAAGCAGCGCGTTGTATCCAGAGTCTGCGTCTACAGCCCTGATCTTTGCCACAAAGTATCCCGCTTCAGCAGAATAGGGGATGCTCTCACTGTTAATGGAGCCGTGCTCAGAATAGGGCGCGAGGATCGTGGGGCTGTTGTCGTTCTCATCCAGGACTAAAACGTTCACAGTCACGTTGCTGCTGAGCGGAGGAACACCAGAGTCTGTGGCCTGAACTTTAAACTGAAAGGTGTTTAACTCCTCGTAGTTAAAAGACTGCAGGCTGACTATGTCTCCAGTCTCTGAGTTGATGTTTAAAATTGATGAAATTGGAATATTTCTTTGAGAATTATCTAACAATTTGTAGGTAATTTTTGAATTACTGTTCAGATCAGGATCAAATGCATTAATTGTATAAATAACGGAGCCCACTGGACTATTTTCCTTCACATAAACATGAATCACAGGCTCCATAAATCGTGGTGCATTATCATTGACATCAGAAACATGAACAGTAATGACTCCGATACTAGACAGAGGTGGACTTCCTTCATCTGTGGCTGTAATAGTGACATTGTAAAGAGAAGTGTTTTCTCTGTCCAGTGGTCCATCTACTACTAATGAATAGTCATTTTTGTAGTTGGACTTCAGTTTAAACGGAACAGACCCAACTACCCTACAGTTAGTCACACCATTGTTTCCTCCATCTTTATCACTCACTGTAACCAAAGCAACGATTGTCCCCAGTTCTGCATCTTCTTTTACTGGGGTCATGAGTGACGTCACAGATATTTCTGGGGCATTGTCATTCACGTCAATTATCTCTATCAGCAGTTTAGCATGCGCACTACGAGGAGAGAAGCCTTGATCAGTGGCTTGAACTCTAACTTCATAAGCAGACGTCTCTTCATAATCTAATGTCCCCTTCACAGTGATTTCTCCTGTTTCTGAATTTAGATGGAAAAAATGAGATGGATCAATATTCCCTCGTTTGATAAACGAATACAGGATCTTACTGTTCATGCCCTCGTCTAAATCTGTTGCATTTAACTTAATTACCACTGTTTTGGGAGTAGCATTTTCAGGTACACGTACTTTATACAGCGATTTGCTAAAAATGGGTATGTTATCATTTACATCCAATACATTAATACGTATTTGTAATGAGCCAGATCTAGCGGGTTTCCCTCCATCTACAGCCGTTAAGACTAGTGTGATCACGGGCTGCTTCTCTCGGTCTAAAGCCTTTTGCAGCACTAACTCAGCAGACACACCGTGTTCTCCACCGCTCTGCACATCAAGAGAGAAATATTCATTTTGGCTCAGCTTGTACGTCTTTACTGTGTTGCTTCCGATGTCGGCGTCTTCTGCTATTGGGAGAAGATATCGCTCTCCAGTTAAAGACGATTCTGAAATATTCAAAGAATACGTTTTTTCAATGAAAGCGGGCGAATTATCGTTTATATCTAAAACATTGACCTCTATGCGGTGTGCACTCATCGGGTTGTTTAAAACGGCTTGTATTTTGATTGAGCATTTCACCAAACTCGGACAAAGCTCCTCTCTGTCTATCCTCTCGTCAACAAAGAGGTTCCCGGTCCGCAAATTCACGTCAAAATATTTCTTACTGTAACTCGAAACAACACGCAAGTCCCTGGTCGTTAGTTCCTGTAAATTGATGTTCAAATCCTTTGCAATATTCCCCACCACGGTGCCTTTGTCCACCTCCTCAGAAATCGAGTAGGACAACTGCGAAGCCGCCCAGTTGCAAAGACAAAGAAACACAACAATGTGAATCCAGTCGTATTCCTTTTGTCGTCGAATATACATTTTTGATGCAACAAAACCCAGTCGGTCATCTATCCTCGGTACAGATGTATCCGTTCAAATAAATATTGTTGCTGGAAGCTCCTGTTCTTGTCACTGCCCCTTCCGCGGGTGTACTAATGGCCGATGACGATTTCATTTTTTTCCCCATGCAGGGAGGAGGAGTTTTGAAAGTACAAACACTTTCATGTTCATGGTCTCATGCGACATCGTGTGGTGAATTGTATTTATAAAATTGCAATCCATCGTATCACATTGTCCTGTAATTTTAAATATTATAGATCACAAAATAGTCTGGTTTAAAAATTTATTCGTAATATCTATAGTGCGAGAAATTTCAAGATACATTTTTCAATTACTAAACGATCCGTTAATGTACAATATATCCAGAAAAAAATACTGCAAATTTAATTTCAGGGTGTACTCGCCCTACTCAAAAACTGCATATTCAGAATCCATCATGAATTAAAGAAACAAGTTTCATTCACCGCAGAATGAAATGGAGAAACCAGATATTGTCAACATATGGTCAAGCACCACGGACAGCACCTTTTCTGACTGCATTCAATGTCAGGAGCTGTGTCAAATGTTAGATCAGTAGAATGATACCATGCTACATACACCCAAGGTAGCAAACTAAGAGATATGTTGACTGCTGATTATATTCAGGTAAAGGACAGCTTAGAACAATTAAATCATGAATGAAATGCTTTCAACAGACATAACAGCAGCAGGTTTTGCAGCTGAATTGCACACAAACAGCACCACAGAGAGCTCCATCTAAATACTAGCAATATACTCGTTTGATATTCCCACTTTAACATGCAAGCTGTTTACTTAAAACATGACAGAAGCTTGGTATTTCCGCATGGACCGCGTAAGGTAGAAAACATATGCAGCAAATTCTGATAGGGCTAGAATTTGTACCACAACTATTGGTTACGAAACTGATCTTCAACATAACGATGGCTTTAAGTGCATTCAAACTCTTGTAAGAAGTTATGTTAGTGGCTGTTTCAACAAACATAATCAATTGGGAGTCGAGGTAGCTTAGTATATAGCCTTATTTACAATGCTTGATTTACATTCTTCAAAAATATGTTTGTTTTTCATAAAATAAAATCAAATTGCATTATATTTTTATGATGGCATTATAATGTTCCACAAGCATTCAGCACATATGGCCTACCTTGTCTTTGTTTGGTAAGGTCTGAGTCCGGGTAAAAGTATCTCCTCCGTTAATACTGATCAGTTCACCATCTACTGGAGGAAACTGTGCGGGGAAAACCACTACGTCACTCTTCATCGTGTCTGAGCTGAAACACACGTCATACTGCTGAGTAGATTTGGAGTAAGACCAGCTCCCGTCAGGGTGGGTGGTGATCATTGGGGCGCTGTACCTGCTGAAACTGCCGTCTGTCCTGTGGCATCTGACAGCTATTAAACTGATGAGGCTCAGCAGAAAGATCACCGACACCGACGCGATGGCGATCAGCAGATACAGGTTTAAGGCAGAGAAGCTGTCCTCCTTTATGGGCACATGTCTGAACTGAGTCTGGATGTCAGCTGTGCTTTCAACCACCACCACGTCAATAGACACAGTAGCTGAGAGGGAGGGTTCTCCGTTATCAGAAACCATCACCACCAAGGGGTGAGCTTTCAGGTCATTGTCACTCATTCTCCTCTTAGTCCTGATCTCTCCGGTGCTGGTTCCGATCCGGAAGAGGTTGTTTCCTTTGGGCTCAGAGAGGTGATAAGAAAGCAGCGCGTTGTATCCAGAGTCTGCGTCTACAGCCCTGATCTTTGCCACAAAGTATCCCGCTTCAGCAGAATAGGGGATGCTCTCACTGTTAACGGAGCCGTGCTCAGAATAGGGCGCGAGGATCGTGGGACTGTTGTCGTTCTCATCCAGGACTAAAACGTTCACAGTCACGTTGCTGCTGAGCGGAGGAACACCAGAGTCTGTGGCCTGAACCTTAAACTGAAAGGTGTTTAACTCCTCGTAGTTAAAAGACTGCAGACTGACTATGTCTCCGGTCTCTGAGTTTATGTTGACAACTGTTGAAATTGGGAAACTTTTCAGATTATTATCCATTAACGAATAAGTCAATTTAGCATTTTCATTTGCATCTGCATCTTGTGCAGTATATCTTGATACAATATCTCCTACTTTACTATTCTCTTTTACGTAAATATATACATTGGCTTCTGGGAAATGAGGCGCGTTGTCGTTAATATCAGAAATGTGCACATTGATTACAGCAGTGCTAGAAAGAGGCGGACTACCTTCATCCGTGGCAGTAATGGTTACATTGTAATTTGTTACAATCTCTCTGTCAAGGAGACCATCAACTATCAGAGAGTAATAGTTTTTGTAGTTTGACGTTAATGTAAAAGGGACTGCGTCTTTAATTTTACAAGTGGTAATGCCGTTTTTCCCTCCATCTTTATCCGTCACAGTCACCAATGCAACGACTGTTCCGATTTCAGCACTTTCCTTTACTGGACTCATTAGTGAAGTTACAGAGATTTCTGGTGCGTTGTCGTTGGCATCGACAACCTCTACCAGCACTTTAGAATAACCGCTGCGAGGGGACGACCCCTGGTCTGTTGCTTGTACTCGTAATTCATAAGCATTGCTTTCCTCGTAATCCAAATTAGCATTAACTGTGATTTCTCCTGTTTCTGGATTTAGATCGAATTTTTGATGAGCGTTCACATTTCCTCTTTTCATGAAAGAATATTTTATTCTGTTAATTCCTTCGTCTAAATCGGTTGCATTTAGTTTCAGTATTGTTGTCCCTTGGGTGCATTTTCACTGACTTTTACTTTATAAAGCGGTTTGCTAAACGAAGGTGTGTTATCATTGGCGTCTATTACATTTACATGTATCTGCATTGTGCCAGACCTTGCAGGTTTTCCTCCGTCTACGGCGGTTAATGTTAATTTAATGGCGGCTTGTTTCTCTCGGTCTAAAGCTTTCTGCAGCACTAACTCAGCGGACGCACTGTCCCCTCCGCTACTCATGTCTATGGAGAAATGCTCGTTCGGACTTAACTTGTAGGTTTTCACTGAATTGCTGCCAGTGTCCGCATCCTGGGCCACTGGGAGCGGATACCTCTCTCCCGTTGAAGACGACTCGGAGATATTAAACACATGGGTTTGCTCGAGGAATGATGGTGCATTATCATTGATGTCAACAATACTGACCTCGATGCGATAAATATTCATGGGATGGCTCAACAGTCCCTCTATATTTAAAGAACACTTCGGCAAATTCGGACACAGCTCTTCGCGGTCTATTCTGTCGTTAACAACCAAAACCCCTGTTCTTAAATTTGCCTCGAAATATTTCTTACTGTAGCCCGATACAATCCGAAATCCCCGTTCCTCCAGTTGCTGTGTATTAATGTTTAAATCCTTCGCGAGGTTTCCCACCGCTGTGCCTTTGTCCACCTCCTCTGAAACTGAATAGGAAATCTGAGCTTCGGACCAGTCAGATAAACAAAGAAGAATGGCGCACAGCATCCATACGGCCTCGCTATACTGTTGACGACTCATCCTTTTTGTTTAGAGGAGAAAATCAGGCAACCAGACGTCATTCATCCACGAAAACGGGAAAATATCCACAAGACAGCCGAGCGCTCTTCATTCATAGACCATTTTTCAAGACGACGTAGTTAACTAACCCAGCCCCAACGAAACATACAGGCTGTTTCCGATTTCACAGACAGCGGAGGAGGAGTTTTAGGTCGTTAATAAACACGATGTGTGGTCTCGAGCGACATCTTCCGTTCCTTTGATAGACCACAGTGGACTCTTTACTATCCACGGAAAAATTAGCTGGTGTGTTTTCTTAAAAGATACACCAAAAATGTGTCATGATCGAATTTGTGAAGAAACACATGTGTTTATTGCCAAACCTAAATACTGATAACAGAAATAAGCCAAAAGACTAAATTAATCAGAGAATACTGCTTGAACTGAAAAGAGAGACGGTAATATATTGATAATTGTCAGGTAAGAAAAGGTTAAGTAAATTAATAAATTACTTTTTATATGATTTGTCCTCGCTGTTGCTGTTGAACATATTTAATAATCTTCTTCCACCACAAAAAATATAAAACAAAGCCGTTCTACAAAGAAGCTGGTCGGTCTTTTAGGACGGAACCCTTGATTTCGTCCCTCCCAGTCACTGACATGCTCTGCCACGTGTAATAACAGTTAGCCATAAGTACATGAAGTCAAGCACGTGCCGCGAAGACTGTGGAGCTCAGAGAGGTTTCAGCACCACGGATAGCGCCTTTCGCATTGAGCAGTTTAAAATGCATTACAACACTGTATATGTGGGCAAGCAAACACTGCAAATTAATTGACCACATATATGATGCGTAACTTTGCACCACCAAAAACAAACTCTGTGTATTGGAGTTATTGTCAAAGGAGAGATGATGAACGGGACACTGCAGAATAGGGGATGCTCTCACTGTTAATGGAGCCGTGCTCAGAATAGGGCGCGAGGATCGTGGGACTGTTGTCGTTCTCATCCAGGACTAAAACGTTCACAGTCACGTTGCTGCTGAGCGGAGGAACACCAGAGTCTGTGGCCTGAACCTTAAACTGAAAGGTGTTTAACTCTTCGTAGTTAAAAGACTGCAGACTGACTATGTCTCCAGTCTCTGAGTTGACGTTAATAACAGTAGTTAGTGGAATAATTTTCGAAATGCCATCTAATGATGAATATGTTACTTTTGCATTTTCTCCTGTATCAGGATCAACTGCTGTTATAGTAAAGATAGTAGCTCCCACTGCACTATTCTCATTCACATATACATTAATCACTGGCTCTGAGAATAATGGGGAGTTGTCATTCACATCAGAAATGTGAACAGGAATAACAGTGGTGCTGGAGAGGGGCGGTGTGCCTTCATCAGCAGCTGTGATGGTGACATTATATTGAGAAACACTCTCTCTGTCAAGGGGTCCATCGACTGTTAATGAATAATAGTTTTTGTAGT